>KZ452013.1:8481731-8509125 GCA_002786265.1 Apostasia shenzhenica | reverse complement strand
CGGGTTCCATTGCGCTCGGCTGATCCGGCTCGCGATTTTGGTTCGCCGCGTTTCGCTTCGCCGAGCCCGAATGGAAGCCACGCCGCTTGCCGACGCGTCAGTTCGTTGGCCGCGCTTATTTCGCTCGACGCGTCAGATCGTGGTCGCACACCCCTTCGCTGAGGCCGACGGTGGCCAATGTTCGCTCGGCGCCTCTACTGCTTCGCGGCTCGCGACCAAGTCCAGCAAGGTTTCCGCGCTTTACTCGTGCACGTCGCGCCCACGTTCTGCACGCTTGTACGTCAAACTTCTACTCCACCTTCACTCTGCTAATTAAAACAGGACTCAGAGAGAGGCGGGATGATGCCATGATGATGATGATGATAGATGATTTTGCGAATTCACCTTCTGAGTTGACGAGAAGAAGTGTCTTCGAGCGAATCTACGCAGGTGGCGTTCGATTCGGACCAGGAAACGCAGAGGGGCTGCAGTTTTCCCTTGGTTTTTATGATCTTATTGAGCGGCGATCTGCGCACGGGTGCGCGTCGAATTCGGACGGGAACGCAGAAGAGGGCATGCAGTTTCCCTGGTTTTTTCGTGTTCTTGTTTTCGGGTTCAGATCTATATTTTCATTTGCCTTGGGATTGATTTCAATGTTAATGTTTCTTATTACTCTGATTTAATTTTTGCTTTGCCAATGCTCTTTATTCCTTCTGTTTCTGTTGGGTATCCAAAATCTGCATTGAAATTCCATTTTTGTTGGGTGGGTTCTATTTACCATAAGTTGTCATTTTCTCTGTTTACTCATTTATTCTCACTGCTTGAGTTCTGTTCTTAAGTTTTTTGTTTGGATCTAATCAGTTCACGTTGCTTAGTTTCATGTGACAATGATAAAACAGATTATGCTTTATTTGAGTTAATCTCTGCTTAACTTGAGAGGTTATTATACACCGACATAAACATAATGTACGACTCCAATCAACTCGAAATAAATGCAGAATAAAAATAACTATGTACAAGGTAATAAATTGTTATAATCTACGCTCGAGGTCGTAGATTATAACGAAGTCATCGGTGCTAGTGATCTGGCGCTGCATCACCAGAGATGAACTTTACACATAACTTACTGTAAAAATTTAATTTATTAAATTAAATATTAAATTTAGTATTAAATGCCATTAAATTTAGATTAGTTAGATTTATGATAATAAATAAATTTTAGAGTAAATTTATTTCAGGTATGTAAACGTATATATTAATATTAATTAATTTATTTAAAATAAAATTTTACATGTGACTTATGGTTGAGCATAAAACTTCCTCCTAGAATAGAGGAATAGATTAAATATAATTAAATTTAAATTAATTAAAATTATATTAGTATACTTTAGGGAATTTTTTGATAAAAAAAACTTTTGGGGACTTCACACGTGTCTTACGATAAATATTAAATTTATTAAATTTAGATTAATGAAATTTATGGTAGTAAGTAAATTTTAGAATAAATTTACGTCAAACATGTGTAAAGATATATATTAATATTGATTAATTTATTTAAAAAAAAACTTACACGTTACTTATTGTTATGCTTAAGGGTGAGAGTTTGGCTCGTAAATTGATAATTATTCGATATTTAAATCAATATCAAATAGAATAGACTTGGCTTGATCTCTAATTTTTAAATATAAATAATATATTTAATTATTATTACTTATATAAATATATGTTAGTTATTATTATGATTTTTTTAAAAAGATTTAATGAGTATGATTAATTTAATTTTATATTCTAGCGGAGGTAATTTATTTTTTAAAAAAATTAATTTTTAGAGAGATTGCATTAGCTTGATTAAAGTTTGAGCTAATTTAAAATTAAAATGAGATAGCTCGAATTTAAATTAAATTACGATGAGTTGAGTTTGAGCCGAGTTTGTGCATAAGAATTCTCTCACTTTAGAATAGAATAGATGACATATTTGAATTTAGTGAAATTTTAGGGCCACAGCTAACACTAAAGAAGAACCCGACCCAATTCAAAGACCCTCCTCGACTCTCCTCCTCTCATTCCTCACCTTCGTCAGTGACGAACCGACCGCTCCCGGGATTCAGCGCCGCGAGGAAGAAGAAGATGACATTGAAGATGACAAGCGGCTCCACTTCGTTGATCGGCACGCCGGTCTCGATGTTCAGCTGAGCCAGAGCCCCCTTCCCCGTGATTATCTCTCCAATGATCGAGAACGCAATCCCCAACTGCGCCAATCTCCCGACGAAGAGCTCGTTCGCCTTCGTGAATCCGAACAGAGGGCCTTCGATTCGAGAAGAAAAACGGATCTGAGAGGACAGGAGAGAAGTCATCTAGCAGATCTGATGGGATGAGATTCGCTTACCTCCTTCCTTGAGCCCTAGAGCCGAGCGAAGGCCCTTTCCGGGAGGGATGACGGCTTTGTCCAGGCCGGCGGGAGGATCGTCGACGAACTTGCCGCGGTCGCCGAGAGCTCCGATTGCTCCGAGGACGGTGAAGAGGATGAAGAAGAGGAGGAGGGGCTCCGCCTCGTAGATGGGGATTCCTGTCTCTAGGTTTAGCTGCGCCAAGATGCCTTTGCCGGTGAGGCCTTCTCCCAGAAGAGATGCCTAAAACCAGAAAAAATAAAATTAAAATTGAATTTTTTATTTTATAGCTAAATTAAGCCTATCATATTTTTTTAATTAAAATATTATTAAAATTTATTTTATATATTTATATATTATGTATGTTTTTATTTTTTATGCCAAGATATTATTGCCAAGAAATTATTGCAACAAATGTGCTCAACATTGTTGACCTATTTATTTAGCCACTTAACAACCACTGGTCCAAAGCCCACTGGATTAATAAAATAAGTTTTTATGAGCCTGTTTGTTTGTAAGATTTAAATTTAATAAGATTAAAATTAAATTTAAATAAAGATATTTCGTTGTGAATGACGTGAAATGAAGTTAGTTATTATGTTAGAATGTGTGAGAGATGTGATATAAAATTAGTTATTATATTGAGATATGTGAGATATGCGATATAAGTTAGTTATTATTTTAGTATTGTGTGTAGGATGTGAAATAAAATTAAATTTTATGTATAATGTGATATGCCTGTTTAAAATAAAATAGGAATAATTTTGAACTACCAAACAAACAGGGGCCATAGGTTTTCGAGAATTTTTGAATTCCACTCAAGTCTTGATATAATTTGAGGTTAACTTAATGAAAATACTAAGTGAGCGTTTGGTTCAATGTTATCTTAATGTTATGTTATGTTATCTAGAGAAAGTAATTGTTTGGTTTAATGACGTTCATAAATAATCTTCTATTAAACTATAAAATTATTAGTCAAAAGATGACACCTAAATGTCATGACATCTAGATTATATAACATAACATAAACATAACAACGATCCAAACGCCCCTTAAAATTATTAAGAAACAACATCAAACACCAACAACAACATGGCCAATCACAACTCATTTATTTAGAGTATGTATTTTTGGAAGTTTTTAATTATTTTATTTTAATGTTATATGAAATAAAGTAATTTTATTATTGAAAATTATGTTGGATGTGAAATAAAATTAACTTTTTACTAGAGTAGGCATATGATGTAAAATTAAATTAAATTTTAAGATTAAAATTTGTGTAGCATATAAAATAAAATTATTTTAAAATTTTAAAATTTATATATAATGTGAAATAGTTAATTGACAGAGCGCAATGAAAATAAAAAATTTATATAGTTAACTCCACCTAGTGGGATGAAGCTTGGTTGTTGTTGTTGTTGTTGTTATATATAATATAAAATAAATATAAAATATTAATAAAGCAAGTCAAGTTTTTTTTTTTGGCCTTTCTTTATGTAAAATCTAACATATTTTTATCATGATTTTTTTGTGTAAATATTTTTATAGAGATTTAACTTGAATAGGGAGAACACTTTTTCTCAATAATTTTTTTTTATAACTTCTATAAGGCTATATATATATGACTTGAAGTAGTCTTATAATTTTTAATTAATGTAAAAATTTTGCCACAATTATAAACAGGATCAAAACTGGATCAAAACATGACCAAAATAGTACTAATTTAAAAAACAATAACAATAATAATAAATAAATATTTTAAATTATTTTTTTCTTTATATACTCAATAATTTAAAATAAAAATATCAACTTTATTTCACATTCTAGACCAAAATATTCAAATCGAGTATTTTGATTTAAGATGTGAAATAAAGTTTATATTTTTATTAAAAGTTATTCAGTATGTGAAGTAAAATATTATTTTTTATATTAAAATTTGTGTAGAATAATTAAAATAATTTATTTATTATTATTATTATTACTATTTTTTAAACTAGTACTATTTTGGTCCTGTTTTGGTCCTCGCGCAAAACAGGACCTTAAGGAATAATTTTCCAAAATTTTGCAAGGAGAGACACAAATAAGAGAGATAATTAAGTGAACTTATCACTATTAAAAAGAAAAATTTAAAAAGAATAATTAACTTACTGCAAATCCAAGCATGGCTACACGGCCAACGAACAGCTCGTTTTGCTTGGTGAAGCCGATGCCTCCTGAGGTTCCAAAAATGCCATCTTCAACCTTAGGCTTGCTCGTCTTCTCTATCTATAAAAATTATAGAAGATTATCAAATCTTATATATAATATATAAACTCTTATATTGTATTATTTTAAAAAAATAATTAGTAAATTTAATGATATATATTAGAATTTTATAAATAATTATGAAAGTATGTCTTAAAAAAGTGATATTTAAATATTTAAATAACATCACATAAAATGAAATGTCGAACCTTCTTGACGGGAGCCTTGGTTTTGGGCTTGAAAACCGCGAGAGTGGGAGCATGAGGTGATGCCGAAGAAGAAGGTTGCCGCCGGCGAGAAGAAGAGTTCTCGAGAAGGAAGAGTTTAGAGAGAGATGGGGCGGCGCCGACCCGGCTGTTGTTGCAGCCGACAAGCTGGCCGGCGGCGAAGCTAGAGATCAACATGGACTGCGCCATGACTCTCTCTCCCTCTGTGTGTTTCTCTCTTTCCTTGAACTGTCGTATTGTTCTCTGCTAAATGAAGAAGAAAGGGTTTTCATGTGAGGCGGATGATGGTGGGGGACGAGGATAGGGTCGAAGAGGTTTAATGGGCAGCGAGAAGACCACGTAGTGGGCTCAAAGTCGAGCCAATACCGGCTCGAAATCGGATTGATTACATTTCGATCGACTCGAGCTAAATTGGGTTCGACTTCGAGCCGGCTCTAGTCGATTCCAATCGACTTCGAGCCGGTTTCGATTCATTTTCGAGCCGGCTTGAAATTGAATCAAATCTCAATTTTTTTTGAGCCGATCGCTCGACTCGATCAGGCTCGAGATCGGCTCGGTTTATATAATATATATATATATATATATTATATTTATTAAATATTATATACATATATTATATATATGTATTATAATATAAAATATATTTTAATTCGAGCAGAGCCTACCCCGGTTTAAAATCGGCTCGAAATTATTACCGAGACGAACTTTTGGCTCGTTAGTCGGCTCATTTAGATTGTCTCGATTTGGATTCGATCTAAAATCGATTCAATTTTCGATTGATTTTCGATTTTCGATCTATGTTAACACCCTTAGCTCAAAGTGGGGAGGGGAGGAACCGGCCGGCTGTTATCGGACCGATTTTGAGCGAGTGAACGCAATTTAAAATAAAAAATTTCAAACTCGGCTCAGCTCAAAATCGATAAAAAAATCAAAATGAAACATGATTTGAGCGAACTGGGACCTTAACGAGAATAAATTTTAAACTTTATACACTCTATTAATAGATCACTAAGCAAAACTATACATTACAACATTTTATATATAAATTATTTATGTTATACGTATAATTTTGAGTCAAATAGAATCATATTTTGAGTAAGTCAAGGTCAATTTAAAATCGATTCAAAATAAACTTCGAGCCAAAATCCCTAGCTCATGAATCGTTCCAAAAATTTTGAATAAATTTCGAGTTGATTCAAAAACTAAATGAGTTTCGAGGAAATTTTGAGTTTCAAATATTTTTAACACTCAATGGAGGAATGTCGATGGCACCGATTCAAGTCGATTGACCTCAACTCGAAGTTATGACATTTTAATTTGTTTTGAGTTGAATTTGATTTGAATCGATTACAATTATTTCATTTTTTGAGTCATTATTGAGTTGAACTGTTTAAGAGTCAAATCAAAACATATTATTTAAAAGTAAATTATATTTGGGTCCTTGAAATTGATATGGCAGTCCAAACATTTTGAAGATTTACAAGCATGTCCTTGATGTTGACTAAGAACCTCAAACAATTTCATAAATTTTAAAATATTTCACGTAAGTCTCTAAAATTGATAAAATACTTTAAAGTAATCTCGTAAATTTTATTTTCTTAAAAAAAGAGGTAATCAAAAACCACTTTAAAATTAACAAATAAAATTTTAAAATTTATGAGTCAATTTAAAACATCATATTAATGTTAAAAAATCTTTATATGCCAATTTGAACTATCTTATTAATTACTTCAGGGGCCAAACATTTAGTAATTTATTCTATTCCTTATACACATGAATTTATACAACTTAAATCACTTTAAACAAATATCTTAATCATTTTTTTTTATCTCAATATCATAATCTATTAATTATATGTATGACATATTTTAAATATATATTAAAAATTTATGCATGTGATTATACGTATAATTAGTTGATTAAGAGCTTGAATTAATTTAATTATCATTATTTTTTTTTAATCAGAAAGCCATTTAAGATTGGGACAAGAAATGTAAGTTAAGGTTCCATAGTGTAGTGGTTAGCACTCCAGACTTTGAATCTGGCGACCTGGGTTCGAATCCCGGTGGGACCTTTCTGTATTAGTGATATTAAATTAATTTTTATTACTTTAATAAATAATAATGAGGATTGTTTGTATTAATAATTATTTATTAAGTAGGAAATAAATTTATTTATTTTTTTGATGTTTATTTATATATATGATGTGATTGGTACAATTTCATTAAATCACGTCGAGAGCTATGTAAAATACAATAATATTTTGATTATAAAAGTGTGTGTATATAAATAGAGAAATTTGTTAAATATTTTGTTCACTTAGGAATTTCTGAAAAATATTTTGAAATCATTTCCAAATAATTATTGGTAATTCTAATAAAACAATGCTTGATATACTCATGTTCATATGAAATAATTTACTTTGAATAAAGTTTGTCAAATATAACCTATATGACAGCATGGCTTATGCCAGTATTATTTATATAGTTTTGTTATCTGTTATTATTCATTTGTTTGAATGTAATTATATTAAAAAGATAAAATATTATTTAACTTAGATTTGATGTAATTGACTGTATGTAATAAAAAAATATAATTACATATGCATTTTAGTGCATACAAACATTTGCATTTTTTTCAACTGAAATTAATTGTACGAGAAATAAATATATCTGTGATAAACTATAGAATGACATAAATTGAAAATAAATTCAATTTAGATGATTTAGAAATATCGTATGTTAATAGAAGCACCAATGAAAAAATTTAAATTATAAAGCTATAAAAAATGGCATTTAATACTTGGCCTTGTTTGTCTACGAGTTTAAATTTAACCTGATTTAATTTTAACCTGATTTAATTTTAACCAGGCATATCACATCACACATAAAATTTAATATTAAAAATTAAATTTATTTCACATCCTACACATATTACTAAAATAATAACTAACTTATATCACATCCCTCACATATTCCAACATAATAACTAACTTTATATCACATCCCTCACATATTCCAACATAATAATTAATTTTATTTCACATCATTCACAACTTTCAATAAAAAAATATCTCTATCCAAATTTAATTTTAACCTTCTTAAATTTAATCTTACAAACAAACACACCCTTAGGTCTAAATGAAGAAAAATATTTCATATAACTGATTTTATCAAATAGAATAAAAACTTAACTGTTGTTGTTGTACTGAGTATGTGAGTTTAAATCAAAGTGAATATAGATATAACTCAATTTTGATAATATTTAAATATTATTTTAAAATAGTAATTTAATATTTTTTTTATAATTATCTAAACACCTTATTAAACTATATATATAATTAATATTTTCAATATTACGCTATAACATTACAATAACATGGAACTAGACTCCCTTTTGCATTCCACATCTCAATCTTCTTACATCTCTTCTGAGTCACTAGAGGAAGCAAAACAATCGCCGGAGATGAGCGGCGCCGGCGGCGTTGGTAGCGGGACCGACTCAAAGGTAGAGACTATCGCACGGCTGGCCCAGTGGCGGATCGAGAACTTTGGGACGTACTCCACCCGCCGCTCCGATGCCTTCAAGCTCGGCATCTGGAACTGGTTGCCCTCTCTCTGAAAAAATCTGTTATATTGATTGAGTCAGTTCTTCTTCTTTTTTAGAGTTTATATTCTGGATCCATCGATGTAACGCTAGGCACCTGTCCGTGGAGAAGAATCGTTACTTGTACATCCGGCTTTACCCGGAGCCCAGCCGGATCGCTAAGGAGCAGCCGCCGTTTGTCAAGTTCGTCATCCGAGTGTCTAGCTCTGGCCCCAGCCGCCGCCCCTACGTTTCTCCAGGTGAATTCTTTTCCCGTCGCGATTGTGCCTTACTGTGCAGAATGTCGAGCTAGGGTTGTACAAACTGCTACAAATTTCTTTTCTGTTTTATAGTTCTTTTGGATTTTTTTCCCCTTTTCGGTGGCTTATGAAGGGGAACATATTGGTTCGATTGCACAATTGCTTGTAGCTTACAGGAGGAGGATAGAATTTAAGAGCTATGGATTGTTCGTTGATGAACCAAAGCCCTATCTTACTGATAAGTGATGAAAATTCGGACTACTTCTAGCTTACAGGAGGAGGATGGAATTTAAGAGCTGTGGGTTGTTTGTTGCTTAACCAAACCCTGATCACACTGACAAGTGATGCAAGATTCAGATTGCTTGTAGCATACAGAATTTAAGAGCTATGGATTGTTTCTTGATGAAGCAAACCCTAGTCATACTGATAAGTGAGAAACATTCAGATGGTGAACTTTGCATCTTGTGAGAGATTTATCCGTACTTTCTAAGTTATGCAGGTTTGTATTCAGTGAAATCTTTGGCACATCAAAATACTATTTTTAAATGACTCAAAAAAAAAAAATACTATTTTTAAATCTTTTGCAGTAGACTGCGGTTGTGAGTACAGCATGCGATGCATAAATCTGGAAAGATAAGACCTTCACATAAATTATGAATATATGATATATGCTATTTTAAAATCTGCTCTTCTTGATTAATTATTGAAGACGTTGATGAGTTCAGGCTGAATGGCAAGTTTTTTGCTTGTTTGAGAAATTTTTGAAGGCATATATTCAGCCTTTCAGGCTACTTGTTTATGATTACTTCAAAACAATTTTCTGCTTCTACAAATTGTAGTTAGAGGATGCATGAAATTTAAAATCTGCAATGCAATTTTGTGGACAAATTGTGCCTCATATTATGGTCTAAATAGTCTATTCCCCCTCTACTGGTGGCAAATAGTGCTGTGGGTGCACCATTATGTGGATCTAGTACAGTAGCATTCAGACATAAAAACCATCTTGGATATTAGCTGGAAAATGGTTTTGTCTATAAGGTCTTCCAGCACTCCCCTACTAGAAGAATTGAAGTAGGAAACTTAAGAGAAAATTGTTGATGAATTCAGGTGTTTGACCAAGGAGACAGAGGAAGATAACTGGAAAAGTTGATATGTCGGTAGCCAAGGAGGTCGAGAAATGAGTGTCCGAGATTCGGACTTCTACTATTAAAGAAGCCGACGTTGCCACATTTTCCTTGTATGTGAAGAGTCTTAATTGTAGACAAAAGTAACTAGGCAAGATGTAGAAGGGTTGGGAAGCCATAGCTTCCAGCATTCTGATAGTTGGAAAAGTTACCGTGGATGACCTCCGTGGCTTGAAGCCTAGTAGTTGTTTACCATTGATTGACAAATCAGGCTACGTCGAGACATTCTTCAACCTCCTGTAAATCAAATTGCTGTATGTAACTTCCTGATGATTGTACTAAGCTTTTTATAGCTGCTTCAATTTAATTCTTCGGATTGTTTGCCATGTTGTTGTTCTTTATCACTTGCAAAAGATATCAAATATTATTGCCAATATAGTTTCAGTAACGAGCCATGGAAACATTTGTTGACGAGGGGATGGGACCAATGCCTGGAAGTACAAGGGGGTTGAGAAGACCCATGCCTGGCAATGAGTGGGATCTAAGACAAGTCGTGGAGACTTTGAGGAGCTAGCCTATCAAGGTTCATAGGCGGATGACTTGTCGCACCTATTAAGCCTATAAATTTATGATGATGCCATTTGAACATTTGGAAGCTATTCATCCCCCCATGGTTGGCCTGAATTATAAGCATTCTGAAGTCACTTAGATGCTTTGCAATTTAGACATAATTATGAGAATGGAGCTGCTGAAAATTAGAGTTTTTGTTCTTTAGGCTTTATAACAATGTTTTTTTTAATAATTTCTATAAATACCAAGGAATTCTTATTGTTTGTATTTCCTGATAGGCAGCTAGCACAGAAAGAATGTTTGGTATGTTAGCTCTATTCCAACTTGATTTTGGTGGGAAATGGTTTACCATAATTAGTTTCATAGCTAAGAAAGATGGATTTTATCATCTACTGATTCAAAGAAATGGGTTGTTAACTTGTTCTTACCCAGGTGGATAAATTTACCAGAAAACTTTGGACTTCTATGATTCCATACTAACAAGCTTCTCAATTTGTTTGGCTTTTGTTAATTTGTAGTTCATAACGAGCCTAAGTATAATTTCTAATTCCTTATCATTCACTTATGCTTCTGTTGTCCATCAGTTCTTGAGAAATTGCTCCGGACTAGTGATGACTTCCTGTGGCCAGTTGATACTGCCATCCACGGGCGTTTCACCATTGATGTAGAGTTTTTGGATATGAAGATCTCCCCATCAAATGTAAGAATGTTTCTATCTGTTTGACCATTTATGTTGGTATTTATTTTGGTACTGCTCATTCCTTTACAACTCATGTGCAGACATGGCGCTGCGTTAGTAATATGCTAACATAATTCTTATGCTAAGATGGGAAAGTACCGTAACATACATGAAATTAGAATAGTTACATGCACTGGCACTAGATTGAACTTCAGTAGAACCTATACACCCAAATTATCATATTTTACACTTGGGAACACTGGAAATTTATAAATAACAGAAATTGAACATTGTGGTTGCTTTTAGTTAACTGATATCCAGTTATTTTTTCACTTAATTATAATGCTAGGAAATGAGTTTTTGGATATAAATAGAAAGATTTCTAAGGTATGCACATAAGCTGGTCTCAAATAACTGTGATAAGGCAAATGATGATGATGCTGGTGATGATGATGAATAATAATGTGTGAATAAAAGTAATCCTGGTTATTATTTGTTAATGGTGATTGAATGAATTGTGTAAATTTGTTGATTGTGAGTCGAATTATTTGACACACTTGTTCTTCAACAACAAGACTCTTTCTACATAGGATAGATGTGTTGTCAATTGTAAGTAGTTCACTCAGCTCAGTTGAAATTATTGTTGAAGACAAATTATTGAATTTGAAAATCATGGAAGTTTTTCAACTTGTAATAACCTTTTAGGCTGTAGCATGTCCATGAGATCTTTGGAAATTTCATCAGTTCTACATTCTTCAACTAATGTTCCTTTTCATCTTGACTTTTGATAGTGATAGCATGGAATGCGTGGGAGACATAATAACCTTTCATGAAATGCTGTTAGAGTCAGGGATATTCTTGGAAATTCTCGTTGCAATGAAAGGAAGTGCAAAATCTCGTCAAAGAAACCTTGTATGACATAGTGTTCTTTGTGGTGTTTTTTGTAAGGGTTTCCACATTAGATCATAGTGTTTATTATCTTTTTTTTTTTTTTATCTCTTTTGTGGTTTACTTCTAGTGGTATTTGTTGATTGCTTTTGATTCTTTAGTATTATTGAAGAATTGTTTAACTCAGTCTTACACTACGAATGTGCTACGATTCTTCAACAAAATGTAATGAGGGTTATAAGTTTGGTTAACCTGAATTGGCAGTACTGCAAGTCTCCAATCTATGCTTTTTATAGTTTTTCAATATTCTAGATGTAAATTTGAAGATTTGAATATTTAATATGAAAATGGTCCAATCTCATGCTTTTTTTTTTATCCTCGGTGTTCTTTCTTTTCTGAAAGTTAATATGTTTGCATTTGATTTGTAATTTGTATTGCTGACAAAGGGTGGCGAAATGTGCACGATTTGGCCTAATGAGGTGACCATGATAGACCTTGCAAACAAAAGCGGCCTCCATTGCCTTTCACGCATGCTTGAAGAAGAAATATATGCTGATGTTACCATCCACACTGCTGATGGCGGTGCACTAAAAGCTCACAAGGCTGTTCTTTCCACGAGCTCCCCAGTTTTTGAGAGCATGTTTCTGCATGATCTCAACGAGAAAGAGTCTTCAACTATCCTCATTGAAGATCTCTTATTAGAAGACTGTGCTGCACTTCTTGCGTACATATATGGTACAATAAAGCCAGAGGATTTCTTGAGCCACCGCCTTTCACTTCTCGGTGCAGCAAATAAATATGACATCACGGAGCTCAAGGACTGCTGTGAGGAGAGTTTACTAGAGGACATCAACTCTGGCAATGTTCTTGAGAGGCTACAAGCAGCTTGGCTTTACCAGCTTAACAAGCTAAAGGATGGGTGCCTGATGTACTTGTTTGATTTCGGGAAGATATACGATTTGAGAGACGAAATCTACAGCTTCTTCCGAGATGCTGATAGAGAGTTGATGCTGGAAATGTTCCAGCAGATGATGTCCGTTTGGAGGCCAGCGTAATTGGTGCTTAATTCTTTCAGTAAGCAACTGCAGTGCTATATTTGATAATTATCTGTTTGTGTGAGATGCAATATTTCATAGTTGTATTATATTTTATGTGAAGATCCTTGTAGTTTTCTTGCATGCCATGTGCCCAGAACTATCAATGGAAAATTTGGATTGCTATGTTCATGTACAAATTTTAATATTACTCAATTTTAATATATCACAAGTGGTTTAATATTTTAGTGGTGATGAATTATATGTTTATCTATATTGGTTGAATGTTATGGTGTTCTAAATTGAAAGCTGTAGTGTAATTTATTATGATTTCTGAATGCTGCTACTAAATTTGAATTCGGAAAAACCATCAAAAAATGTTAAATACTGAGTACTTTAAAATATTGTATATCTTAGCTCAAACATATTGATATTGTTACTGTTATTGTACTGAGGTCTCATTTGCACCATCTAGTGTAAATAAGTTTTCACGTGGCTACAGTATTACTGAGTTGGAGTAAGTCTTCAATCATTAGTATTGCTGAAAAGTATGACAATAGTATATAAAGTAGCTTAAAGTCTTTAAAATAATTGAAAAAAAATTTGGAGATTTATTTATGATTATATATGTAGTATGCTACTTCTTGTATTTATCGTTTACATTTATATATTATAATATTGATTGTTTCATATCGTATTAGCAAAATATTGAGTTCTAGAGAACTCACCCTTACGGCTTTTACAGGTATACAACAAATGCGACAAAAAGGTGTATGACAGACTATTTAAAGAGTGTTTTGGTGGCATCATATGCAATATTTTGGATAATACTTTGTTATAACTTTGATATAAGATGTGTTATTTAGTTTCATTTTGTTTAAAAATAATATAGAAATATATTTATATAGTGGTAGAAATAGTTTCTCTAAACTAGTGATCCACACTCGATTTGGCTATTGATCCATCTTTGTGTTAACTAGTCGGTATAAGACACTAAGCCTCGTTTGGTTCGAGAGTTAAATTTTAGATATGAAAAAAAATATTTTATTTTATAGATTTAATGGGAAAGAAATTTAGTTTTATATTGGGAAGTATGTAAAATATAAAATAAAGTTAATTTTAATATTTGTATTTGTGTTGAATGTGAAATAAATTTAATTTTTATAGTTAAAATTTGTGTTGAGTTAAAAAAAAAAAAACTTGAACCAAACGAGCTAGAATCTAAAATTTCTAATTATAGTTAAAAATAAGAGTTAAATTTTTGATGACATATTGTAATGAGATTAAGTAAAATATAATTTATAATTTAATTTATTTAAAAGTTTTGTAATTTTTAAAATTAGATATAAAATATGTAATATTTATCGAATAATATGATATTATATACATAATTCTCTTATTTATTATTTTCTCATTGATGAGATCAGATAATTTTTTTATTTTATCCTTTAAATATAATATTTTTTTTCACCTTACCCGAATTTTATTATGATAATGTGATTCAAACCTAGAACTTCTTTGATTAGAATATATTTTAAGAATAAATAATTTTTTTTAAAAAATAAAAAGATAAATAAAAATTATTTTAATATTATTATGTAAAATAAAATTATTTTTTATTAAATATTTTTTTGAATGTAAAATAAAATTAATTATTTTAGTAAAATATGTATAAAATATAAAATAAAATTAATTTTTAATATTTAAGTTTATGTATAATATGAAATAAATATAAAATATTTTTAAATTCGTATTGAAATTTTTAAATTTCAAATAAATGAGGATAGATGGCCATCTGAGCTCTAGAAAAACGCCCGAATGAATAATTTTTTTGTATGTAATCAGATTGATTTTTTTTTTTTTTGATGGAACCAGATCGAATAATTCATTTTTTATAGCAATAATTCTTACTTTATCTATTAAAAAAAATCTTACATTATTTTTTTGATAGAATTTTGTAGCAATAATTCACTGCCATCCATTAATGGGAATTTCATATATTCTTATGGAAGCATGCAACCTTCACGGCGAATGAAAACGGACGGTTCAGATCTATCGTCGTTCCTTGCGAGAGCTTCTGAGCTGCTTTCCTTCGACAAGTACCCTCCCGAAACCCCCAGTGGATTCCATCCTTCCTCCACTCTTTTATTAACTTGTCGAGAGATCTGAATGATCGTGATCGAGGGGCAGGTAAGATGTTCTTCTTCTTCGTGGGAGGAATCGAGCAGCAAGCCGGCCGCGCGTTGAAGGAGGCGGCAGGGCGGTGCCTCCGTTGTGGCGGCACCGCCGACCTTGTGGAGTGCGAGAAGGTGCTGAAGCTTTTCTTCGTCCCAGTCTGGCGCTGGCCGGGAAGAGTTCCGGCTTTCCGTTGTCGCGATTGCTCCTTCCTCTTCCCCCAATCCCTGCCCATCGATGGCGACGCTCCCGACAGTGCCATCGCTGGCGTCGACCGTCGCTCCACCGCTTCTCTTCCCCGGGACATTCGCTGCCACTCCTGTACTCGCCCCGTCGATCCCCAATTCCGCTTCTGTCCCTACTGCGGATTCGCGCTCTGAATTCGAGGTTGGTTTTTTCTGAAAGTTGTTTTTTTTTTTCTTCTGAAAATTGGCGAGGTTAGGTTTTTGGGTTAATGTTAGACGAAGATCGTGCAGGTGACTTCAAACGATGTGGAAGAAGATGCTTTGTAGGATTATTATCGGGAGCAATATGGAAGTGCTTTAATTTTTCTTTTCTAATGTGAACTCTACATTCTGTTGCTGCTAATGGCGTTTTGCTGTGTGCTGACTAGTAGCGAAGTAAATATGATCTTCAAAATCTGGAATATTTCAGTCCATTTTCGTAGTGCTCAATGACATGTTTCACTGGTAGCTTACTCCATGAATATATTTGTGCATATATCTGAGTTGTAAATGTGTCAGGGGATACTCTGGGGCGATTTGCTCGATAGAGGTCAGACTTCTCATTGAGTAGGATTCGATCAATCATCAATGGTCTTCCTCGAACAAGGGCCAACGTTGATCCGTGTCTTTTCTCTTCAATGGCTATTCCTCAGCTGGAACTTGGTCTCATAAGCTTCAACTAGGAGTACACTATGACGCTTGAGCCAGTAACTATACCAATATTGACTTTGTGCCAATCACAAGGCATGACGACTTTGTCATGAATGATATGTGTAAATATAAGTAGAGCTAGTTAGGCACTAGGAATTCCGATAATATACATAGATGTACTCGAAAGCAATGAGGATGAACCAAGTTCCAGGTAAAAGAGAATCTTCCCTTGTATTCTAATTCTTGGACGCTCTAAGAATAGTGCATAACTTTTAACCAGAGGACACAATAGTTTCTTTGTTATTTACAAAATTTTTCATGTAAAACCGGTTATCACTGTTCCCTTTATTCACTTTCAAGGTATCTCTCATTGCCTTCAATCTGTTTGTCTTCACCGTGGGAGTAGTCTCAATTATGAGAAATCAAGGCCTTCCGAAGCTTGACAGTAGCCGTCATGATTTTTTGGTGCCTCTGTTGAGAAAGATTCTTACAGTTGGAGTGCACTCATGAAGCAATATGCAAAAAAGGTCCTAGGCTACTATTGAACGCTTGGCCCAAAATGGAGATTACATTGTCCTGAGTGAAGGAATAACAACTTTTGTTTTAGGATATGTTAAATACCTTGTATCTCATTGTAATCACTTTCTGATTTGTTATCCTTCCATATCTTAACTATTGAAGCTCTAGACAAAGGATCTTGATAAAGCATGATGAATTAGGGAGTTTGGAGGGTTACTCAAAATTTCTTTCTCTGCTCTCACTCTTGCTATCAGATTGGGAGTTTTTTGAGGGTTTCTCTTTCTTTTATTAAGAATAAACAGCCCTTTTCTTCTATGATAGAGCACAAATGATGTGTCTTATCATGAAGCCCCGATAAATTTTACGTTTGTCCTTTGGATTGCGTGTTTGTGCCAATTGTGATAGATATCTTTTTTTTTGTGAAATATAGCCTAGGCTGTTATATTTTAAAGAACTGGTGAGAAGAGGAATTCCCCTTTCCCAAACAACTCTTCTAAAGCAGCTACATTTGCTGGATAATTAGATGCACTGTTTACATTCGTTGGTGTGAAAGGTCATTTACAAGCATGAAATGCGCAAGAAACAAAAAAATGCGCTTCACCTATATGTCTTGCTATTGTGTGTGGCCTTTATTGCTCTCAGGTTTAGCTAGTATCTGCTATTGATTCTCATCCACTTTGCTCCCAGATTTGGCTAAAATGTGCGATAGGTTGTGTGCTTGGCTGCTCTCGGTTCCTGCTTCTTGCTATTGCCAACATAGCTCCAACCAGCTCTCTGTTTGGCTTCCTCCTTGTTCCCAGGCTTGGCTTCATGTTGCAGACAGCTCCAAGCTGCTCACGGGTCCTGCTGTGGCTTGGTTCTAGCTAGCTTCCAAGCTTCCTGCCTCCTTGGGTTCATTCTCTACTTGACCAGTTGAAGTACCTCCATAGATTCACCTTCACTCCATATTCCTACTGCGTTTGCTGCTTTGCTTGCTATACAATTGTTGTTCATTTTTCTATAATGGGTATTGTAGTTGTAACTAGTTGTTTGCCTCCATCATTGATGAACAAGATTGCATAGTCCCTTATGACCTAGCTCACTTTAGCCACTTCAATGCCTTACACTGACCCATCAAAGTTGACTTTGGACTAATAGGGAAGCTTGGGAATCCATGTCTCTTCAGTTGAGATACATCCTTCCGTGAGGGCAACTAAATTCCAACGGCTCCCAAGATGGTTCAAGTCGTCAATCACAATGCTTAGTACTATGATTGCAATGGCATTAGTTGAAGAGACCAATCCTCTATGCACCTTTGAGTTTTAAACTCGCCAACAATAATAAAGGGGTCACAACTTCAACTTGAAGCGCTTGTCCCATTTATTATAGCTAGCCATGCTCGTCATCATCTCAAGGAAATGCTTTGCAGAAATAATATTTAGCTGCATTAGAGTATGCCTATCACTTCGTTGTAAAGTCTACAATTGTTGCCCGTGTAATATAGGCTTTTTCAACTCTACATCCCCACGTACATAGCCTTGATGCGACCAGTCCTCTCCAATGCAATCATACCATGGTTGGAAGTGCATTCTTACACAATTGCAACCAAACCATGGTTGGAAGTGCATTCTAACACAATCACCACAAAATTCTAGTGGAATCTTCTAATGCCATGCGCCCATAAGTCAACCAAGTCCTATAAATTGACTTATGGAGAGCTTGACAGTAGGAATTTTTGTAGGCTGGATTTTAATCCAAACAAGTCTATTTCCTTGTATTCCCTTTTGATAGAGAGAGCTCTTTGTTGTAGTTCCTCACCAAACTATTGATCAAATCTAATATTGTCCCATTCAACCTTCTGAAGACTTCTATCACATTGAAGAGAAACTCATTTGCATGCGTGTTTAAAAAAGTGGGCTATCTGCTCAGCAATGTTGCAGATAACCAATGATCCCGAAGAGTGAAACCATTGTTATTTCTCCAATGAGTTAGATGAGTTGATCATCTATTACTTTTTCTCCTATATTGATGAGTTTTTAAATTCAAGAATCCCCTCTACTTGTCTCAAAGAAAAGAGATGGTTGTTCCACCCTACTTGTCTTTTAGGCTATCTTGTTCTTCATGAACATGGTTGCATACTTGGCCACATGAAATTATCGCCACATCCTGAGTTGTGTATGTCAAAGCCCCATTTGCACTTCAACTTGCATACCTTCTCTTAAGATATATAAGCATTGTCTTAGTCTCCGTATTGTTTCTCTAGAGAAATATTCTAATTGGTTGCTTAGTTGTATCTAAGCCTGTCAATGGGTTGAGTTTGGATCAGGTTGGCTCCAACCCTAATTCTACCTAGATAGCATCCGAGTTAGATTAAAAGCGGGTTGAGGTTGACTCGAATTTGGTCCATGACCCATGATGGATTAGGTTTTCGGACCGGATATCAGGGCGACCCAGATTTCTCACTTAATTTTTTATTAAACATTCAAGCCATCATTTTTTCTTTTTTTGGCAAAAAATGAGAACTATTTGTTAGGTTTTTGTTTATATATGTATAAATACAAAATATAAAAATTGTAAAAATCAATTTATTACCTACTAAATTAATAACTAATCTACCTTTAGTATAAATCACTTTTTCATTTAAAGTAATTTTATTTTTGATAGTTTGTGGCTGAGGAAGTCTGAGGCCCACCTTGAATGCCTAGTGACTACAGGAAGTCTGAGGCCCACCTTGAATGCTGAGGAAGTCTGACGCCCACCTTGAATATCTAATATTGTTTGAACAACAGGTCAAGCAACTACTTTAGTAGTTTGTTATTTCTTTGTTCTTTGACTAGTCATTTTGTTTCACTTGATGAAGAAAACTTTTCGTCATTTAGAGAGAACTTAGACATTTCTTTGAATGCATATGAGGATGTAGAAGATTCAGTTTCATTGCCAAGTCGGTTGAACATAATATTTGAAGAATTCTTGATGAAAGTGACCATCCAGTTTTAGTCTTGACAAGAATTCTTCTCTATCATAAGCATGTGCAGTATAATTTCTGCCTTTCTTTTTGCCTTTGTTAATTATCATGTAGCAAGTATGAACTTCTTTAAAAGTCAACATGCCAGGATCCTGCTCTGGCTGTTGCATTCCTGACAGACCTTTCATATAATCTATTAAACAGATCAGAGGCCTAGCAAATGAAGGTGTTTCTTCTTTTAATGCTACTTATCTTCTTAATCAAAGTGATATTTGTGTCTACTTCTGGATTTAGCAACTTCTTTTATAGGAAGACTGGATTGACTTGGAGTTGATATTGTTTGAACAACAGGTCTCGTAGAGATGGGAGTTATATTCTGTGCACACCCTTTGAGAATTGGCTGAAAAGAGCTCTGCCAATGCACTGTAGAGTTCCCCAATTATTTTAATCATTTTTGTTGTTTTCTTTGAAATAACTGTATCTTCTTGTTCCTCCTGTAGATACAATCGTAATCATATTGACTGTACCTTTGGAAGGATTTACCAGTACTTTGTCAGAAAGTGTATATTCTTCACTTTGATACTGTCTTTCCAATTAATCTTTAAAGGCGAAAAAATCGTCAATCGGATGACTAACACAGCCACAATATAGACAATAGTTTGATCATCTATTTTGTCACTTTCCTCTGATCTTTTTGGCTCAGGAAGTCTGAGGCCCACCTTGAATGCCTAGTGAAACAATTTCTTAACACAATTTCTGCCAAAAGAGCATATTTAATTTTTTCTGTCTTCAAGCATTTGCCTTTTACCATCATAAACAAGCTTTGAAGAAGATGGGCTATTTCAAGTAGGTGGAGTTTTGTTTGCACACTCTCTCTTTCCTTTGTCTACCATACAAGTCGTGGGCTTTCCTTCTGGTGTTTTATAAGATCATGACTAAACCCTTGCCTTTTAGGATTAATCTTCTCATAAATGACCACTTTATCTAATAGTTCTTGGAATGTAAAGGTCAGTGTTGTTTAAGAATAATTAACTCCATTGCCTGGTCTTCAGATGGAGGTTCGTCGCAATTCAAACTTAAATTTCGCCGTCCAGCAACAAATTTTGTGGCCTTTTCTGTTTTGTTCTCTAGATAGATTTGCCAGCGTAAGCCTTTTTCTGGTACCAGAAATCGGTAAATCTTTTAATGAAAAGGTCTCCGAGTTCAATAAAAGTGGTGATTGAATTGTTAGCCAATTCTAAATGTCATTCAAATGTTAAACCAGAAATACTGTTGACAAATTGTCAAACACTAAATCCTAAGAATATAGGAGTCAACTTTGTGTTCAATATATCATATTTGACCTCTCATCCAATCTACTTGTACATGCTCCACCCTCTATTGCTGAGCATGTCATCCAAATCACATTCCCTACTCATTCATCCATTGATTTAGATGCACCTGGGTTACTAAGCACTGATCGCTTCTCTGTCAAAACTATTGCCCAACTTGCATGTGCCAATGGGAATATTAGACGGTCATACTGTCTTCACGTTAAATGGTACGCATTACAAATGTTTAGTTCAATGGCAAGGACCAATGTCGACAAATGATACTTTAGTTGTTGAGTTATAGAAAATTTGACCGTATCTTTTTCAGGGTTTCAAGCAACTCCACTTGATGCAGTCGAGTTTTTTTGCAGCTTTGGAGAGTTGATGTCGCCTCACATGGTCCACATCCACGCTATCACTATTACCTTTGCCCTCGGGCACAGTTCCTCGTCTCTTACCCCATATTATGTCATAATAGTAGTTGAAGTTACATTTTTACGTTTTTTATTTAGTTTATGATGTATTTGCTGGATTATGAAGATGTATGTATTATAAGTGAGGGTTCTATCTCACTTCAGAGAAAATAGAATAGTCCAATCACAGATCAAGCCTTCTGATCATGTTCTTTGGCCTGATCAAATTGGTCAGATCCATCTGTTTCTTGCTGTTCCAGGGTCAACTTCAATAGTTTAAACCAGCCTTCTCCACGTTTTGAGCAATTGAAGGGAGTTCCAATCAACATAAGAGATGGGGAAAAGACCTTATAAAGAGGGAAAACTTCTAAAAGGAGGATGGTGATTTCTGATGAGCCTGGAAGCTTGAGAAAGGGAGAAGTTGCACACCACTGTATATATGCCGGTTGAGACTAACGAGGTTAGGGTGTTGACAGGGCCAAGGCTCATGGGTCGTCGTAGAAGTATTGTTATTTATTATCTTGATTATGGTTGGAGGTAACTCACTTCTGGAACAATAGTTTTAGGGGGCGTTTGGTTCAGTGTTATTTCAATGTCAATGTTATTTAGATGTCATGTTATCTAAATGTCATTGATGTTATTCATCAATGGACATTTGTTTGGTTCAATGTTATGATATTAGAAAATATAAATGTCATCCAAATAATTTTTGTTTAGTTGAAAGTTATTGACATTATAATAATAAATTGATGGTGTTATCTTGAGATATCGTCCGATTTGGAGTGACATCTAGATGTCAGCATGTAATGGCATTTTTGTAATTAATTATAATGTTATTTAAAGATGTCATTAAATCAAACGATGTATCAAACTTTTAAAGATAACATAACATAACATTGAGATAACACTGAACCAAACGCCCTCTTAATATCTCTTTCTTTTTCCTTGTGAACTATCTTATATTTATTGTAATTGTTATATGAATTTCAGACTAGTTCAAGGATTTTTATGTTCCTTGTAAATCTTATTAAATTGTTGGTCTTTCTTGTGTTTCATATAGTATATTTCTCTTGTATATTTTTCATTGAAATCTTTGTTTTATGGCACAAAATCTCTATGAATGTTCTTAGTATATTTTATTTAGATTTCACTGATCTTAGCATTTATGACATGTCCATTTCATGATTACATTACGACTTAGTTACCCATGATTAAATCGTTTGCATATGTTACACAAGTCAATTGGTAAGTCTTGTTTGGCGCGAGGACCAAAATTAAGGCCAAAATGATACTGATTTAAAAAATAATAATAATAATAATAATAATAAATAAATTTCTTTAATCATTTCACACAAATTTTAATAAAATAAAATTATTATTTTACTTCACACATTCAATAATTTTTAATAAAAATATCAATTTTACTTCACATTCTAGACCAAAATATTCAAATCAAGTATTTGTTCTAAGATGTGAAATAAAGTTAATACTTTTATTAAAAATTATTGAATATGTGAAGTAAAATAATATTTTTTTTATATTAAAATTTGTGTAAGATAATTAAAAAATTTATTTATTATTATTATTGTTGTTTTTTAAATTAGTACTATTTTAGTCCTAATTTTGATCCTCGCGCTAAACAGGGCCAGACATCGTTTGGTTCGAGGCAATTTTTGTGGCTACAAATTTTAATTATAAAAATTAATTTTGTTTCACATGTAATACAAATATAAATATTAGAATTTAAAGTATTTTATATTTTACATATTTTTTAATATTAAAATAAATTTATCTTTCATTAGATTAAAAAAATATATTTTTTTTTGTTCAAAAAAAAGTTCGAACAAATGAAGTTTTAAGGCATCTAATTTAGATTGTCATTAACCAACCCTAAAAAGGGAGATAATGTAGTTTTTTTTCAAGTTCTTTTCTTTTTGGTAGTCTTTGAACTTGCTTTGATGAGTCAAAAATGAAGAACAAAGGTGAGAAATTAAATCGATGCAGCCCTTGGAATGCGTGAAAATAGATCATAAGTAGTCGGATGACATCGTTGTCAATGAGCTCTGACAAGTAGAAGGAACAGTCGCTTTCACACCTCCCCTTGTGGATGCCTCAACGAAGTATATGGAATCACCGGGAATGAGACTATCGAGCTGTTTAGTTTGTTATTATTTTAATGTTACGTTATATAATTTAGATGTTACGATATCTAAATATTATTTTTTAGTTAATAATTTTATAAATTTATAGAAGTTTATTTATAAATATCATTAAACCAAATAATTATTTTCTCTAAATAAAATAACATTTCGCGAAGATAACATTGAATCAAACGTCATCTAAGATCATTAAATTCAACGATGCTTTTGTTTGGTTAGTGCTCAAATTGCGATCATTTTTTTAAAATTTTTTTATAAGAAATATAGAGTTTTTTTAGATATACATGTGATGAGAAATGAAGTTAGTTAATTAAATATAAGAGAATTTTTTTCGAGCATTTTTTTTCAACCTAACATAAATTTTAACAATAAAAATTAATTATATTTCACATTTAATACTAATACGAATATTAGCGTAAACTTTATTTCACATTTTATATACATTTAAATATTAAACTAAAATTTTTCTCATTAATTCTATAAGTTCAAATATTATTTTTCTTTAATCCAAAATTTATCCCTCAAACCAAATGAAGCATTTAAGTCAAATATTTAAAGGTAGGACTTCCTAATATCAGTATTTACAAATGGTACTCAATATTTTTACAGACAAAATAGAAGTTAAAGTGAGGGTGCTGCCAATAAAAATCGAAGATGCTGTTTGTAAATATTGATCTTAGGGAGTCTTATCTGTAAATATTTGACTTAGGGGGTAAAAAAAAAGCTTCTTTGAGGATGACTTGTAAATTTTCCTAAATGAAACTAATTGATGTATTAAAAATTATATAAGTTATTTTTTTTAAAAAAAAAATTATGATCAGCTTAGACACCAATTAAATAAAAATATAGTATAGCAATCTGGTAGAAAGGGACGATGAAGAAGACGTTGAATGCAAGGAGTGATAAACACGAAGGAGGAGGCAGGATCAACCCAATTGACGTTCACAACAGTAAATGACAATGGGAAGCGTTCGCGCGCGAGGCGAAAAGGCGCCGAGGTTGGAGTCGTGACGACCTGCACCTCTTCCTTCCCCTCCTTAACATCGGATCACCAGACTCGGTGAAGTCGTTACGTGCATTTAAATTATTACCAATTAATACTACACATTCCCAATAAATGACTCCAAACTTTAAATTCAACTATAATTTTCACGTGATAATGATGCCACTTAAGCAAAAAATAAAAAAATTTATCTATGTGGCACCATTGCCACATAGGGGGCATGTGCCACGTAGGAATCCTAGTTATATTTAAAGTTTAAAGTCACTTAGGGGAGCTGCAAAGTATTTTTTTTAAAAAATAATAAATTTTAGGAGCGAAGACACGTGAAAAATATTTAAATTGAGCTGCTTAAAATATTAAAATCTATCTCAAAATCACTTTAAAAAATGGAATTTTAAATTCATAAATATGCTTAAGATTATCTATTAGCCACAAGAATTAAGATGATATTTGTGCAAATGACATGCAATAAGTCTCCATGTAATTTGTTCTTTATTTTATTTTCATTTTGACTTAGTTGATAATGAAGCTAAATTTTTTTTTATTTTTTTATTTTGATAATGTTTTTATAAAGCTAAACTTTGATTTCAAAATAAACCAACAAGAATAGATTGTCCTACTATTTAACATTTTAAAACTAGAATTTTTCTTTTTTTTTTAATTTAATTCTCATACTTATTTTTTTAACTTTTATGTTATGAACTAATTAGAACAATGACATAAAAGATTTTTAAGTAGATGAGGTGGAAGAAAAGTTTAAGACACAACAAAAGTTCAAAATCATTGTCATTACATGTGTGGTTGTCAACAATTTGTTTGCAAACATTTTAATTTGCATAATATAATAAATTTAATTAATTATTTTTAATTATTTCAATTTTCTTTTTTACAAAAGTAGGGTGATTTACACCCGTGTCGCAAAACTGAACCAAACTCCTAGGCTCGATTGTGAATCGACACGCCATCCGATTGTATTCGACGCTAAATTCAAATTATATACCAGATTGAATCAGATAATAATAAATTAATCTATTTCTATGTAATTATCACTTGAGAGATGAATAAATTTGTTCTTTTAAATGCAAGTTACTGTTTTTATAGACACTTATTTTTTTAAATTCTACAAAAATAATAATTTATCGATGCGATTAGTTTGACGATCGGTCTAACTGATTCAACCCTAAAGTTGTTTTCATTATTCATTTAACATGCTATGAATATTCACTAACATTTATCATCCTCAATTTTGGTGATATTACATTAATTCTCTCTGAAAGTTTATATCTATCAATCATAGATGTGTTAATTATATACTTTTTGATCCTATTAGAAATAAATTATGTTTATTCATCGAAGATATATTTATTTTTAGGATAAATATTATATATGTTTTTAAGATTATGGGTAATATTAGATTCTTCAATATTTTTCAAAAAATATCATCTAGGTCTTCTAATATTTTTAAAAAATTTCAAACTGGTCCCTAACCTTCACTTCAATATTTCATGCTTGTCCAATTATCTTCGTCAAATTTGATGATTTTTTTAAAAAATTTTTATTTTCAAAATTACTAAAATAATTTTAATGGAGGGGAAAAAGGAAAAAAAATATAAGGTAAAATGGTCATATTTGATGATGTTTTTAATGGACTAACCAATAAATACAATTATAAAAATTCAGAATTAAGATGATATTTTGTTTTAAATTATAGATTTATTTTATATTACTAATAACCTCAGGATCTGATTATTTTTACTTATTTAGAGATAACATACTTAATTATCCATTATAATTCTTTCAAATGGTAACTCTGAAATATTTTTTTCAAAAAAAAATAAACTTTGAAAATGTTTTTAATGAAATTTTTATCAAGAGGATTCCACAATAACAATTATTACTTCAAATATAATGGAAGCCTGAAAACTTCAGTTCCCTGAAACAAATCATTCAAATTTCAATACGTGCTGAGGATTTTTAGTCTGAGCTAACTCGACAAATACTCGTATTAGATTAAAGTCAAATTTTTTTTACTCATTTGCTAATATTCGTCGCATTTAGATACAGTTTAGAAAGAAATATATAAGTGTAAACAGCCTAAAACTTTAAGAAGCTTAAAATATTTTAAGCAACTTAAATTTTAAGTCGTGTTTGGAACCATTGTGATGAAATGAATGAACGAATTGGGTTGTGCTTCCCTTCTTCTTTCAGCTCTACATATGATACTCTTCTATCTTCTTTATCTTCTTGTTATGAAAGAAGATACATGATTTATGTAGAGAACCCTAAAGTAAGCAAGAAAGTTTGGTATGATTGACAGTAGAATAACATTACCAAGCACCATGTAATTTCTCTTCAATATATAAGGAAGAATGGATAAATAATCATCCTTCATGTTGAAGGGTATATGTAGTTGTGTACTGCAACTCTCCTTTTTTGGCGTAATATGGAATATAACTAGAAGTTTTTTTGTGTGAGAACAAATAGCTCCATTATAGCCACGGATCATGCTCACACTAATGGATAGAGATTGTGGTAACATCATGCACTAATGACGGGCACAATCATACTATTATTGTTGACTTGGCATTATCTTCGGGCTTATCCGTTGGTATACATCCAGAATATCAAAAGGCTCGACCTCGAGAGATAGGAGAGAGTTATCGAAGGTGTGGATGCAGGTGTTGGATTGTCAGGTCTCGAGTTTGCATAGCTCGAAGATCTTCATTTTGGAGGTTGGAATAGCCTAAGGTATCGGTCTTTGAGAAGCTTGGATTCTGAATCCCGAGTTTGTACTTGACTAATTTCTTGGTATGCTCTTTTGTTGAGAAAATTATGTTTTGTAGATCTTTTATCACTTAGAAAATGTTGATGAAAATGTTAATGTGGATAGAGGGCGATGTGATTGTGTTCATGTACTCAACGCTTCCTCAAAGAAGAATTACACATTGTTGAGTGGAACATGTTTTTGATTTGCACAAGGTGATTGAAACTCTGTCCTTCAGCGAATAGAATGATTTAT
>KZ452013.1:8354540-8474807 GCA_002786265.1 Apostasia shenzhenica | reverse complement strand
ATCACTGCGAAGATGGTGGCGGGCTTGCTAGCCGAGGAGATGCCGGCAGCTCTAGTATTCGCCCAGGAGCCAGCTGTTCCACTTCCCGTCCAAGTGCTCATGGAGACGCCAGTCCGAATGAAGATGAGCTAACTGAAAAAGAAGTGGGCAACCGTAAGCCTAAGAAAACGCAGAACAAGGAATATTACTGTTTGGCTTGTGAAAAAGCAGGTCCCTTGTCCAGAGCCGGAATTATTGCGCACAATAGATCAGTTCACAAACAGCATGAATTTGTCTACCAAGTCTGTCTCAACGTTTTTAAAAACAAGGTGGATAAGGCAAAGCATAAGGATCAGAATTAGGAGGGTTAGTTTGGTCTTTACATTGTATTTTTTTTTTTAATCTGTTGTGCTTGGATGGATGGATTAGAAAAACCTACTCTTTTGCAATATATATATTACTTTCTACTTCCTCTCTCTGCTAACTAATTGGATTACATTATTAACTTAATTATAGAGTGTGAAAAAAAAAGATTGGTCACACAACCCGTCAGGTGATCCATTACCTATTCTCGATTTGGCTGGTCGCGCGGTGTAATATTTCGTGATACTAATATAAAGGTATTGTCCACTTTGACTTTAGAAAAGCTGCGTACTTCCAAGAGGTCACCTATTCCAGTGCTACTCCAGCTCAAGCACGCTAACTATAGAGTTTTCTATCATTAGCCTCATGGTTTGCTCTAAAAAGCACCTCTACTATTTGAAACAATGTTATATATTTATACAACTCAAGATTTATGTTTTTTTTTTTAATATAGGATGATTCATTTTTGTGCCCCTCCCATCACTTATTATTCAGCCTAAAAGCTTGTCAGGAGCCGCACTTTGCCTCAGCGATTTCTTTCTTTTATGATATCACCTGCGATCACTCCCCGCCCTCTTCAGCCACAGGCATCACGATCGGAAACATGACATATCTTCTTCAAAAAATTTATTATACGCAGTGATTACGAAGAAATTGTGTGCAGTATAACATACAAAGATTAATATAACATGAATATAAAATATAAACATGTTTGATTATCATTTGACCAAAATTGAAATTGATCAAGTCTAATTTTAGTTGTCAGATTTGGCCCTTTATTAAACATGTAGGATAATACTGAAATCACGTACAATTAGATTCAAGTTTGACTGGGTAAAACCAAATTGGTTGAAATGTTCTATTTTTTTTAAGAAGATTTCTTCTCGATAAGATATGTTTCAAAGATATATAGCGATTTATTTGATTATTTTGTGAAGGGAAAGAAAATATTTCATTAAACTAAACCTGAAAAATGCCAAAGTTTGGGATGAAAAAAATCATTCATACAGATATTTTGGGGCCCAAGTCATTCTGCACCTCAAATCCAGCTCACAGCCTCACATCTCTACTGTTCCACTTGAACATCTTTGAACAAGTTAATATACAATTTCATGTACCACTTAACTTTGTATTTAGAAATATCATGCTTTAATTTTTATATTTTTTTTTATAAAAAACATCTCTAGCTTCCCTATATTTCAATCTAAGAGAAGGATTGCGGCAGATTGACAGTTAAGTTGACAATCGGGAAAAATTTTCACTTCACAGTGACGTATCGTATAATAATCGGCAGACCGCTTTCTCTTTACAACGCATTTCATTGTGCAGCATTTGAATTATTAGAAGAAAGATGAATTGCAATCCCAAAAAAATTATATTCGTCAATGCTATTCCAAGGCTAGCACTATCGATCACATTAATGTAGTTGCCACGCTATAACTACATGTGATATCTACACGTGGATTGTCGCTTCGAAAATGACCTACTCTCTATAAAATATTGACTACCAAGCGCATCTTTACAATGGCTTTATCAAATCTCTTATACTGATAATAATAACTATTATAAGAATAAAATGCTCATAAATACTCGAACATACTTATCCTCTGTAATCGTTGTAGATTTTTTTTTTCCTTATAAAAATGTGGTAACGTTTTGACAAATCTCATGTCAACAAAACAAGATAGAAATCCCAGTTGTATATGTTAACAAACTAAAAACCCTGTAAACATGTTTTAAATTTATGAAGTGCATTTGGATAAAATAAATATCTATAGTGGGTCAAGTTATTATATATAATAAAAGCCACTCTCTTGACCTGTTTGGTAACAGTGGTTTAATACTTAGTTCGAAAAGAGGAGTACATATAATATCTCATAGGTAAATTTTACATTGAAAAAACACATAAGAGATTTTAGGTAATAGTATGTTGACATATTTTAAACTCTGTAAATGTATTTTTAAAATCACAAGTTCTATCGGACGAACGCGAACAGTATGCATGGTATGTTGAACTATTAAAAATATGAAGGATTTTATGTTCAAGATAATTAGCACAACTAACAAGTACTCCTTAATTGTAGCTACAAATAGAAGTTTTCGAGAATAAAAAATCGAGAAACCCTTGCCACCAAACCCTTACACTTCCTTGTTAAATCCTAAATACTCTTGCTTCCTTCTGCTACCGTAGTCTTATATCTGAGCTAATAGTGAATTTGAGCCAGTCAATTTAGGTGTACTTTTTCTAGAATTCTCAAGTTTTTACGTACAAGTTGCCTGCATGTCGTATTTTCACCTTTATTCTCTTTTTTAGACACTCGTAGCTATTGCTCGATCTTGTTAGTCCATTTTTGTTGACAAATTTTCAAGTCAACATGTCAATTTTTTTTAAAATAAGTGGTTTGACCATGTGCATTGTTGACTATAGAAGCTCCTCTAAATACATGTGGATGCATCCAAATCATGTCTAAGGCTAAACATAACATTGAAATGTTATCACCATGCATGGCCTATGAACATTTGGGATAATGCACAAATAAACGTAGAACAACACTTTTTTTAGCGCATTTATATGCATTTCACTAAATATTTATTAGGAGATTTACATGAAGGACAATTTAATTATAAAAATTTATATATTTTTCTGTCAAAAATAAAATATTATGTATATATATTATATTAAAATTTTATAATATTACATATTTTATATAATATTTTTGAAAAGAATTATAAATTAAATTATTGAAATATTTTGATAAATCTTATCTAATTGTGTTTGATTTACAGATTCATAATATAAACTTTCATCTCACTAAATTGAGTTTGAAGTGAATTTTATGTATAGTTAATCTATGAAACAAACAGTATTTGAAGTATAATGTTAAAAATTAATGTTTAGTTTTTAGTATTAAAGTCTTTTAGGGCATATGGATTAATATTTTTAATTATAAATTATAGTCTTAGGGCTTGAGATTTAAAGTATAGTACAATTTTATTATAACATGATGTAAAATCTGTAATTTTGTAAGATTTCAGTGTAATACACATAATATTTTATATTTAATGATAAAATGTATAATTATTTTGAGATAATTACCTACATGTCATACAATTTAGTTTTATTTATGCCTTACTCATCCACTCTTAGTTAATTATGCTATGCACACTCAAAATATTACAAAATCTTACATACACACATTTGAGTTAAAACTTAATCAAAATCTATTTAAAAAAAAATATTATGTTAGTAAATCATTAAAATTATATTTTTACTCTTAATGATATATTTTTTCTCTTCCTCAATACCACACTAAAGCGTTGATTTGTCCTAAAATCAATTCACGTTGCGGATGTCTCCTTCCTTTTCCGCCACCTAAATATTAAAATTTTAAGATTTTCACTCAAAATATATTTAAATATCCTTAAAATAATATGATGAACGATCCAGATTTTTTGTAATCTAATTATAATTAGGTTATTGAAAAATTATAATTACTCATTATAATAAAAATAAGTTAAAATGTGTGTATGTAAGATTTTATAATATTTTGAGTGTGCATAACGTATTTAATTAAGAATGGATGGGTAAGGCATAAATAAAACTAAATTATGTGACATGTATGTAATTATTCCAATTTGTTTTTCGTATTTAAGATGCCCTCTATGCAAATACCCCAAACTTTATCACATGACACTCCATATTAAATACCAAACATCTTATAACTTAAATTTTATGCAAAGGGTGATTAGATAATAAACAAATTTTTTGTGAACTATATGTAAATATTTTTTTTTGTAATAATAGCATTGAACAAAGGTTTTGAATATAATGGAGAAGGAAATTCTATATTCCCCAATTTGTTGAATTTAAGATATTATTATTGTCTCTATACGGACAGATGCCCACTCATAAAAATACATGAAAATCACAGCCAGTAATTTCCAAATGGATCAGCTCAAAGGATGCGTGATCTTTGTTATTCATTGACTTATTAGCTGACAAGCATAATAGAATTCGAAATTGGCTCGAATTTTGAATTCAATAAGTCGGATTTAAATTCAATTCCAAAAACAAGTTTTAATAAAAATTAATTTGGATCTAGTCTAATTTGTTTGGTTGAAAGATCAAAGATCAGCAGAGAATAAAATCGAATTTTAAATCTAGTAGATCTTCAGTCCGAACGAGTAAATTAATACGTTGTTATTCTAATTTGAGGATTTTTATTAAGCCAATCTTGAGAGCTAGAATATATAGTATTGAACGGGCTGACTCGAGTTCAAATCAGCTCATAAAAATGATAATAAACACTGGCATCATATTTATATAAAGTTTTTTGTTAGGTCTGGTAATTTTACAAGAAAATCGAAATTCACCCAAATCTCACTCATATTTTTTTTTTATTTGAAATCGACTTGATCTTCATTTGGTTCAAAGTTAATTCGCTTAAAAAGTAATTAATTTAACTCATAATTGACTCGTTATATATATTTATATTTGGAGTTTTTTAAAATATATTTCAGAAATATTTGTACATTAGTATTTTATAATAATATATATCAAAGGAATGAAATTAAAACTACACATATGTAATTTAAAAATAAATTTATAACATAAAATTCTAATATATTTGATAAATATAGTGAATATTTTTATAAATAAATATTGCCTAGAATTAAACTAGAATTAATTCATAATCAAAGATATTTTGATTTTGTTTGATTGGAGCATATCTTTTGGGATTTTTAAGTTTTTTAGTGATATTTAAAAGAGGGAAGAAAATTAATTTATTATTAACAATTATATTGAATGTGAAATAAAATAAATTTTTTAATTAAAAAATATATAAGATGTAAAATAAAATTATATTTTAATATTTGAATTTATGTACAATGTGAAATGAAGTTAAATTTAATATTAAAATTTATGTATTAAATAAATATATTTTTAAAAGAGTTTGATAAATTTCTCAGCTAAAATCAAACAATGCCTATTTTAACAAATTTGAATCATAAATTATTAGAGGAATTAAAGTATAAATTAACCCGAAGAGCTTGATTTGGTTCGAGCCTTTTTTTTAAATATAAAAAAAAATTATTTTATTTTTTATATTTAATAAGAGAGAAATTTATTTTACTATTAGAAAGTGTGTAAAATGTGAAATATTTTCAATTCTAATATTCGTATTTGTATTGAATGTGAAATAAAGTTGATTTTTATAGTTGAAATTTGTGTTGGGCGAAAATCTCTCCTCGAACTAAACGAGGCCAAATTGAGCCGGTTTGAAATAAGTTCCAGTCAGATCAGGCAAGATTTTAATCGATTATCGACTTTTGAGTCAATTTCTAGTCGTCAAATTTTTTATCATCAGTGCATTTTGCATGCTAACGATGTTCTACTTTTCTACTTCAATGTAATTTTGGTGAGAGTTTAGCTCTAAAATCTAGTTTATTGACCCGAGCCACGAGCTATGGTGCCATCAGATTGACTTTGGCTAAATTACTATTTTTAAATATAAATAATATATTCAATCATTTATTATAATTATTCATTAATTATACATAAATATGTGTCAATTATTTTTACGATATCGATTTTATGTGTACGAGTTAATTCAATTTTAAAATTTGAAGATTTTAAATTGGCTTGGGTTGAACTCAGATCGTTCTCACCCGTAGTTTAGGTGTTTCATCTTTTCCACCCACTTATTAGTTGGACAGTTGAAATTTGAAGGACACTTTCAAAACTTAAGTTTTGTTTGGTTGGAGGAAAAAAAATGATTTAAAAATTTTTTGTGAAATTTTTTAGAAAAATATATAAGATGTGAAATAAAATAAATAAATAATATTAAAAATTGTGTTGAATGTGAAATAAAGTGATCGTTTAATATTGAAATTTGTGTAGGATGAAATATAAAATAATTTATAAATTTTTTTAAAAAATAAATTTAAAGTTATGACCATGACTAAAATAAATTTTTTTTAGACTGTTACCAAATAGATCCTTTCCTTGTTTGGTTTGAGGTTATGTTTTTGCCCTACACAAATTTCAACTACAAAAATTAATTTTATTTCACAACCAACATAAATACGAATATTAAAATTAAAAATATTTCATATTTTACACACTTTTTAATACTAAAATAATTTTTTTTTCATTAAATTTAAAAAATAAAATATTTTTTTATCTAAAAAAAAAATTCGAACCAAACAAAGCTAGAATTTAAAGAAACAAGAACTTCCTCATCTGTCCTTTCTCCTAATTTATTCTTTCACTGATTATGAACCAAGTAATCACGCCATGCACATGAAGATAGAGATATAAATATAAATATAAATAATATTGTCATTTTTAAAATTGCCGTACAAATATTATTTTATTATTATCGAATATAATGTAGGTTAAATTGCATTCAGCATTAAAAAAACATTGCTTCAATCTAAAATTTTTAAAATTTTGATTTGGATCTCTAAATTTATAAAATTACTGCAGTTTTGTTTTTTTTCAGAATCTTGTCTTTATTGTTATTTTTATTGATAAAAATATAAAATTTAATCATTTTTCTTTAATTTGAATTATTTTTAAATTTTAAAAAACCATTAAACGCCTCTATTCTTACTTTATTTTTAAATATCTAACAAAATTAAAATTTAATTTTTCTATTTTTTTTCTTTTATTATTTTAAAATTTTAAATTTAAAAATATAAATATTAGTATTTCAGAATTATATTTTAAAATGCTTAAAATTTAAAGTTTGAAAAAAAAACTAATAGTATAATGTAAAAAATTAATAATTATATTTTAATTAGAATTAAAAGCATTTTTACAATTTTAAGATCTAAATAAGAATTTTTAAAAAATTGAATTCAACTTGTAATTATCTTTTTAGGAGCTAGCTAGATTGTAATTTACCTTTTCATATAAGTTCTTAAATAATTAAGACAAAGATTCCACATATGCATAGTAAAAAGTGTTGATTTTAACCGTCCTTATTAACCTAACAACTAACTTGCCTCCCAAAAAATCGCATTCACGCTAACGATTGGTGTGATTTATAACGTACCCTTCATGTAATTTCATCTACGAGTTAATAACAAATAATTAAATTAAGTAGATATCAAATCAATTGAATTAAACGACAAATTAAATCGAGGCTCAATCCCTTCGGATCTGTGCCTCACCTTCAATACCACCAACGATATCAATTACGAAAACACACTAAATTCCTTAGAAAAAGCTCGATCGACATCTTTTACGAGTCCACAGCTTAACCGTATTTTACATTAACTCTAACCGTTTTTTGTCACACATGTTCATACCGATTCTACCAAATGTCCCTCCTGTTAAAGCTTGAACTCAATTACAAACTTTAAATTTAAGTAGAATTCTTAAATGGTATTTATGTGACAATAGTGCCACATAAATAAAAATAAAAATATGATAGAAGAACTCATGTGATTATATCAGCAAATAGTAGGAGCTCAATGAAATATTTTATATTTTATAAACTTAGGTGAAAATGTGGGTCTACCTCTATGACCTAGATGTAATTTACCTTATTTGCAAACTATGATTAATATATTTTGCAATTAGATTTTATCATTAAATCAAAATTATGGCATTCTCTGCATTAATTTAAAATTTTTGAGTTCATCTAATCAGTGCTTCAAATGATCTTAAGCCGGTCAACTCAACTAGAAAATATTCGAGTTTGAGGTGACTCAAATGAATTACATTCCAACTTAAAATGATTATATATATATTTTTTTAAGAATTATATTATAAATATAAACAATACTTATAAATATCTAATAAATTGTAATTATATAATTAAATATTTATTTAGAATCACTTTGGGTTTTATATTTTCTTGAGCGTGGCTACTGTGCATAGGAAAGTGGCCACTATCCAAGCACCATTTTTTAGATATTAGATTCTATTAAGATATCTTCAAAAGAATAAAATTCGTAATTTATTTCAACCTCAGTAGGGTATTTTACATATTTTTTTATCTTATAAAAGTATATTTTATTATGATTATCTTGAATTTTATTATTAATTAAAATATTTATAATATATAGATTGCATTTTTTAGATCTTTTAATATTTATTATTTGTTCTTGAATTTTTAACTATATTAGAGTTTTATATTTTCTTGAGCGTGGCTGCTGTGAATAGGAAAGTGGCCACTATCCAAGCACCATTTTTTAGAAAAATATTTGTAATCTAGTAATTAATTAATAAATTAACAATTTATAATTTTTAATTTTTATTCATTAGATTATCACATAAATTAAAACTTAATATACTGAATAATCTAGAAAATTACTATCCTAAATGATGATTTGTCAATTATTTGCAGTATAGGACCTCAGTTGAAATGATTTTCTCTTCAGAACACACATTTTCACTTGTTATTCAATATTTATAAATATATGAATATAATTTTAAACAATAATTATTCCATGCTTAGTATCTTTGTTACTTCCTCTGCCAGTTATTGTGATAATTGGACTCTAAAATAAAACAAGTGTTTATTTTAATAGTATTGAAATAAAATTGTCATTCTATAAAAAAAAACATGATAATTTTTTTATCTAAAATGAAATAGAATATAAAATAAAATGTGAATAAAAAAAATAAAATACCTATAAATATTACTAAATAAAATTTATATTATTTATTATTATTAAATTTAATTTCACATAAATAATTAGATAAATATATTTTATATAAGTATATATAAATATATAGTATATACAAGTATATACATATATCTATATGTTTTTATATATATATATTTATATATATATATTTATATATATATATACGTATATACATATATGTGTATAAATAAGAATAATTTTAGAATAATATTTTTAGACAGAATAGATGGCTAAATTAAGTACAATTTATATCCAAATTTTTAGTAAGAATTGAGTAAATATCATATGGAAGGAACATTTTCCTCTTATATGTTACATTCTGATCTATCATGTAAGAAGCAACAAAACTCATTGTATTATTAACATATCAGTAAGGATCAAAACATAGTATCTTATCACAATTATGATGTTTGAGTCATCAATTTTTTACAATTCTAAATATTTTAAAATGGTTTTACTTAAATGTTTTTTTAATTATTAAATTTATGTATTATTTCTTATTAAAAATAGTTACAATAAATTTATCATTTAATATATTACCTATTCTTATATAAAAAAAATTAATATATTACCTATTTAGATTTGATAAATTATGCTTTATATATTTTTATTATATTATACATATTATGAACTATAAAAATATTACACTCAACACATTAGGTTTGCCAATAGATCAGATTCAGGTTGGATTGGCTACAACTCGAATCCGAATCAATGTACATTGGATCAAGTTATGATTAATCCAAATTCTCTTGGGTCAAAAATCAGAATCTGAATTCATATACATCAGATCGAGTCATGGGATCCTCTTGGGTCGAAAATAGGATCAAGTCGAAATTCAAGTTTTCAAGCTTGATTCATGTACATAAAAATCATTATTTGAAGTATTTTCTATAGTCAAATATTAAATAATATTAAATTTATTAGAAATAAAATAAAAAATATTATGTTTTTATGAATTGATTGAGTATTTTAGTATAAAAATTAATGTTTGTAATATATATATATATATATATATATATATATATATATATATATATTGCGAAATATAAACTTACAAGAGCGGATAATAAAAATAAATGTATTATACAGTACTATAGTTTGTTAATTAATCATAATCATGTTCTCTATTTAAGTCTCTTCACAAAAAGATTATTAACTGTAGCTGTTTGTATGAATTACAAAATAAATTACATAAATAGATAAAATTTAAACTTATTAAGTCAATAGTGATGCATATCGAATGATTTATTTGTAAATAGATCGAGTCAATAACAGAGCGGGTTGATAGGTTAAAAATGAATTAATTTGAGAGTTTAATCGAATTAGAACTTAAATCAGATTAAGTCATAATCTGATCTATTAAAAAGCCTACAACACACCACTATTATAGTACGAAGGTAACTTTCATATATTGTTGTAACGTGCAGAATATAAATTATTTATTGTCCATAAGTACTACTTAAAATAACAAGTTTAAAGTAATATGTAGATAATTATTTTCTTTTTTAAATTCTATAATTATATTATTATATGCTATTTCTCACTGCAAAGTAATACGTTGATTAGCATATAAATAATATAAAATGCTATTTTGCAATTTTTAAAAGTGAATAACATTGAAGATTTTTACCATAAAAAAATTCAGGATGGTTTTTTAAACATATCTTTAAAAATGTAACTACGATATATGTTAATTTTCTTTGCATATAAGTTATGATAAATTAATCTAATAATTTATAAAATATTTAAAATTTATAATGGGATGTTTGGTATAGTGTTATTTTGAAGTTATGTTATGTTATCTAGAGAAAATAATTATTTGGTTTAATGATATCTATAAATAATTTTTTATAAGATTATAAAATTGTTTGTTAAAGAAAATCTAAATATCATGATATTTAAAAAAAATTATTTTTACATGATCCTATAAATTATAACGAAATAAATGCCATTTTGATGTTATTTTTGTTATCCTATAAATAACATGATCCTAAAAATATGTAAAAGTTATTTTTACTATTTTTTTATGTGAGAAGATTTATTTATGTGCTTTTCTATTTAAAAGTTTGCAAAGTGCTATTTTTATTTGAATAATTTTGATTTAATTATATGAATATTATCTAAGTAATTATTTTTTTAATTTTTTAAATTTTGAGTTGTTATAATACTTTTTATGTTGATGAATAATTAATTTTTTTTTTAAATAAAATAAAGTATTTTTTTTTAAATTTAATAAAAAAGAGTGTGATTTATAATTATGTATTTAAAGTATAATGTGATATATTTTATTTTGGAATTAAATTATTAGAAAATATTTTAAGGTGTATATATATATATATAATTTATCGATGCATATTATATATTTGTTATTTATTTATTTAAAAAAGTCGTTGTTGTTTTGCCGTTTAATGACGTCCTAAACAGACGGACTGCTTCTGGGCTTTCCAGAGTGGCAGTTTCGTAATTAAGTGTGATACAAGATCCCCTCTCCGACCTTCGTTGCCGCTACTTTTCTCCATAAATAGGGTAAATTGCCACTTCTGTACGAAATCCCAACCAAACACTGATTTCTGATCCCCAAAACCCTAGCCGTAGCCTAATGGCGTCGTCCCGGAGCGGCCGCCCGATGGACTACAGCGTCTGGAAGGCGTGCGCGGGCGGCTCGGCCCGTGTGCCTCCCGTAGGCGCGGCAGTCTACTACTTTCCGGAGGGCCACGCCGAGCACGCCGCCTCGGCGCCGAAGTTCTCAACACTGCGTCGCCATCCTTTCTTCCACTGTCGAGTGACCGCCGTCTCGCTCTTAGCCCACCATGAGAGCGAGGAGGTTTTCGCCCGGATCTCCCTTGATCCCCGCGCCTCCAATGCCGCCGCCGATCCTGCACTTTCCCCTACGCCGCTGGATGATGAAGGCGGCTCCGGCGTCGTCCACTTCGCCAAGGTTCTCACTCCCAGCGATGCCAACAACGGCGGCGGATTCTCTGTCCCGCGCTTCTGCGCCGACTCCATCTTTCCGAAGCTAGACTACAAAGCGGACCCTCCGGTGCAGAACATCTTGGTCCTGGACGTCCATGGCAGCACCTGGGAATTCCGGCACATCTACCGCGGTACGCCGCGACGTCATCTGCTCACTACTGGCTGGAGCAAGTTCATCAATAGCAAAAAGCTCGTCGCCGGCGATTCCGTCGTCTTCATCCGGAACCACGCCGGTCAGCTCTTCGTTGGAGTACGCCGCACCTGCAGAACCTATGGCGATGGACCGATCGATCTCCAATTTTCACCAGAAATTAAGCTGAAGCATGCCGGGGTGCAAAGGATCATGAAAGAAAGGCTTCCGCCTGAATCGGTAGCGGAAGCGGTGAGAGCAGCGGAGATGGGCCGTCCGTTCGAGGTGATTTATTACCCGCGGGTCGGCTGGCCGGAGTTTGTGGTGGCGAAGGAGAGAGTGGAGGCGGCGATGGCCGTGCCATGGGGGTCTGGGATGAGGATCAAAATGGCGGTGGAGACGGATGAATCCCCGAGGACGACGTGGTTTCACGGGACGGTTTCCAGCGACGCTGTCCCGTGGGCCCGTTCTCTTTGGCGAACGCTCACGGTAATTCTCATCATCCTTTTCCATTTAATTAAGCTGCAAGGGGAAAATAATTCCTCCTCCACTTAAATTAATCACTTCATTGTTCTGAATCAGGAATTTTTTCTGCCTTTTTGAGGCAGATTTATTTGTCGCTGCATTGTTTACTTTAATTTGTTTTTTGTTTTTGTTTGGGTTTGATTAAGATGCTTGCTGAGTGCTGACGTGCTTCTGTAAGTTGTGTGCATTAAAATAATGGCCGGAGCTGATCTGTTTGAGTCTGCTGCTTATTTCTTGGAGCTATTCTCCGTTGTCGTTTTCTGTTTACTGTTCTTATTTAGGGTTTGGGGATCTTGCACCGAGTTTTTTTTTTTTTTTTGATAAAAAGCTTGCACTGAGTTACACAGCATATTTTATGTTTTTTTTTTTTACCTCTACCATGGTTGTTTTGTCGCAAGATGTTTTCTTGCGGTTAAATTTGGCGTACGTTATTGGCCATCTGGCTGCTGGCATGTTTTTACTAGCTGCATATGTTCATCCTGTGAATCATTGTAACTATATGAGTTTGTCACTATCTTGTTGTCTGTTTCTCTTTTAATCCTACCATTGCTGGAAATTTGCGCTTGGATATGTGGAAAACATGGGGGAAGTTTTGGAAGGTTTGCTTATTTGAATAGTACTTGGTAAATAAATTTATTATAATTTTAGCAGGTATATAAGATGTGAAATTAAGTTGATTTTAATGTTAGAATTTGTGATGGATATGAAATAAAGTTATTGAAATTTGTAATAAATTTGAAATATTAATGAATTATTTTGAGATTTTTTGAAGTCATAGATATTAGTGTTCTAGTAAACCATTTCTTATTGTTTATGTGTTCTGGGTGACACTGCTCGCTCCTTGGTAGACCTAAAGTTAGTCTTCCTGCCATACCAGAATGCTTCTTTTCTATTGCTAGAAGCGTCAAGCAAGCAAAGTAAGCTGGGAAGCGAAGCTTCAGAGTAGTTCACTCTAACACTCTAAAATCCCTTATGTTGCCTTACTTGACTTACGAGCTCTTGCTATACTTACTTTTTTCCTTCCAAACGTATTCTGTTTGGCGCTCAGTTTGCCAAAGTATTCTGTTTTGAGTGAACTCTGCGGTGCTTATTATTTGTGAAGCTCAGCTTGCTAAACTTTTGATGATATGTACGCTAACCCGCACATACTCTTACTGTTAACCAGGTGAACTGGGATGAGCCGGAGGTTCTGCACAACCTGAAAACTGTGAGCCCTTGGCAAGTAGAGGTAGTACAAGCCTCTTCGGCATATCCCGTCTTGAAAAGGCCCAAGCTTTCAGAAGAGTTTGAGATTTCTAAAGAAGAACACGGAAGCTTCATCTTTCCTCTAACAGGATTTTGCAGCACAGAGATGGGGAGCTTAACCTCATCGGTGTTTGATCTCAATGGATCTCCCTCTGGCAGACAGGGAGCCAGGCATTTCTTAGATTTTGCACCCTCGAGTACTGGGGAGGTATTTGCTAATATAGCAAATATGAATGGTATCCTCAAGTCAAGGAATTTGGTTATCTCGAAATCAGAAGCTTTGTCACCTGCAGCTTGCAGTCCGCCCAGAAAATCTAGGAATGGATCAATTCAGTTGTTTGGTCAGATTATCCAGATCGAGCAGCTAGCTGATAGTAATGTTTCAACTGAATTTTCTCTCTGGTTTCCACATAATCAGCTGCTTGATAACCAGATAAGGCTTTCAGCTGTTGGTGCATGTGAATAAATGTTCTAGTTTTCAGTTTTGGCATGTACTAAACTTATAGTTCTAGTACATGATGAATGTAGTTTCATATTATGTGAGCTAGAAGTTTAAAAATGATGAAATATGCTGCATGGAATTGATACTTAAGAAGACATCTATATATGCTTTTTTGCTTCATTGTTCACGCAAAATACGTGCTAAAACTCAGCATTGTTTCATTATGGAATTTTTTTCATGGAGTTGACAGGCAGCTTTGCTCCTTGATGCTTGCGTTTTCTTTATAGATTTCAGGCTTTTATGCATTATAAGAAGCACCGGTGAATACTTTCATTGCACTTGTCATTTTTGTTGAGTTTAATTCCATCCTTTGTTGCTTTACATCAATTAAAGTAGCGGTGCCAGAATTTGACTCGAAGATCAATAGTTGCCTAAAGTTTGGATTGATATTTAGCTCGAATCAAGCTTGGCTCGAGTTTTTTGAGCCGAGTTATGAGCTGTGGTTGGATTGAATCAACTTGGCTTAATCTTAATTTTTACCTACACATAATTATGTGTTAGTTGTGGTTAGGACATCTATAAGGTTTTCCTTTGAATGTCATAACTCAATTTCAAATTCTAGCAGAAGTAATTTTTTATAAAGAAAAATTAATTCTTAGAGGGCGTGAGTTAGCTCAATTATGGCTCAAGCCATTTCAAAGTTGTAACGAGCCAGCTTGAACTTAAATTGAATCGAGATAAGTGCTATACTAGAACTCGAAGTTATAGAAAGAGTGTATGGAAGAAGTAACACGTGGCTTACTGTGAAATATACTTTGCGTAAATAGTACAATTTGCATTGTCCATCCAAAAATTTGCTTTTTTAGAAAATGTAAACTTTGCCATCTTTTGTATTCTAATAGATAATTCCATCACTATCTTTTGATCTATTGCTCAAGTCTCCTAATATTTTGCTTCTTTAAGCATTGTTTGAGTTAAATCGGTTACACCTAAAATGTTTAACTTAGGTTGTTCGTGTCCTTTTATTTATATAGTTTCTTGATTCTGTTTATTACAAATAACTTCGCCTACTCTTGATTTCAAAAGAATTTATAAAGTTTTTGTTGTTATTGTTGAGTACTTCGAAATAATTTATTATTTTTTAATGTTTTTTGTTTCCTTAAGAAGGCAAATACTTTGTTTTAATGAATTTCATATGGTTATTTATGTTCAATAAATTTGTTCCAATCCAATTTTATAGGTTAGATCTTCTATATAATGAGCATCTGAACGCTAGATTTAGTGCACTAGTTAGTGCAAGAATACTCTACTTACAGTAGTTGATGTTTCATGACATATAGTTAGGCTCTGCATGATTTACATAAACTTTGTCAAAATATCAAGTAAATGAGGAAGATCTTTCAAGGAAAAAAAATGAGCAAATGCTGAAAATAAAATATTTTTTACATGAAAAACTATTAAAAAGAGTGATTCACTATCAAAAATGGAACAAAGTGTTTTGAAATACATCGAATTTAAGGAAAGAGATCCAGAGAGTTTTGAAGCATAGCTATTTGCGAATACTTCAATTCGGTTTTCGTTATACTCTTAGGTAGGCCTGTGCATTTGATTTAATTGGTTGGTTTGGTGACCAAACTCAAAAAAAAAAGATTGAGTTCGGTTTTAAATTTAATGAAATCAAACAAACCAAATTAGATTATAAACCAAACCATACTAACCAAATAAATATCGGTTTGGTTTGGTTTGGTTTGGTTAGGCTAAAATCATATTTTTTTATCTCAAAAATTTTCTTAATCTTCTTATAATGATATTAAAAATTATTATATTAATATCTAGATAATAACTTTAATATAAGAGTAATTTAGTGCAATAAGTAATTTAATTTAAGAACTCAATCGCATCACCAAAATAAACTAACAAAAAATTGAAAGAATTCAGAAGCAAGTGCAACACATCATTACATCAATATCACAGTATAATTAAAATTACATAACAAAAATTTCATTTATTTATCAAAAATGATAAATATTTTTTCAAGTTTTCAGACAATTTTCTTTATAAGAATTCATCCTAATTATCATACCTGAAAAAAATACACTAAATAATTATCATAAAAATACAGTACTATGAAAACTCATAAATATATATATATACACTATCACTTTAATAATTCAAAGTCAATACTGTAAAAATTACTATAATACAATTGAACCGACCCAACTTTAAAATCACATTTATATGTGGGTTATTTAATAATCAGTTAATTCGGTTGGTTTGGTTTCCAAACATGTGAAACCGAACCTAAACCAATTAACCGAAATACTCAAAATATCAAATCATCACCAAACTGTTAGATTCTAAACCAAATCAAATAGCTAAATTTAAACGATTCGGTTCAGTTTTTAAGTTTAAACCATAGTTTGCACACCCCTACTCTAAGGTGTGTTGTGGTAACTAGTTACTAGTTGGCAATTGGTCGAAGGAAGTCTTTGGATGAAAGAAGCAATTATTGTTAATATGTGTAGAATTAGTTGGTAAATTAATTTTTTGTAGCTACTTAGTTAATTATTACTTTATTAAAGATCTGTTAGGATCTCATCTAACTAATAGGAGTGCAATGAAAATAATAATGTTAAAGTAGATATCAAAGAGATACTGAATTTATGTGATTCAGCGCAGAATTTTTTTAACCTATTTCTACGAGAGAAAAAAATTCACTATAATTAAAGTCACAATACAAGTGTATACATAGTAGGGAGAATAAATACTCAATTCTAATCTTAAATGCACCAAATCTCACAATAAACTAAGCCTACAATATAAACATTTTTCTCACATAAAATGGAATATCTCAATCTCAAAACAAAAAAATAGAAGTGAAAAAGAGATTAAAAGAGAAGAACATGAAGAATTTTTTCTATTTTTACTCTTGCCTTTTTGAAATTTAGCTTGCTTGATGAGATGGTTTCTTCATGCTTCTAAAAAGCCTCACTTGATTTAACTATAAAACATATAATCATATTCATATTAAACATACGAAGCTACGTATGCCCCATCCCAAATGGTTCTTGGAGTTAGGGGTGTGTATTAAACAGTTTAAACTGAAAAATCAAATTCAATCGTTTAAATTTAGTCGATTTGATTTGATTTTGAACATATATATTTGGTTAATGATTTGATGATCGAATTTCTTTAGTTAAATAGTTTTAGTTCGATTTCTTATTTTTAAAAATCAAATCAATTAAATTAATCAAAATATTACATATCATTATGTGATAATGTACTTGAAATTATATAAATTCATTAATTTTGTTTTTAAAGTTATGATATTTATTATATTTTTTGATCGCATTCTTAGTCTTTGTAGTAATGTATTATATTGTTTTACGATTTTTGAGTGTTTTGAGACAATTAATTAAATAAAAAAATTATAGTTTTAATTGAAATAATTGAAATTTATTTAAGGAGCGTTTGGTTCAATATTATTTTAATATTATGCCATATAATTCACATATTTTAATATTATTTTTTGATTAAGAATTCTATAAATTTTTTTTTTAATTCGATCAACTAAACTGATCAAATCAATAGAATGCTCACCCCTATCTAGGCATTTATGTGATAACCTCATCGAGGGCGAAAAATTTATGAGTTCGGACGGCGCACTGTTCGGACGCCTAATCAGAAGGCGTCACTTGTGCCCGGACCCAGTTGTATGGCACACGTGGTGCCCTCCGATTTTGTTCTAGACGGTGCGCTGTCCGAACCCAATAACTTTTCCATTAGGGCACCAATGAGAGGAGAGAAAAATTAATATAAGTGAATGTTGTATATCTGAAAACTCTGAGCAACTAAATTTTTCTCCTATTAGGCAAAATCCTACTCTCACTGAGACACGAGATAGAAAAAGGAAGTAACTGTAAATCTTACTCTTATTTTATTTTACATTCAACCCATATTTTAATAAAAAAATAATTTCATTTCACATTTAAAATTATTTTTAATAATAAATTATTTTATTTCATATTATAATATTAAAATATATTTTTATCTCAAAAACATTTAAAATATTTCATAATCAAACTCTAACCAAATATGCTTAAGTTTTCAACTTTATATAAAGCTCGAGTTTTCAAGCTGAAGAAGGAAAGCCATTCCAAAGTTTTAAATTTTTCTGAATTTCCTTTTGGTTTCACAATTAATTTTTTGCTGTTTACGTTATGTTTATATTTAAGTTATTTTGATTAAAGGATAAAATGATTTAAAAACATTTGTGAATATCAAATAAAATAAATTAATTATATTAAAAATAGTACAGTATGTAAAATAAAATTAATTAATTTATTAAAAATTATATTAAATATGAAATATAATGATTATTTAATATTAAAATTTATATCTGATGAAATATAAAATAAAATTTAATAAACTTTAAATTATTTAAAATTTTTAATTATAATTATTTTAATCATAACAAAAATTTTGAATTTTATATTTACCATCCTAAAAGTTTATGCGCTTTGCATATTTTCCCCTTTGAGATAAAACCTATAAGCACTAAGCTCGAATACCACTCTTTAGGACGTTCTTGAATATTTTCTACGGTGTAATTGAATTTGATGTTAGACGTGAAGTCGACTACATTTTATAAAAGCATCAATTTTTACAACTGACGGTTTATTATCATCAAACTCGATTAACTTCATTTGTGATATATTGACTCACAGTCCTTTGAGTTCATGACTCACTATTTTTCATGAATGTGTTGACACATTTGTCACATATTAATTCACTTTTTTCAGGATAAATTATCTATCAATATAAATAAATATATATCTTGATTTGTGTTGATCTAATTTGAGTTTGTACTGACTCGTTTTAATTTTGAGTTAGCTGAAGCCTAATTACTCAAACTCTCCAAAAAAATGAATTTTTTTTAAAAAAATTATGTTTATTGAATTTGAAATTGAATTAACCATATTCATACAGTCACCTAATAAATATTTAAACAACTAATACAAACTTATATATAAATAATAAGTGAATATAATAAATGTCTGACATATTATTTATATTTTTAAAAAATATAAATTGAGCTAAGTCAATTCATGACTCAATAAACTCTAGTTGAGTTTGATTCAGACTAAATATGAAATCTTCGAGCCAAAATCTTACCCCTAAATACAATGAACTCGTCTGCAAAGCATGACCTTTATTTTCTATTAAAACGAGTAGCTAAGGGACATGGGCACTCCCAAAATAAATTATAACCAATGTTTGATGCAAATCTAAATTGAGTTTTGAAACATTTTTAAATTTGTTCTCACATTTAATAATTAAAAATATAAAATTAATTTATTTCATATTTTACCTATATAATAGTAACAATTTTTTTTATATTATATTTAATTTTCCTCTCTAACCTTAAAAAAAATAGAAATCATATAACTTGAGGTGTAGAAGTTAAAATGCGATAAACATATATATGTTCTTTCAAATATCATGCTATAAATATATTTGTTTTGGTGTTGGATTTAACTCAAACAAATTAAAAAGATCTCGGTGTTTCGTGACGTATTTAAATTCGGAAAACGGAGAATAAATTATTATAAAAAAATAACAAATTAATCGTCAGTTCCGTTAAAGAAAAAAAATTAAGGAATTTTTTTTTGGAATGTAATACCTCTTGTGCTTATCAATATATTAATTTATTCATGTATATCACTTAAAATATTTATATTATTAAATTACTATTTTAAATAGAGACAGTGATATTTTAGTATTTTTGAGGATTGGTAAGGAAATTAAAAATGTAAGTATATTAGTAATTATGATAGTTAAAAAATTTTATATTTAAACAAAAGGTAATTTTGTTGGGGCTCCTCCTAAGGCTCTAATGTCTACTTTATATTTCATATAAGTTTATAAAATTAAAAATATTCTGTCAAAATTTTTGAGCTTAAAAAATGATTTCTTTTTTATTGATTCTATCAAAATTTCTCTTTAAATTGTATATTTTTTAAAAATTGTCTAGGCATTTACATTAATTTTGTAATAACATTTCAATAAGAGAGATTTAGATGTAATATTTTTAATTTTGTGGATTTGTGTGAAATAATAATCCAATTGCAGGACTTGGATGTAATTACTTAATTTTTTTTTTTGAAAAGAATAATACTTAAATTTATGATCATTAAAAAATAATTTACAAATTATCGTAAACATTTTGATGATATAAATGTAATATTACGTATAAGAAGGCGTCTATAATTTTTTTTTATAATTTAAATTGATGTGAAATAACATTATTTTTGTAGATACAGATATAGTTAATACGACGCAAATAATCAACAAAAAGCTCCTTTTGTATCTGAAAATTCCATCATTAAAATTAAAAAAATTCTTTTTTTTCATTAATTTTATAAAATTAAAATTTTTCTTTTTGAATCAATCGATGTCATAAAGTATACGTTTTAGGTAAATCAGAATTCAATATAATCCTATTAAAAAAAATAATAATAATCAATTTGACTGTATTCAAAATTTTAATTACAGTTTATAACAACCGAGTATATTTTTTTTAACTCAAATAATTATAAATAATTACTTTAAAACACGAATTTTAAAAAAGAATATTTCAGATTATTGATAATCCAAAACAACCAGATCTTAATATCAAGACGTAATAATTAATTTTACACACACTATAAAATTTCATAAGTCATATTCTTAGAATAGGATTGTTAAACACATATATTAAATTAAAGAATAGAAGTATATACTTATTTTTAAATATTTTAAAAAATAAATTTATTGTGAATTAATTTAAGCTCAATTTAAATTGATCAATTAAATTTTAAATAAATTCTCATTTTTTCCAACACACTTTCTCTCCGCTGACTAACTGTGCTATTAGTATTATTATCCGCCTTACTCCTAAAACGCTGTTTGACTGTGAAAAATTTTATTCATACTTAAAAATTTTATTTTATTTTAAAAAATAAAAAAAATTTATTTTAATTTTATAAATTTTAATATTAAATAATCACTTTATTTCACATTTAATATAAAATTTAATTTAATTAATTCATTTTATATTATATTATATATATATATATTTTGAAATAAATTATAATTTTTTAAAATATTTTTTTCCCTAACCTTACAGAACTAAAAGCATTTTGACGTATAAAATAAGTTTATACGTGGGGAATTCTATCTGTTCAAATTTGTTAAGTAGAATAATTTTCCGTTCCGCTCGGCCAAAGAGGAGGGAAGATCGGCATTGTCGCCAGCGACAGTCAAAACTGCTCGGCTGTTTGAAACCCTAGACACTGAACCAGAAGCCATTGCCATGCGCTAAGCGGGAATCGTCACCATGGCTGTTCCTCCGGAGAAAGTCGTGGAGAGCGTCTGCGAGGGTCTCTCGGCGCGCAGTATCGGCAAGGATGTTCTTGTGAAACTCCTCAAGGTAAACCAGCGGCCTCGGAATCCTTATAGAGATTACCGATTTGTTAATCTCGTCTTCTTGCACCTGTTGGCGTTGATGAGGATTTCCGCGGCATTGTATTTTTTTCGCTGGTTTCTTTCTGTTAACTAGTAATCCTGCTATACTTTTTTTTTTTTTTATCGATCCTTGGGTTTTTTTGAATTTCTTTTTCTCCCTATGGTCTTTTTTCTGATGAGTGCTGTTGCTTTAGGTATTTTGTGTCCACTATCTGTCTACTGACATTTTTGCAGTTTTTTTTACGACATTATTGTAGAAATTGTGAATGGAAGCTCATCTGTCATTAGAAACTGTCAGTTTTTTTACTCTAGTTTTTCTCGCTGTTTCTTCTTCTTTCACGATTGATTTGGTAATTCGTGTATTCTCCAGACGTTTGAATATTTCCTGGCTTTCATAATCTAGTTTTTTGTGGGAAAAGTTTTGGAGACTCCTGGCCATATCCATCTGTGTTCGCCCTGTTGTCTATTGGCGGTTCTGTGGTATAGAGAAATAACTAAGAAAAGCACTGGAACTTGTTTTCCCTTTTTATTATTTTTTAAATACTTTGTTGCCTTTCATTTTCCATCTTTTAACGATTCGAAGTTTGGTTGAAATTATGAAGGGAAGCTAATTTGGAACTTGTTTCCATTTAGTTTTCATTGTTCGTTGTCTCCTTTCCTTCCCTTTTTAAAGTTAACATTAATATTATTGCCGTTTTGCACCACGATGGTTTAGCTTGTTCAAGAGGAAAGGCTTTGGTGCTCAAAAGAAAATTGATATTTGAATTCGATAATTAGACAAGATTTTCAGATGCAACAGGAGTTTCAGCCTCTTAGATCAATTTGTGGCAGCATGCAAATGGAATATGGCTTGTGCTTACATCTCTCTTCAAGTTCCTTAGCAGAGAGTTTGTTACACGTTAACTATAACCATATGATTTTTTTTTTGTTCAGAAAAATATGATAGGGTTATGTAGTCTTGCATTCTCTTTTAAATAATTCTTTGTGTAGGATCTCATGTGAGATAATATATAGTACTTTGGTGATTATCTTAGTGATTATTTCTCATATTAAGATTTATCAACTTCGTTCACACCTCTGCTTATTATTGTTGATGCTGCATTTAATTGTTGAACACATACTCGACTGTTAAAGCATCATATGTTTACATTTCTTAGTATTGAAGAACTGCATGTTCTTGCCTTTTCAGGCTTCATACTTAAACTGTATGATAGCATCAGACAAGAAGATCTCACATCTTTTGTTTGACGTTGCAGACAGCAGAAGATGCTTTGTCAGAATTGAGCCCTTGTTCATCTCTGCAGCCATCATTAACATCCTTAAGCTGCTCATTTCTGCAACATGAGCTTCTTAAGCATAAAGACAAGGATGTGAAGGTTTTAGTTGCTGTTTGTTTCACAGAAATCATACGTCTTTTGGCACCCAATCCTCCTTTCAGTTATGAAGTATTTAAGGTCTCAGCTCTCTCTTGTATTAAGTAGGATTTTTGCCATGCATCAATCAGAGTTTCACATAAATTTCATTTTTTAAACTTGGGTAGAAGGATGTCTTATGGGGAGTGGAGGCCTCATGGAATACCTATAATATATATGTTTTTCGTAAGGTTCGGATGGTAATGGTTTCAACTGTAGTTTCTGTTACATTGTTATTGACTTATTTCAGGATGTATGGATGTTGGCATAGGCTGCGAGCCAGGTAGTGTGGGCAGTGTGGTTAGTCGGGATGAAGATGGGCAGTGAGGTCAGAGGGGAGGACTGCGGGAAATGAGTGAGAGGGAAGTGTATACATCAGAGAGAATGTGGCCATGTGGGCATGTGACACTATGATGTGTTGTTTCCTGGAAGTAGCATAAGTCATCAGAATATACTTTTTTTCTTGCTAAGGATGGAAGGTTGGCAGCAATATCATGCATTGTGATAACTATCTGTGACAGCTGATGATTTCCTGTGTTATTGTCTGTACCTAACAGACTTCTATACTTTAGAATTAATTAGGCTTATATGCATGTCTTATAATTATCACACTATTTTTTTATGTTACTGTTAAGTAGAACATTTTGGAGGTACAGTTTGTCGGACATAGAGGTGGCTAACCATTGAAGATTTTTCTGATATTACATTTGAACATATTATCTAATTTATAATGCTATAACAAATCATTTTTTGGAGCAGAGCTGGTGCTATCTGATATATATGTTATGTTTAATATGATGCATGTTTAATCTTACAAACTAATTTGCTATACCTATGACTAATCAAATTATCACACTTACTCATCATCTTTACATATATAGTCCAGTATGGCATTCTTGAATACACATTTCATTTTGATTTCTAGGTGGCTAAAATTTTGATGAAGATTATTGAATACACAATAATCAGAAGTATGGCATCCTTCTGATTATTGTTTACGCCTTTCAATTACAGGACATTTTCGGGCTTATTGTTAGTGTATTTAAGAACTTATCTGATACTAATAGCCCTCATGCAACAAGGAGATTGAAGATATTGGAGACTGTTGCTTATTGCAAATCACTTTTGGGAATGCTGGTTACCTGCGAGGATTTGACAGTTGAACTTTTTGAAGTTTTCTTCAGGGCTGTAACGTAAGAACCATGTTGTATCAATGCAACTTTGCTTGCGTCTTTGCGCTTAAAAATCTTTGATTTTTTAGTTTGACCTTGAGAAATGCTAAAATAAACCAGAAATGTTGGTATATTTAGAACACAGTCTTTATCAAAATGAAGGTGCCTGAATTGCAATATTATTTAGTTGTAAGGTTTATCCATTAGAAGCTATTATCTAATTACTCTTTTCTGGTACAATTTCTGGATTATGTGGTATTATAATTAAAGTTTATAGTAGTATAAATTGTTAAAAGCGTAAGTTAATTGCTTTTGTAGGCCTAAACTAATTTCTTTAATGAAATAGGAGTGTCTAAACCATTATTCTTGTAATAGAATTTCCAGCACCTGTTGATTGAATGCTGAAAGTTGTTGACATATGATCCATCTGCTGATGAGTTTCTTAGTGAAAGAACTATTAAGAGTTTGATCAACGTGTCTAAATATTTCTAGAAATTGTGGAGTTATGATTTTTTTAAAATTTTATCAAGTGTAGAGCTGCACTGTTATTTTCAAAGAAAAAATTTGAAATCCTCTTTCTAATCCTTGGTAGAAAGGGTTAGCCTTGTCATGTTTCTTGCAAACATCAAAAAGATTTCATTTGAATAAAAAAAGGAAGTTTTCATGTAGGAAAAATTTGATGAAGGATATGAAAACAATATCAATAGCCTTCAATTTATGTGAATGATATAATGCTGTCATACTTTCCCTATTCTGCATGTGACCTTTGCACCTGGGCCCATTGGTATTGATTTTGCTTGAGAGAGCCCTCTAGATGTACAGTGGATTACATAAATTTATTTGATGTTTAATAAAAATGACCAAACTACAACTTTAACTGACTGGTGTAAATTTGGCTGTTAAGTGCTACTAAAATGGTGCCAGGCTTGCTTATGTAGTCTGGTGGGCTGATCGTCTTTATTAGTTCTGGCATTGTAGAATAGCCCTGATCAAAAGCTATGGACAGGTGCATGTTTCCATACCGGTTGGTGGTGGAAGGAGGCCTGTATCCTCACTTCATTAGAAACATAAATTTTTTGTAAACAGAAGATCCTTTACTCTTTGTTTGTGGGGTTTTTTTTAACTTAGTTAAAAAATAATCTTAATAGATGTGATATTTTTGTTTGGATATTTGTGAAATATAGTTAGTTTTATTTTGAAATTGTGTACGATATGAAATAAGTTACTTTTTTATTTTAAAGATTGTGTGGGATATGAAGTAAAGTTGATTTTAATGTTGGATTTTGTCATTTTATGTAAGATTTGTAATATTGGTAGTTGGTCTGTTTTTTTGCAAAGATTAATTTTACTAAGGTTAAAGTTCAACTTGGATGGAAGTATTTTTTTTATTGAAAGGTGAAATAAAGTTTATTATTATGTTGGGATGTGTGAGATTTGTAATATAAGTTACTTAATATTTGGATATGTGTGTAGGATGTAAAATAAAATTAATTTTTATCTTGAAATATAATTTAATTTTTGATATTAAATTTTATGTCTGATGTGACATGTCTAGTTAAAATTAATATTTTAACTAGGTTAAAATTAACTTGACTAGACAAATAGGTTAAATTTGTGTATGATGTGACTTATAAGGTTAATTTTAACCTAGGTTAAAGTTAACTTGGACGAACAAATGGCCTACTAAGATGAGGCTTAGCAAGATAAAGATGTTTCAGCATACAATGCTTTTGTATTCTTGGATCAATGAACTCAGACAGTTCCTTGTATATGATTAGGGGTTTTAGATCCACTTTTCAATGCAAACCAGGTTGCTTTAGGAGGACCACAAAGTTGAAGATGCTTTTTCTAGCGATTTTAGCTGCTACTGTTTGATCACTGTGTACTCAGCCTTTTGTTTTCTTGTTGAATCGAATGTCAAAATGCGACTTTACTTTTTAGTTTGTTTCCTTAAAATGTTGATGAATATTCTGAGTTTGTTTGAAGTTGTCGTATATTTTGGATCGTCATCTTCCTATTCTTATGTCATTTGACATAGGTGGTAATTGCAAACTGTTATTTTTATTATTTACATTAAAGTCGTGTTTCTTTTGCTCTTCTTAAAAGCAGATATTTTATTTTTCAGATACAAGCTTCAGAAAAGTTTGTTGCAGGCTATATTGGCAATTATGACAAATATTGTAGAACAAGAAGTTACACCACGTATACTATCTCCAATCCTACACAATCTTCTAAAAGGTGAAAAGGTAAAGAATTATGGCACTGAAACTTTTAATGGCATTGCGTTTTTCTCTGCTTTTAGTTTATTTGAATATAGGCATATTTTCAGAATTTAAAAATTTTCAAGATACTCATAGTTGACTTATTAATGAGATTAGTTGTTGCGAAAATCTGTGCTTTCTTTCTTCCTTTAAAACGTAGTATTATTAGATAAAAATGCCCATAGTATTATATTATATTTTGAAATGAGGTTAAGTTTGACCCTAACCTTTTACCAGTTTGGGATTTGGTTATGAGGGGGATTGATTGAAATATTTTTGATAGATAATAAAGAAGACAATCTCTTTTTGGAATGGCATTTGTGGTCAAGACTTCCCCCAAATTAAGCAGCCCCACTTTTATATTTGTCATTATTTTTGACACATCTTATTTTTTCTAATCGCTTTGTGAGCCTTCATATCATGGATTTGTGACTGCAACTGGGGCATATCTGTCCCATCTTTTCAACCTTTTTGCACTTAAAATTCTTCACGTTTGGCCCCACCAAGCAACCATTAGAACCTCGTTAGTCAATTGTCTGCTAATTTTGAATATTAGCAAAATATATTTAGGGTATTTTCTAATGGTGAGGCGCTTCTCTTCGTGTGTGGACAGGATAACTAGCTAGGTTAAGTTTCACTAGAAATTGCTTAAATCTTGTGAATACCTATATAAACAGATCAATCGATAAGTATTTTGGCTTAGAAAGTAAAGAAAATGTCAATTGACGATATTTATGTTTGGTTAGACGCAAATGGTCAAAATGGCCTCCAACTTTTCTTTTAAATAATAATAAAAAATTAGTTATGATGAGAAAATTATAGTTTTTTTTTGGATGTGTATAATGGAAATAAAGTTAGTTATATTAAAAATTGTGAAGGATATGAAATAAAGTTAATTAAGTTATATTTAAAGTTGTGTATGATACGAAATAAAGTTGATTGATATTGAAAATTGTGTAAGGTGTGAATAAAGTGAATATTTTTATATTAAAGTTTGTATATTGAGGATGAAATATAAAATTTTATTTTATTTTAATTTCTTTTAAAAATTGGAGGCCATGTCCAAAATGGCCTCCAACTAACCAAAAAGCTAGGGCTTGCTTGGCTAAAGGCGAAAAAATTTAAAGCCATGGTCAAAGTTATTTTTTGATTAAAAACATATAATAATTATTTTATATTGCATTTTATATAAACTTCAACGTTAAAATATCAATTTATTTTATATCTCATCTTACACAAACTTCAACATTAAAACATTATTTTTCAAAAGACCTTTCCTTGGACTACCTTTAGGATGACATAGTATCCTCAAGTTTGTATCCCAATGAGTATTATGGGAAAATTGTAGAAATTGACTGACTACACTAACAACAAATGATATATTAGGTTTAGTCACAGTAAGAGTTTAATTTTCCTACCAATCTATGGTATTGGTTAGGATTTGGAATTGGTTCTCCTTCTTTGGGTACAAGTTTAATATTTGGATACATTGGAGTATCAACCGGTTTTGAAGCTAAACATGCCATCTTCTTCTAACATATCTAAGACATACCTTTTTGTGAGATAAAGATATCTCCTCTTGACCTTGCTACTTTAATGCCTAAGAAGTGTCTTAGCTGTTCCAAATCCTTAGTTTGAAGTCATCACTAGTGATTATGATATCATCAATATATACAATCAGTAGGATCCGTCTCATGGTCTCTGAGGTCATGTAAAATACAGAATGGTCTGACCCACTTCTAGTCATGCCAAACTCCAATAAAGTATTATTGAACTTCCCAAACCATGCTCTTGGAGACTGTTTCAAACCATATAAAGATTTTTTTAACTTACAGACTAGTCTTGGCTCCCTCGAGAACAAATCCCAGAAGTTGCTCCATGTATATTTCCTCCCCAAAGTCACTGTGTAGAAAAGCATTTTTGATATATAGTTAGTGGAGATGCCAATAAGAAACGACAACTAAGTCAAGAATAAGCAAACTAAAACAATCTTGGCTACTGGAGAGAACTCCAAATATTTGAGTATAGCCTTTGGCCACTAGTCTGGCTTTTAGACAATCAATAATACCATTAGAAGAACATTTTATTGTATAAACCCACCTATATTCAACCGTCCTCTTTCCTGGGGGAGCTGAACCAAATCCCAAGTGTCGCTAGAATGCAATGCAAACAGCTCCTCAATCATGGCTTGTTGCCATCTAGGATGTAAAAGACTGTCTTAGAGATAGATATTGAAGACAAAGAAGACAAAAATAAAATAATCTGTTGATATATTGTCATAAGAATTAAAATGAGAGAGGGTAAGAAGTGATACACTATTGGCATTTCTATGATGATTGAGACAGTTCAAAGTGCAATAGGGAGATCAAGCTCGGTGGGTTGATCTGAGACAAGATTCGGATCTGAAACAGCTGCTGAGTTTAAGGGCGTGGGTGGATCGAGCTCGATTGCTTGTCATGATTGTCAATTATATACTCGTAGTGGCTTTACATGTTAAGAGTCTGTTGATGTTTCTGAGTCTCTTAAAGGAATATGAGTAGATAGGAGCATAGAAGTAGGTAATGCCTCAAGAGTAGATTCTAAGGTGACAAATGTTGTAAAGAACAGAATGGACTCGATAAAGGTTACATTAGCTGATATAAATCCCCGATGGAGTTCTGGTGAATAACATCTATAACCCTTCTAAACAAGGGAGTATCAAAAAATACACATTTGATCGACTTAGAAGATAATTTATCCTTTTTAAGAGATAATATTCGAACAAAACATGTACCGTAGACCCAAGGTGGAATACTATATATGGTATCTCAGGAAACAAAAAACTAAAAGGTATTTGTTGATGAAGGACAGATGAGGGCATATGATTAATAAGATAACTTGCATTGAGTACTGCATCATCTCAATATATGGGTGGGACATTCATATGGATCAACGTGGTACGTGCAGTCTCAATTAAATGGCTGTTCTTACGCTCAGCAATCTCATTTTGTTGAGGGGTGTAAGGGAAAGAAGATTGATGCAATTCGGCTAGACATATAAGGTTGAAAGTTATTAGAGAAGTAGTCTCTAGCATTATCAGTACACAATATATGAACAATAACACCAAATTATGTTTTAATCTAAACACAAAATGACATAAAGATAGAGAAAAGCTCAAATATGTCTTTTATTAGATAAAACTATGTCATTTTTTAGTAATCATCAACGAAGGTTACAAAATATTTAAAACCAAGTTTAGAAGTGGCATGTTTTCGACCCCAAATATCTGAATGAACAAGAGAAAAAAAGATGTCGATGCACACTTATTGATACAATCAAGAAATGAAGTACGATAATGTTCATCCAACTGACATGGCTCGTACTCTAGATTTTTAACACTAGACAGATCAGGAACTATTATTTGTAAACTATACAACCTCGGTGCCCTAGACGATTATGCATCTATAATGGAGATGCATCAACAAGGAAAGCTGAAGAAGTCATAGCTAGGTAGTAAAATCCTCTGGACTTATGCTCTGTACCAATCACCCTTCGTGTCTTTGAAACCTGAACAAAAATAAAATTAAAGGAAAAGGTTGCTGAACAATTAAGATTTTTTGTAAGTTTGCTAATAGAAATAAGACTTAAAGGAAACTTTGGAAGATAAAAAATTGAAGATAAGGGTAAAGGTAGAATTGAAGAAACATTTCCAATGCCCCTTATTGAGGAAGTAGAACCACCAGCAAAGGTTATATTGGTGAAAGATGTAGAGTCTTTAAGGTGAGTAAATATAGATATATTTCCAGATATATGATCTGAAGCACTTGAATCAAGTATCTAGGGTGTGGAGATAGAGCTCTAAGTAAGACAAGGTATTAGAGACCCACTATGAACCAGAGATGTCGTAGGTCCTGTAACAGCTTGAGCAGCTTGGAAAATTGGAATTGAAGAAAATTTGAGTATTTCTTTGCTGGAACTGAAATATTGGATTGCTCACCTGTATGATGACCATCATGTGAAAGTTGTTGCATATGTATGCACTATATTTGCTGCATGTAAAAGATAACTGGGAGCATAGCCATGTGGACTATAGCATGTTTCTTTTGTGTGACCTAGCTTGCTGCAATGACTGCATTTTGGATGCCCAAATCATCTGTGTCCTCTATGGCCTCCTGCACATCCTCCTCTGCCACCATGATCATTCACCCCCTTCTTGCTCCCTTGAGATACCATTTGAGTGGCAAGAGCAGAGCGATCACTAATAATATCAGTAGATGTTGAGGTTAGAGATGAAGCGCGGATAACTTTAGAATAAACCTCCGTAAGTAGGGCTGTTATCGATCCGATTTCGAGCCGAGCCAATATCGGCTCGAAATCGGATTGATCACATTTCGATCGACTCGAAATCGACTCGAGCTCAATTGAGTTCGACTTCGAGCCGGCTCGAGTCGATTCCAATCGACTTCAAGCCGATTTCGATTCATTTTCGAGCCGGCTCGAAAAATGAATCAAATCCCAATTTTTTTTTGAGCCAATCTCGAGTCGGGTAAGCTCAACTCGATCCGGCTCGAGATCCGCTCAGTTTATAATATATATACATATATATTATATAACATATATACATATATATTATATAACATATATACATATATATTATATAATATATATATTATATATATGTATTATAATATAAAATGTATTTTAATTCGAGCCGATTTCGAGCTGGATCGAGCCGAGCCTACCCCGGCTCAAAATCGGCTCAAAATTATTATCGAGCCGAACTTTTGGCTCGTTAGTCGGCTCATTTAAATCGACTCGATTTCGATTCGATTTAAAATCGATTTAATTTTCGATCGATTTTCGATCTTCGATCCATATTAACACCCTTATCCGTAAGTGAGAGTATTGTTGGCCTCCCCAGGATTTGAGCTTTCTCAAGCTCAGGTTTTACTTTATGTAGAAATATTATAGCAAGTAGTTGGTCAATTCGATCCTGCATAGCACGAATATCTAGTGAGCATAGTAAAAGGTCCTTGAAATCTATATCAAAAGCTCAAAATTGACCTACTTGAGTTGTAATATCTCCATTTTGATGTTTAAGATGAAACAAGTTTCCTATGATATCATAGGCATAAGAAATATCATCAGTATATAAATCTGGTGCTTGTCTCCATGTCTTATGCCAAGACCAACAAGGATCTATCAACTGCCATAGTAGGGCTAATAGTTGAGCATCATCCTTTTTCCATGCTGCTCTATTTTGCTTAGGGATATCATCAGCTATGGTCATGAGGTGGTCCTCCTGCCCTTGGCCTATAAACCACATCTTCATAGCCATTGACCATGATGTGTAGTTTTTTCCATTTAATTTTTTGATAGTAATTGTAGGTGGTTCCGAAAAGATTGGTTTCATGATAGTAGATGTTGGTGCAGACATCGCGAAGAAGGATTTTTCAGATGAATCATTCTTTTTTTTATTTAAAAAAAAGATTCAAACCTGTCACAAGTTGCATAGTCTACAAATGCCTTCGAAATTAGTGTAGTGCGGCTTGGAGTAAAGGGCAGCGACACACTGCACAGTGTTCACCGAGAAAGAAGATGCGGTGGAGGAGCTTATAGTGCGGCGCGATGCAACACAGTACAAATGAAGGAAATCCTTATAGAGGGAGACACAGAAGCTTGAGAAAATTCGTAGACAGAGGCAGCATTGCGAGGAGGAGTAGACTTGCGCAGCAGATTTGATGCGCAGAGCAGATTTGATGCGCAGAGCAGATTTGATGCGCAGAGCAGATTTGATGCGCAGAGCAGATTTGATGCGCAAAGCAGATTTGATGCGCAGAACAGGGTTGATGCGCTATTCGTGGGGATGAGATGCGCGTGCGAGGCGGTTGAGATTGACTCGGTGAGACGCGACTGAGATGCGTTTGTGTGGAGAGATGTGCTGGGAGGCATTGACTTGAGCGGTTGAGTAGAGTAGATGCATTGGAAGCGGTTGAGCGGTGAGACGTATAGAGATGCGTGCATGCGGAGCAGGATTGAAGCGCTTCCCATGCGCTCACGCGGGAGATCGTGTAGCACCTATAAGATCTCAATTGGCAGATTTTGATCAGCTGATGCGCTTGAAGTAGAGATGCAGCACGAGCTGGAGAGCTTAAGACAGTTCTGATACCATGTTTGGTGAAGGAAGAAAAACGTACAAGAATAGCCCTCTCTATTCTTTATTTATATTAGAGTTTTGTATGTACAATTACATAAGTGCCTTCAAGTCTAATGCATAAGTACATTCAACTCCTTAACACATCATTTACTGTATAATCCACTTTTATAGCTTTCATTGTTGTTGCCGATGTAAGTCTACATCCTTTTGTTTCATATTATGCTAATGATGTTGAGCGGCTTATGTCGAACAATTCCAGGATGCATCATGTAGGCTTGCTGTTTCTGTCATCCAAGACTGTGTATCAACGTTGGAGACTTCTGTCTGTAGCTTTCTGGCATATTGTATGCTGGACAAAAATGCAGGGGATAAGAGTAGGGTGACAAATTGGGAAAGTGGTGGTTGTGATTCTGATGATGGGGGTGGTATATTGGTCAAGCATGTTTATGGCAATGAATTGAGATGTTCGTATCACGGGATTATCCTAAAAATCTATCAATACGCTCCTCAAATTCTTACTTCTGTGTTGCCTATCTTGACTCGGGAATTACTGGTATGCGACTCTTAGCTGTGAAGATTGATCCACCTTTTGCCTTAATTGCTTTACATAGTTTCAATTATTGTCTTCTCCTTTTATTTCTTTAACAGAATGATCAGGTGGATACTCGCTTGAAGGCAGTTCACTTAATTGGGAACCTTCTTGTCATATCTAAACTTAAGTTTGCTCAGCAGCACCCACCGGTGTTTGCAGAGTTCTTGAGAAGATTCTCTGACAAGTCTACAGAAGTAAGGCGTGCTTCACTAGAGTGGGCGAAAGTATGTTTTGTGGCTGATGCCTCTGCTTCCGATGCTCTCTATATTCTTAGTAAGATAAAATCTCTTAACCATTATCACCAGTCCTATTATACCTGACAGGTATTAAATTTGTTTAATATGTTTGGACCATGATTTTATGCAGATGCTGTAGAGGGAAGGCTTCTAGATTTTGATGATAAAGTGAGAATTCAAGCTGTAGCTATAGTCTGTAACATAGCAAGCTCTACTATCTCATGTTTTCCATCTGACTTGGTGTTAAAAACCATGAAACGTCTGCGTGATAAGAAGGTTAATTTTTCTTCTAAACATCCTTTTTTTTCTTGGAAATATAGTGCATTCGGTTTTCTGCATGCAGTTCATATGAATACAGATCTCTGTCAGGAAAAGTGCAATGCAAAGCCTTCTGGAGCTATATAGAATTTACTGTTTGAAGTGTTCCAGCGGACTCTTCAGCCTTAGTGACAATTATGAAAATATTCCGTGTGGAGTTTTGTTGCTCTGCTTTGATAAAGACAACAAGGAGTTTAGGTATGGTCATCTCTGGTTTGGAAATATATTCTTATGAGGCGGTATGCTTATATGTCAATAATAGGTCACAAAACTTGGAGCTTATCCTTGCAAGGGACTTATTCCCATCCTCCCTACTTATAAGTGAGAGGAAAAAACACTGGATTGCCTTGTTCTCTCTCTTTACACAACCTCATCTCAAGGCTTTAGAGTCCATTCTAATCCAGAAAAGGAGGTGAATTTCTAAATGATTTGAAAATCCTCGGTGCATTATGTCTGGTTGTCTGATCATAAATTTTACGTCTAAAGGTTTCAGCTTGAAATGCAAGATTACTTTGCTCTTCGAGACAGTGAGAAGGTATGCTCAGGCCTTCACAGGAATCATTCATCATGCCCTCATTTGCCATCCGTTTAAATCTTGAGTTTTCATGCCATACTGATTTGTCTCTTCATATTGTACTAAACAAGACTTTGGCCTCTGTGGAACTTTTCTGAGTCATTTTTGCACTATTTCCAAGTTTCTGGTAACCTTTCATTCTTTCTTGGCATATGTTGATGCTAGATACAGTGAGATTTTGATTCCCAAGTTTACTTGCTTGTTATGCTTAATCTTTGTTTGTTCAGCACAAGACCTGCCTTTTGGTAAAAAAATAAATATGATTAGGAACCCATGTAAAGTGCTTTCAGAGGTGATTTTTCAAGCTATATGAACTGGACTTTCTGTATGAGCTATTTCTCGAGTTCTTAGTCATCGTAAATTACGTTCTTCTTCAGCTCTGATTAAAGGTTCATCTCCTGATGGTGACGTACATTTGTATTTGCGAAGTTTCCAGCTATTAGTATCTTTTCCTTGATGTGTTTTTTTTCTTGTCCACGCTTTTTTCAGTTAGCAACTATGCCTGTGCAGGCATTGCTATGATTTGCTGCTATGGTGTTTTTTTTTTCTTTTTATTCATTTTGTATTTTGCTTACTTCAGAGAATATATGAAGGTTGACTAGTAGTATAGCATATGCATTTCCCAATTCCTGAATTAGTTATCCTTGTTTATTTGTTTTTGGCATTAAATTTCTGTTGAGTGTGGAAGTTTTTGCTGTGACAAGCAACAAGTTGCGTAATGCTCTTAATTCTGATATGCGAATGTGCGGGTGACAATCTGCTGGCATAAGTTTGTTATTTTTGTCCAGATTTCTGGTTTTATATGGTAACTATCTTCTTTATTTAGAATGATTGGAGTTGTATAGGTGCTGTGCGAAACTGCATTGAGCTTATTCTTCATTTTTTGTTAAATCTTGCAGGAAAATGTATCTGATGAAGTTCCTAGAAAAATTTCTGAATCTTTTTCAAAGATGGCCACTTCTTTTTTAGATTCTTCTCAGGCTAATGAATGTTTCCATAGGTTGCACCGCATTAAAGATCATAACATTTTCAAGTCACTACAACAATTACTTGATGAACGTACCACTTTTGCAAGTGCTAATCACACTCGAGTGAGTTTTCCATTTTACTTACTGGATTTGGCCTAAATATGACGGCCCTTGTTTTATTTTTCATATTTTTCATTTCAGTTTGCTGCTCTATTTTTGAAATTAAATTCAATTAGTTTTGAACTTTGATGCGTTCAATATCATTCTTGCTTCTTCATTCTCTATCTAATCTTGATTAGATCACCAATAATTTCCTTTTTCAAGCAGATTTGACCATCAAGATGTTTTCTTGTATGAAAAAAAAATGAGATGGTTTGCTAGCTATATAAAATTTGTTCTCTTATAATATTCACTGAATAATTAAATTGACCATAACAAATGTTTCCACCAATTATTCTCTCATTTACTAGCAGTGCCCCATGCAAAATTTTGTATGAAAATAAGATAATAAAAAGAATAAAATGAAAGAGAGGTAATTTATAAAGATGAAAATTACATAGTTGTGTTATAAAGACAAACAAATGAACTTCATATACAAACTGTTCAACAAACTTTATATACACAAAGCTATTAAACAAACTTTGTATACACTAAATTATTGAACAAAGTTTATATACACAAAACTATTCAACAAACCTTATAGACAAACTTTGTGGAAGTGGTTTAAACCTTTGAAGAAGTTTAGTATGAATAGTATTGAAGCTGCTACATGATATCACTTTTCATGTCTTCTTGGTTTCTTCAATGTCACTTTGTTAGCTGTTGGTTTTGTTGGAAGTTTCTAAACTACTGGTTGTATTATTCTCGTTGAACTTCTCTTCTTTTGCTTTGTAATTTCGGCCTAATCTTTTAACAACAGTATACCCTCCATATTGTATGAACTTGAAGTTCTGTTTTGTAATTTGTATATGAAACGTATAATAACCTAAAAGGCAATTTTGAACATGTTAGAAAGCTTGAATTCCATTTTTCTATATGTAAAAATGACAAATAATTATGTTTGTAATGTTAGAATTTTATCATATATTTATATTGTGAAAATATAATAGAACCTGTTGAAGTATTGGTTTTGTTACTTCTGGAGGCTGATGCAAAATAGTTTGTGTAAGTTTGTTAAATAGTACAACATTCGCACGATCAATGTGATGTTCAATTATTGCTCGTAATTTATACCTAAGAAAAAAAATACTTGATGTAATTACAAAAATATAGCGATACTGAAGTTTATCATAATATAATGTGATACAAATCGAGATATTATTTGTGAATTCAAAGCAACACATGAGGGGTTCATACAAACAGTCTGTTGGTTTTTTACGACATTTGAGCAATAATCATACCAAACAGGCTCATTAGTGAATATACTTATGGTTATTGCATTAATGCTGCAATGTTGAGTTTGCATGTAGAAAATTAAGTAGCATATTAAAAGAATATGTAACCTTAATGTCGATGTAATACCTCTTTTGGAGGAAGTGTTGCTCATTGAACAGACCACTAATTGTTTTCATTTGGTTGGATGAAATAGTTGGAATAGTTGTTTTTGTTGAAGTGGAAAGTGTATGAAAATTGTTTTTGTACCTGTATTATATGGTGAAGTTGTGCAATCAAAAATGTAAATGTAATGTAAAAATAGTAGAATGAATATTTCATTTGTTACTATATTAGTAATTCATTTGTTTGTTGCTGTTCTGAGTTTTTAAAATAAAGTTCTGTGAAACTTGTAGTCTCAACAATATGTTTTCTTGTAATTTATGCATGTGAAGAATATATATGCAGTATTTTCATTCAAGTTAAAATATAAAAGAATTGTTACCTCTGGAAATTTTCATCCTTAAGCCACATGCAGTCAAGATAGCGTCATCCTTGAATGTTATAGTTAATGTATTGTGATATTTATGCAAAGTGTTTTCCCATATTGTCAAAAGTCATAGGTTTGTCATAGCAAGTATCATCGATCAATGAAACTTTAATTAAAGTGCATAGGCCTATGTAGGTATGAATTGTAATAATTGGTCCAATATCTACAATGTATTCGATGATACCTTCATGACAAATTGAAAATTGTGAACTTTCAAATAGTAAGTAATTATGATAAGATGTGTATTAACTAAATTGTTAACTATTGATATGTAATTGACAACAAAAGCAATCTTTCTTATTAGATTCTATTGTTTCCTAGCTAAATCTATATTCTCAGAAAGCTTGCTTAATGTCCGTAGGAAACTGCAAATTGATTGATTCTCGGCAATTTTCACCATTGTTGTGTCATCTTTGAAACATAATCTTTGTGAAACTTTTAGTGGTGCATGTGAGATTTCATGGTAAATATTTTGTATCTCATATAAGCATGTAAGAAGGATGATATCTTTCCATTTGCTATAGATATGGCTTAGAACAAATACTTCCATTTCAGTTTTTTAATATATTCAATAGAATTAATAAAAATCGGTGAAGCAAATAATGTTTTATTATAGTAAAGAATGTTAGAAATAATAAAGTGAATAGTATGGTACTTCATTATCTCTTCCAATAAAGACTATTGAGAAGTCAAAGTTTTGAGAATATAGTTTTCCATCCCATATTTGAGTGATGACAATGATGATGTGGCAGTGTTCATGAAATGTTTTGATTTTGTTCAGAGGTATAAATGAAATTGATTGCACATTGCTTAATTTGGTGATTTCTTCTTTTGTAGTGATAGATGCTGTAGATGATGTACTTTCTTTTTTATTTATTTTAAATATTGCAAATTTACCAGCCTTGTCAATTGTTTCTGTAAATATAAATATTGTTTGAATGTTTCTAGATATGTATATGTACGTGATGTATATATGTTTCAAATATAAAAAAAGAATAATAAAAATCTGAAATCTATCTTCAACTTTTGTATCATCAATGATTTTTTGCTTTCCTTTTTGCATCAGACATCTGAAAATTACTCAAAGTTCGAATAACAAAGAATGCAGGTAATGATAAACTTTTAGAAATTGACAAATATGAATATATAATTTACATATGTGCAATGTAAAATAATGTAATCATAAAAAACCTTTAAGAGGTTTTTGTTAGAGAACATCTTTAAGTACATCTTTATATACAATGTTACGTGTGAATCCATATGGTATATCATGATTATATGATAGCAAAATTTTCAAAGAATTTACTGAAGATGCTCTTGAAAGTGCTACATATAATTGACTATGTGAAAAAATTAGTGTTTATAAGTATAAGCCAATATGTTGTAACGTTTGTCTTTGACTTTTATTTACAGTCAATGATGCTAGGCTTTGCTTTTGTTTAGTATTAATCTTTGACCCTTATTCAATTAATTTTTATTTATGATATATTAGATTAATTCTCCTTTAATACATATATGTTTGGATGGTTTGCTTGAATTTTACTTCTTCTTTATTTATTTATTTATTTTTGCATATAGTCACGCGCTCATATGTATATGTATGTATAGAGATGTTAGGAAGTAGGCACGGTCTTTCATTTTCTTTAATGCTAATTTGTGTATAGATGTGTGTAAATGGAGTTGTTGGGCAGCAGACATGATGTTTCTCTTCTTCAATATTGATGTAGGGTGTACTTTCAGATATTTGACACTCTATCCTCTTAAGTTTATTTATGTAATCTGATATGCTTTATTGCTTTGTTACAACATGCAGGTCTCGTTGCTTGGGAGGATCGGTAAAAAGCATCCAGACTATGATTTCTACAAAATCCTCTCTTTTAAGTGTTCGTATACAATATTTCATGCAGAGCTTGTTAGAAGCATTTTGGAGGACTGTTTATCTGTGGAAAGTAAAAATGATGAATATGTGCGCTGCTCCTTTGAACTTGTGCTTGTGAGTGTTTCTTTTGTTTTGCATTGTAGTAACTAACATCTACGATGATGGCTTTGTCATTCTTGCTTTCTCCTTGGCATTGTATTTAATTTCAACCAAATTAAGTAATGTGTGTTGATGGTAAGATATATACTTGGATTGTAGACAAGCAAACGAACAATAGACAATATTGAAGCCTTAATTCCAACTATTGGGGATTAACTTGCATGGATTTCCTCTCTCTATCTATGTAAAGCAGCACTTACTGTGAGCTTAAGTGATTAAAGTCTCCTTTTATGACTATTCCAAATCATTTTGGTCTACTGTTTCCTTTCTTTAATATTGTGACTTGGATCACCTCAAATTTACATACAGTATTCTCTAATAGTTGGCAATAAACATGACCAAATCATATTAAATATCTTTTTTATTTCTTATCCCCAGTACCCTCTCGTTAATGCAATTGTTTGTTGTGCGGTCCACTCTTATATGACTATGGATCAATCTTCTTATTCGCTACTTAGCTACATTAATGTTATGAATATTTTTTTACTTAAAAATACTTGGATTGTACGTATTACTTTTCTTTTCTACATTAAATATGTAGGAAGGCGCTATTTTAAGTAATATCTTGAGTTGTAGGACATGGAGCTGTGACGTCCCGACTATCAATACTCGACCTCCCTTTTTCAATTGGCCGAGTTACCAGTAACCGAGACGTCAGAACTTACAGTTTTAATAACATTAATATATAAAATAAATTCACTTGCCGTAATCTTTGATATCTCTTACTATGTTCTGTGAATTGTGATTCTTCTAATGTCATACTTGCCATCAAAATGACAGGAGTCCGTTAATATAGACTAGGTAAAGCAATAATCCCAGCAACAATAATATAACATGAATTTTGAAACATGTACAAATATCGTAAGAAATAATAGAAATAATATTATGGAATATTCAATAACTATTCGCATGTATATAATTACGTGGTATGCCTTATATTAAAATTACTTTCACATGCGGAACAGAAATATCATACCATAACATATAATATAAATGATCATAAAATTACTCATCTTGCACATATATCATATTGATAAGATAGTATAACACGTAGAATATAAATTTATCGATCATCATAATTCCTTATATCTCTTCTTACTTAATTTCATAATACTATAATACTTTTCTATATAGTGATGTAGAACCATTATTCCCATACCCTTTCACCTAGAAGCCTGACAAAAATTCCTATAGCTTGTTATCCTAGAATCTTTGTGATGCTTGACAAATGATTAATGATGCAGTTTTAGAGATCAACAAAATTATATATTGCAGATTAGTCGCAAATTAATGCTAAACTTTTCAGGATTCAATTTTGCAATGATTGAGAAATCAATTAAACTCGCAAGACCAATTACTTTCAAAATTTTAAATAAATTAGATTGAAGGTAATTGAAAAATTACCAAATCAGATTACGGCGCAATTCAGTTTTCAACAAATCAAAAACGGGATAACAGGAATATGGGAATTCACAATATTTAACCAACAATAATTAAATTGCACTCAATAATGTAATTAAAAGCGAGCAAAAAGATCTAGAGTATTTGATTTAACCGGGTCAAAGGTTGCTGGAATTCGTACCTAAGTTCAGGAATTTTAGGAACCAAGTAGTAATTTTCCCAGAAAATTTAGAGCTCAAATGGCCTCGGGTGTAAGCGCGTGTGAGGGCAAGTGCGGGCGACGTGGCGTGCGAGCGGAGGCGCGCGGGGTCAGCGGTGCGGGCAGGGAGCAAATGAGATGGGGCGCGTGCGGGCGGAGAGCAGGCATGTCTGATGGAACTGCACGAGGGCATCGAGCGGAGCCGTTGTGTGCGCGTCGGCGTAATAGGCGCGATTGCGTCGTCGGTGACGTCCGGGCACGACGACGCGTCCACGTCAGATTAAAGTTAGCAAACTGGACACAAGAACGCAGATTAGCAGACGGAGTGAACGAGAATGAAAAGAGGTGAATGCTGAGGGGTGTAAGTTGAACGGAATTGAACCCGATGTGGAGGAGCTGGAGCAGGTGGAATTTAGGGATTTCACTCAAAGCCCTTCTCTATCCGGGATATCGATTCATTCCAGAATCAAATAATCCTAAGGGAAACACAAATCAAATTCATTCAGCATTAGAAAAAAACAAGAATAACAGAAAAGCGTTTATATAGACCTCTATACAAACTGATTCAATAAAGAAAAATATATAATGTAATAAATTCCTCACAAAAATGAGGAAATACTAAATAACATGCCGAAAATGCAATCACAGAAATAGAAACAACTATTACAAAATAAATGCGGAAATAAAATCATTCCAAAATGTAATCTCCAATCAATCCGAATGAATGAGAGATTTCCAATCCACCGAGTTAGCAATCCGCAGCACCATCCTTCCAAATCTGTCCTAATAGTCAGTCGATCCAGATCGAAATAGTGTGGCTAATTATCGGTCGTCGATAATAGACTCTGCCAGGAATGAATCAACAGTCGATTGTGGTGTCCCCACCACCTTGCCAGGAGCCGCACCTTGCATTGGTGATTTTCTTTTAGGATATCACCCGACGGACACTCCCCGCCTTCGTCGGAATAATTCATTATAGGTAACTTCCTGCCCTCATTGGTTCTAGGTATACAAAATTGTTCAGTACCACATCACTTCATAGATCATCAAATCCAATTCATTTTATTTCTCAATCAATAAAATACTTTGCTTAACATCACAATTCCATATTCTTGTAGCGTTATATATATTCACAAACATAACAATAAACCAACTTTAATTTTTAGGCAAAAAATTACCTACCTTATTTACTGCTTGAGCAAAAACTTGGAATCCCTCTTCTTATTCTTTTTCTTTTCCTTCTTTCTCTTCCTCTTCTTCTTCTTCTTTTCTTGCTACTGCCACTGCTTTCCTTGGGCTCGGCAGAGAGGTGGCAGGCGGAAATAGAGAACGAAAGGGAGAAAAACGTAGGAAAGAGAGAATATTATTTCTCTATCCCTTTTAAAAAAAAAACATGGCAGAGAGGGAGAGATGGAGAGCCAGCAGTTGATAGGTGGCTACTCAGCTAGCAGACATTCTTATACTTGTAAGGAAAAATTATAATTTGGTCTCTCAATTTTTATTTTCTCATAAATAGGTTCAAAATCTTTACATCTAGGTCCAAATTTATTTATTTTAGGTCCAAATCAGCTTTAATTTTAAATCTCAAATTAACATTTTTTGAATGTCACAGGAGCTCTAAATGCTGATGATATTCTTACGGTTTGTGTTTTTGTTTGACTGGTCACCATGTTCTAGAATTTTAGAGGCGTATTGTTAACAGTGACTTGGTTCCTTGGGACTTGGGAAATGATCTTCTGAACCTTCGCTAATTTTGATGATCAGCATTAGGCTTTCTGCTACAATATATGCTTCAAAAATTTATATCTACTTCCGTTATACATGGGTATATGGATCCTAGCAAATCAAACAAGTCATGACTAAGAATGTCAGCATTGTTGCTGTTGTGCTCAGATTTCCATTTGATGTGACTTCCAAATCTGCTGATATAGTTTTACTTTGTTGATTAAATAATTTGATATATCAACTAAATTAGGTGGGAGTCCTCCATTATATTGTTGCACCCCGTAATTTTCCTTACATTTACTTTCACTTTCTTTGAGGTTTGTTGGAGGATTGATTGGTTTAATAGCATGTACTTCTTCTGTGCAATCTGGCTATCTCAATTTTTTGTATGTAGTTCTTCATGAGGTACTTTTGAGCATTTTCATTGGCAACATTGTTCTTCAAATTTTTAGGCATTACGTACTCTTTTGTTTTCCATCTTACACTCATATTGTCTACAACTTGTACTCTCCATTGTTTTCTTAAATCGTCAATGTGTTAGTTTAATTCCTTTCCACTTATAACGTTTGTCCTTTAAGAGATGTAAATAATAGCTTCCTATCTAATACTTCTGTTTTATTTTCTCCCACAGTTTATAGTAAAGCTTTTTCCATGCCTTCTGGGGGGATCCGAGGATTTGTTACTTAAGTTATTAGATACTACCTGCCTAACGAAGGAAAAGCTTCTGCACGTTTTAGCCATGTCAGGGCATGTTGTTTCTATTGACTTTAGGTAATCTGGCATGCTTTGAAGCTTCAGATTTATATTGAAATTTACATTTTTTCTTATGTCATTCTTCATATTTATTGTAATAGTGGAATATGTTATCAGAAAATTTTTAGATTGAAATATTTTCATTTGTTGATTGCTAACATATCTGAGAAATCTATCTACCCATAAGAAAAACTGTCAAAAAATAACAATTTTTTCACAGTATTCATAAATACTAATTTATTTCCTTTTTCCTGCCAAAAAAAAATCAAGTTCAGAGTGATTTTATTATTTCTGAATTTCAGGAAAAAAACCAAATTTCAGGAAAAAGTAATTATTTTAATATTAACAGTTATAAGATATGAAATATAGCTGGTTTTTATATTAAAATTTGTGTTGGATTTAAAATTAATATAAAAAAATTTGATGTATTTTTGAGGGCTGAAGCGATACATGGGCTGAAGGAAAATTTAAATTTTACTTTTTTTTGCTTCTGTAATCATGTTTTAGCATTGTCTTATAATAGTTTGTCTTTTTTGGGGGTAAACTCCACTTTGGTTGGCTCTCAGACACCCCAATATGGTCTCTCCATTTAGAGTGTTAGCATTTGGGGGAACAATCAACTGAGTGGCCAAATATCCTCTTGTAACTACTTTTGAATATTTTACCCATCTTGCCCATTATAAAATTGTTCTTCCATTTTTTTCCCTTATTACTTGTAGCGATCAATAGGGTAAAATGGTCATAAAATTTTAAATTTTGGTGTTTGACCAGTCAGTGACGTACATAAATAGTTATTTCTGTTAGAAGCCTCATAAATGCTAACAACTCTTAAAAGGGACTAAATTTGGGAATTAAAGTGCTATGGACCTCAAAGTCGAGGCACCCAAATACTTTTTACCTTTTTATTGGCTGAAATGTCTTTTTCCAGAATGAGGTTTTGTTCTTCATCGTGAAATTCTAATTAAGTTGAACCATAAAGTTATCTTTTGAAACATGCTGCTAGGTGATACTAAGGTAATAGGTAGTCTTCTAGTGTCTACATGTGGCTGCCTTGCTTATATCTTCTTCGTCAACCATTTATGCAGGAATATCCGGCCATTGTTGGAGAAACTTTGCTTGGAAGGAACACGTGCTGAGTCCAAATTTGCTGTCTTGGCAATTTCTTCATTAGTTGGTTCTTCTGATGATCTTACCTTTTCAAATTTATGCAAGGTACTTCCATTTGGAACAACATGATTATCAGATCTCACTATGCAGAGATGCACTTCATGCGTGATGGTTGGATTTGTAGTGCCAATAGAAAGTTTATTACCCTATTTGAATACATGTGTGTGCAACATTTCTTAGTTATATAATGTTGTCTGGGTATATTTTTGTCAAAATTCAGTTTTTGGATAATAACCTCTTGTTTTTGCTGTCTATCATGTAAAAGGTTATTAATGTTATTTTCTCTTAATTATCCCCTTTACATTTCACAAAATCTTTTTGATTCAGCATAGATTTATAGTTCTGGCAAGTTGTTGGGTAATTTTTTTTCCATTATTTGTAGAAACTTGTGAGATCCCTACAAGGTGGTCAAAACATACCCACTATCTTGCAGTCTTTGAGCTTTATTGGCCAGTGTTCATTTAGCTCTTACAAGCCATGTGAGGAGCAAGTTACTAACTTCATTATTCAGAAAATTTTCAGATCCGAGGTGAATTTAAAATACGTTTGTAGTATTTATAGAAATTGTAATATAAAAATGGTTCTTCCAACTTTTTTATTGTTTACTTTTATATTGATCCGGCTAGATGCAGTGTTCTCTTGAGGAAACTTCAGTTGATAGTGTTCACAACAGCAGCTTGTGTTGCAAATTGAAGGTGAGTGTTGTTATAGAAGTCTTGATTACTTCTTTACTGAACCAGATGCTTGTTTGATTTTCATTGTGCATTCATCTTTTGTAACAAAAATAGATGTAAAGTTCATTTTTACATTTTATTTTGTCCTTTTCTATGTTAATCCTCTTTCCCTCTTGCAATAATGTAACAGCTCTCTACAGCTCTATTTAGTTGGGCCTAGCCTCAGTCTTAATCGAGCCTCAACTTTTAAGCAGGACTAAATTATGCCTTGGTAAAAGAAAGCCAATTGCTACAAGATAAAGTTTGATGCAGGAAAAATGTGAATGAAATGCGAATTAAAATTCAGCAATACTAACTTAGCAATTTCTCACTATTAAAAGCAATTATTTTTTGAAATATAATATTACATGATAAATAAGAAGTTGACTCCTCAAATTAAATCATTTCAAAATTAAAATTAAATAAAGATTTTTTGTGATGCTCATAGGACCGAATAGGGCAAGAAGTGATTTCCAGGGTGATGTCCATATGAGTAAATCAAAATCACTCGGATAAGGAGAGGCTCTTAGCAGGGTTTTAGGTGGAGAGGCATAAGAATGAATTATCTCACATCGAAAAGGGAGGGGAGTTTCTGAGCTGTATAAGTAGATAACGTAATTCCAAATGATAGAGGCGTCTTTTAGGAAAAAATCGTGAGGCTAGTGATTAGGAACTTCGTAGTTAAGCGTGCTTAAACTAGAATAGTACTGAGATGGGTGACTACCTAGGAAATACTCAAGTCATGTAATCCCCTAAAGCCAAAACAGGTAATATCTCTACATTTTGATCACAGGATGTTACAATATGGTATTAGAGCTGACCTTTTATAGTATGATATAGTTCAAAAACAAACCAGATAGAAACGGGTGGGCCTGTGACTCTTGTGGGACTAAAAAGAGAGAGGAGTAATCACTAGAGTGATGTCCATATGAGTGAATCAGAATCACCTAAATAAGGAGCAGCTTCTAATAAGCTTCTAGGTGGAGGGATAATTAACAAATCGTCCCATATCGAAAAAAGAGGAGCGTTCCTGAATTGTATAAGTGGATAATGTGATCCCAAATGGTAGTGGCGTTTTTTGGGGCAAAATCGTGAGGCCTATGATGGGAAATTCTGTATTTAAACGTGCTTGAGTTTGAGTAGTACTAAAATGGGTAGCCTTCTAGGAAGTGTTCAAGTTACACAGTTCTCTAAGGTCAAAGCAGACAATTTTTTTATATTTGAATTACAGGATGTTATATTGTTGATAAATAAGAAATTATCAAATCAAATTAGAGATATCATTAAACTTTGATTTGAGTAGATTCCGCATAATATAATCCAATTGTTGTTATTTTAACTTAGTTTTAATTTCTTTAGCCAAACGAGTAATCCAAACAAAAATAATTTTAAGTGATCTCTAAGTAATCAATTATGATTTGGGGTTCAGTGGAAATATATCTCTAATCAAAGAGATGCTCAAACGGAGCTTTAGGCCAATAAGAAGGATTTGAACTTTGGTTCAAACTTTGGGTTAAGTTAGAATAATTGGGTTCATTAAACCTGCTCAAGGTTGGAGTGAAACTATGTGTAGACGTGAGGTCCCAGATGTTATTGATCATGTGTAGTGTTAGGCGATGCAAGCTTTGGTGTGACATCCCAGCTGCCAATACTCGACCTCCCTTTACAATTGACCGAACTACTAGTAACGGAAGCGTCAAACATACAGTTTTAAAAACATGTAACATATAATTTAAAATTCTCTTGTCGCAACTTTTGATTACACTCACCATATCTCGTGATCCTTCTAGTGCTATAACTGCCACAAAAAATGACAGGAGTTCATTAATACAAACTCTGTAGGTAAAACAATATCCCAACAATAACAATATAACAAGAATTTCGAAATATGTACATATATCGTAAGAAATGATAAAAAATAATATCAAGGGATACTTAATAACTATTTGCATAAATATAAATACAAATACATAGCATGCCTCATATTAAAAATACTTTCAAATGTGCAATAGAAATTTCATAATATACCATATGACATAACTGATCGATAAAATTACTCCACCTTGTCACATATATCATATTGTTAAGACAATATAATATATAGAATATAAATATCAATTATTAACATAACTCCTCATTTCTCTTTTCTTACTTAGTTTGTAATGTTATAACACTTTTCTGTATAGTAATGTGGACCTATCATTCTTATACTCTTTTCACCTAAAAGCTTGACAAAAGTTCCTACATCTTGTTATCCTAAAAGCCTTACCAAAAGCCGCACCTTGCATTGGTGATTCCTTTTAAGGGTATCACCCGACGTATGTTTCCCGCCCTTGTCGGAATAACTCATTATAGGTAACTTTTCTCCCTTATCGGTTCTTGGTATGCAAAATTTTTTAGTGCCACATCACCTCACAGATTATCAAATCCAATTTATCTCTATACTCAATTAATAAAATACTTTGTTTAAAACCACTATTCCATATTCTCATAGTATTATGTATGTTCACAAATATAATAATAAATCAACTTTAATTTCAAGGGAAAGAATTATCTACCATATGATAAAGATGAGATTTTTCTTTTTCTTCACACAAGCAAAAAGAGAGAGAATGGCCTTTTTCCTTCTTCTTCTTCTCTGTTGTCGTCAAACCTTACCCCAGATTTTCATTGTTAGGGAATCTTTTATATAGCGACCTGATTATAATAAAACTAGGATATACATGGCAAAAATAAAAATACTAAATATGTTTAAATTGAAAACTAATTCTCTTTTAATAAATTGAAAACTCTCCAAAAACTAATTCTCTTTTAATAAATTGAAAACTCTCCAAAATATGATAATATTTTTAATAAAAAAAATCTCTAGATCTCTAATTAAACCAAAATCAAATTTTCAATTTGCATTGAATTTGCCTAAATTGTCTCTAATGTTTCTTCTACCTGTCCAATCACCAATGCGATCTCATCTTGCACATTAAATGTGAGAGCTACTTAGAATGAACATGTTGAATGGTATCCCCATCAAAGATGGTTTAAACTAGTTTGAATTCAATTTTATGACCTATTAAGTTATTGAATTAAGGTCCAGCATCTAATTCATCCCTTTTCCTAAACTAACCTATTGTTCTGAATAGTCTAATGTAGTAAATAAAGGGTAATGCTTTACATATTGATATAGATCGCTTTTGCTCTAATACTATGTTGATGTAAAATGTGTAGAGGCAAAGGAAAGATAAATAGATGAAAGAGAAGAAAAATGTAGATTATTTATTTAATTCAACCAAAAACTACTCATTGGACCTTATTTCTAGGTCAAACTAACTAAAAAAATGCTAATATAATTAAAGGAATAATTATTTATATTTTGGGAGATTAATTAATCTTTTCAAGTTCTCAAATATTTACATTCTAATGAAGGTGAATACGTAATACTTACATTTTAAATTAATTATCATTCTACTTTAATGATTAAATAATTAAATTCATTCTCAAATTATGAGGATCTTAAACATCTTTTGGGGTAATCTTTATCTATATCATTTTCCTCCGCTTAAGGAAAAAATTCACTTTTGAAGCAATGGTTGATGTATGCAAAAGCAACTTGAGGAGATTTGGAATCAATGGTAAATGCATAGCAATTGTAGCTCAATTATTTTCAAACATAGCTTCTGTGTAAGAGTTTGTGAAAAAGTGCAAAATCCAATAAAACAACATCTAAAATGTGTCATAACTACATAATAGTTCATTCACTACAACAACAACAACCAAGCTTTAATTCTACTAGGTGGGATCGGCTACATGAATCTTTTGTTTCCATTGCGCATTATGTTCATTCACTATTAAATTAATATTAATATTTAAATTATTAGATAATTTATATAATTTTGCATTAAGTCTAAAATTGTGAAGGTTGAGAAAGAATTCAATGGCCAAAGCGAGAATAAAGATAATAATATTAAATCTCTTATTTTAGTTTATTAACATATTAAATCCCTTATTATTTTATTTTATCGGTTGACCTCCAAAATATTCTTAAAACATATTTAGGCTTTTAATAATATTTTTGAATGATGTTTTGCACATTATATTTGTTTAGATGCCTATTACTAATGACATATATATATAATTTTCTAAATATGTTTATGAGTAGTATGTCATTGTCAAGTCTCATGTTCCATATGAAAAATACTGAGGATTATGTTAAGCAGTCTACAACCAACATAAATTTTATCAAATCAAATGTAACATGAATCTTTTAAGAAATTATATTTAAGTTAGGTTGTTTTTCAGAAGCGGCGCACTATATTGTCAGATTACAGTGAGAAACATGTAAGGGCTGCCATATCTGCATCCAGGTATAGTGATGAGCGGGAGTTCTTACATCATGGATATATGTGGGTAAAGAAGTTTGTCTAAGATACTAGAATACAAGTTACTAGAATTAGATTAGAAATTTAGGTCTACCCCATGAGTTCAAATGAATGGAATCGTAAAGAGCACCTCATGGACACTAAAGTTATGACAGTAAAAAATGATTTGATATAAGCAAGTTACTGCGTCCTTTATTTTAGCTAACCGTTTTTCACACTTTCACAAACCCCAGTGATATTGTTGCATTTCTATATTATCCAACACTTTGTCACTACTTCTGTTAGTCATCAATTATGCTTTTCTTTACCTCAATCGAGCCCGTATTGTTGAAAAAAATAGAGTTCGACCTTTCTATGCTTATCTATTCAATAAGTCAAAACTCAGAGAAAGCAAAGCATGCATTTTGATTACATAGGTATATCTGAATTTAGGTCACAATAATTGTGTTATTTATCAATTATATATTATTTGCATCGAGCTAATTAATTTAAATTGGATTTACATTGTAATCGAGCCCAACCTACTGCTATGTATTTAAACCCTCATCGCAACTACATATTTTGTGAAAGTTTGAGAAGCAATTAAAAAAATATTATAATATTATTTTTTTCAAGTAAGATTGTCCATAATGTTATTTTTAATAGTATCAAGGACTTTTAAGAATATAAAAATATAAATAATTTCAAAAAAATTCAAAAGATATTTCTGAAATTCACATCAACAAAGTACATAAATCATTCTAGTTTATCTCATATGAGTCACACCTTAAATATGATAAGACAATATATTATATAATTGTCATATCCCAACGTATATGTATCCTACTTTTCTTTAATTTATCATATCATAGTATCCTTATTGTACTGTACCTGTATCATCGTATCGCACTCATGCTTCATAACCAATCTCTACAACAAATCTTTTCATCTTTAATTTTTTTCTTGTACACCATATTTTTACTACAAAACATCTTTACTATTTGGAGTATTTTCTCTAAATTCGCAAAGCATATCCATCGTCATCTTGCTAATATAATTAGCAATTATGATACACATAAGTTTAATTTCTCCTTCAGCATCCCCTACCGAAGTTCTGAAAGATATTTTATTCTCATTTTTAAATTCCACTATCAAAATTGAGGACACTGTTTCGATTTACTGTTTTTTCTTTAGCTATTCATCTTAAATTTTAAAATTATTAATTAATATTGAAAATCAAGTCTTCACTAGAAATTGTCCTTATAATCTTTACAATAGAAACAAACACATTTCCTTACAAAGAAATAATCAATCAGGTCCTCAAAGTCCCACTTTTATTCTCATTTCATTACTTGAACAAAATATTAACAGTCATAAGTCAAGAACTCCAAAATAATTTTACCTCTATTCCTTAGTCTCCACAAAACCAAACTAACAATGAATGTTGTTAAATTTCTTTTCACTTCTAATATACCTTTTTAGATCTCCACTAATGAATAAGATCAGAAAATATTTTTTAAAGACTAGGATATTCAATATTGATGGATGAGTTATTTTCATATACTTCTCAATAACAATTATGATAAATCATATTATTTAAGTGAACTTTGCATTTAAAAGGAAAATAAAAATTAGTGTTTACATCCGGTATATTAGTGAAGCTGAAGTTTATAAGACTTCAACGAAGATGAATTGTAAACAAGTAGTAGGATTAGATGTGACTGTAGTAGATGTTCGGAAAACTTAGGAGACAATGGAGCTTTTTAACTTATTAAGTTGTTTAATATAATTTTAAAAACTAAAAAAAGTCAAATGAATAGAAAGAGTACGTTGATATCTATTTATAAGCATAAATATAATATACAAGATCGTGTTGGTTATAGAGGAATTGAATTAATTAGCTATATTTTTAAGTCTTTTGGAGAGATTGATTGGACATAAATTACGTTTTAGTACTAGGATATCACAACACATGTTCAAGTTATGTCAGGTAGATCCACTTTAGATGCTATTCATTTATTGGGAAGTTTAATGAAAAAGTTCAAGGAGAAAAAAAAAAACATTTGCATTTGATTTTTTTGATTTAAAAAAAACGTATGATAAAATACCAAATGAATTGCTTTGAAGTGTTTTGGAAAAGAAAAAAAGGTATGCATTGCTTATATTCAAATTTTTAAAGATTTATATAATAGGGTTGTTACTTATGTTCAAATGCAAGGGGGTTTGACTTATGATTTTTTTTCATTATAGTTTGATTGCACCAATATTCAAAATTAAACCTATATCTCTTTGCATTGGTTATAGACGTCTTAAGAGGATACATTCAAGAAAATGTATTATGGTATGTGCTTTTTGCATTCGATATTCTTCTTATCGATATGGCTAGGGATAGGGTTAAGGTGAAACTTGAGCATTAGAGGAGTACCTCAGAATCTAAAGATTTTATTTTAGTAGATTTAAAACTAAATATATGATGTAAAAATTTAGTTAAGATTGAAGCACTTACGTTCGAGAAATAACAATTAGTGATTAAGTTATTAGTAAGAATGAGCTGTTCAGATACCTCTACTTAACCATACAAAATGATTGTAGAATAAGTGGTGATGTTATTAGCATAATTCAAATAAAATGGATTAAGTGGAGTAATGTATCTAGTTTGTTGTGATAGAAAAGTTCACTTAGACTTAAACGTAAATTTTGTAAGGCACTAGGAAGATAGATGATGTTACATGGTGTTGAGTTTGTATTATAAAAAAAAACATACAAATAAAATAAGTGTTGTAATTAATGTTGAAGAATTACTACTTTCAGGACAAAATTGTATGAATTTCTCAAATTTTTTGCCTCCAATCTAAATAATAGAAGGCATCATAGTTATGTTGGGAACCATAACTAAGTTATTTATAATATCTTGAAGTATTATATTAGACATTTGATTTGGAAGAATGTAGTAAATCTGTAATCTTTTTTAATATTATGTTGCAAGTGACCTAAGAGTTATTAAATTCAGTCAAATCTTACTTGTGACCCATTGTTTACAATGTAACCTTCGAAATGCACATGTGCTTTAGGGGTACATGTGTAAGTAGTTGTTCATTTGGGCTTGATTAAAAAAATTACCGGAGATTTGGGTGGTCATATAAGAGATAGGGTGCATTTGGGAGGTAATAATATAAATAAGGTAAGAATTTGGGGCATTTGTGTAATTGCCTCTTTTTTAAGGCATACATCTTTTTTTTTTTTGTTAGCTTTTTTGACTATATAAAAAAGAAAAATATAATAAATTTAGCTACTAATTTGTTGCAAGCCTTCTGAGAAATTTATTGTACCAGGTATTTTTTGTTGTGTAATATAATTTTTTCAGTTGGATTGTCATTGTAGATTTATGGCATGAAGGCTCTTGTCAAAAGTTATTTATCTAATCAAAAATCTCACGATAGACACCAAATACAAGATCTTTTGGAAATCTTGAGGCTTACAGTTCAAGGAGAAGGTATCGTGTATACCAAGATTTCAAGGTACGTAAAATCATGAAATCTTAAGTCATTTTTATTAATTCTTTTGTTATTCTAAATATGAAAGTGTAGTACCAAATGACTTAGAACTACAAAATTGTTTCTCTAAGTATGATTGTTTTGTCTTTTGGGATGTTACCAAAAACCATGCCATCTTGGAATGATGTTGGCTTGTTTGCAATCCTATCCCTATGCAAGGAAATGTTGTCTTCAAAATATTCCATATTGTGCAAATTCGTGAAAGTTGACCATAGCTAGATTTTTATTAAAAAACTAAATGAACATGTACATGAGTTGCAATCCTTATCAAAAATTACGCAAAAATTAGTGAAAGGGACGTCCCTAAACATCATCATAAGCCACATCGATAACAAAAGCAGCTACTTTGTTGGCATTTTTGTACATGTGTTACTTTATAGTTTTTAAAAGAAAGCAAAACATGATGTTCTAGAGAATAGCAACAACTCCACTAGATGAATTCCCTTTTAACGGATCCCTTCAGCTTAACCGACTCCTTTCTTTACCAGTTTAGCTGCCTCCCAAGTACTTTTAGATTCAGTGGACAACATAAGTGTATATCTTGATCCTATGATACTTTTTTGCTACTTACTAGTTATTTATACTCAAAAAATCAAATTTGTTCAATGTTTTGTGTATTTTTTGTAAGTACGAATTATTATTTTATTATTATAGAATTTGATGTGTCGTGCCCATGTCCTATATTTTGAAAAATTAATGTCATTATGTTGCATTGTGTTCTGTCCCCATATCATAAACATATTGCATAATTGAGAAGGAGATATTGTAGTTGAGAAGCTTTCTAATAGAGATTACCAAAAAACAAGATGGCAGTGTATTTTTTATGAAAGTCAAATTTCTATTCGGTTGGCTTATAATGTTGCGCTTCATTCCTGAAATGTTCTTTGCATGAATTGTTGCCCAATGTTTTATTCAAGGGCAATGATAGATGATAAAATGTTTTCACTGGTCCTATCTTTAGTTAATACATAATTAAACTAAATATCAATAGTCAAGTGAATCAAATCAAAACTCCAAAGCTTTAAATAGAAATCAATAGTTGGCACATTTTTCTACAAATGTTCAGTTTACTTACACAAGCTATGCATGCAAACACAAAAAAAAAATGATATATCAGGATATTATAATATGACATCTTCTTCACCTACTTATCTTCCCCTTTCTCCATTCACACTCACCTACCCATCATATACTTCTCTATTCACACACCTACCCACATCTCATTTTTCATTATGCATTCACACTCTCACCTACCCATCATCTCCCTTCTATATAAGCTATTTCCCATAGATCATCCAAGATACAAACTCTCTATAAGCTCTCCAATTTGTATATCAAACCCTCTCTACTCAACTCTCGTCATTACCTCTTTCTCTCTCCATCATTAGAATTATGCCATCTCACCTCCGTTCCCTTTCTAGTGTGTTTGCCTATACAAACAAATATTAACCACGGACTGACACCAACCATCAATAATACGTAAACCGCATTTCTTAACAAAAAAACATTTCTAAAAAAAAAAAGGTAAACCATGCCATTTATCTTCTCTTTTTATTTTTCTATATCTCTACTTTTCTCTACACAAGGTTCATTTTATGATGATGAATGATGGAATCACCACAATGACCCTACCAACCACAAGCATAAGTTCCACTTGTGGGGTCACCATCACCAATAAGCATTGAGTACCAACCTACTTTGAGTGGTCCATCTTCGAGCATGGTCGATTCTCCACACAAATTCCATGTCGTCAAAAGTAATATAAAAAAATAAAGAAAGCTTAAGTTTAGTTCACCAACTCATTGACAATGCTAAAACAACAAGAGCAAACTCCCTACGTGATGTTTATGCATATTTGTATATGCCCATGCATAAATACTCACACATACAATATAATATATATATAGAATATAAAATATTCAAAAAATTCTCTTAAAAAAAGAATAAATCTAACCTCAAGGGCTTAAAAAATATTCCATACATGTCCAAGGTTTAGGAGAATATTTTAAGCTTTGGACAACTATATAACAATGTTTACTTACATTAAGGTCCATGAGCTTTGAACACTAATTTACAACCCCTTGATTGGAGTTCAACAAAAACAGGATACATTAAAGTACAAGGCAGTTTATCTTTAAGAAAAAAGTTCAAGACAGTTTAAATTATGTATCTCATTAAAATTAAAACAGAACAAAAATGAGGATCCAACCTATAGTTCTTGATCCTTAAGCCTCAATAAGAGGGCAAGTACCTCCATAAACAAGTCAATCAAGTTTTTTCTCATCTTTGAAATTTTCTCGATTTGATTTACAAAACTCCCTAAGTCGCTAAAAAGCATCTCAAATACAAACAAGTCCATACTCATGCAAAAGCCAAAACTACAGGTAGGATGCATTTGATAAGCATGTTAAAGCATACAATCCTTTGAATACATTCTATCATGCAAACTTATAGTAGTGGTGGTTTTATACCTTACTACGCCACTATTTTACTAATCTGGATAATCCCACTAAACAAATCTATCATACTATTGCAAGAGCCTAAATTGTTGGGTTGGGGTCATCAAGGGGTGCATCAGTAGTCGCTACGAGAAAATACAATCGTTCCCCTAAATGACAATGAAAAGAATCATTTTCTCGCAAGAGTCTAAATTACAAGGATAAGGAATTATATTGATAAACATACCGAGGAACAAATTCCTCGAATAACACATCTTATCATGCAAAACTATTGTATTGGTAACCTTGTGCCTTGCTACGCACTACTTTATCAAACTAAGCAATGCTCATTTAAACAAATCTTTAAACTTATAGTATTATAAGTTTTTCATAAAATGACAAGGCTTTTGATTAAATCACGGTCTATTTCCTATTTCGTGACATATACCATTTGGCAAGGTATATGCCCTATCTCACATTCTCAAATGAGATGAGTAAGAACCTACCAAAAGGTTGTGATATCAGTTAAGCCTGAATCCCGTGACATAACAAAGTCATTGGTCAATGAAAATTCTGAACTAGACGGCTTTTTTCCATAAGGTATGTCATAAATGAAACTTTAATCCCATCCACCATGGTTAACTCGAACGTTCTAGAATGATGCAACTAATGGTTCTTAACGAGTTGTTCTATAGCCATAACCTTAAAGCCTTAAGTGAATTAAGTTCAATCGGTAAATTTCTCGATGATGGAATTATGAAATCTTAACAAGCTTTACCATGGCCTCCAAACAAATTCAAAAATCAAGTCTAAAACAGTGATCAAACAAATATTGACATTCAACTCTTTCAATCAAAAGTTCCCTTCCAAATAAGAAAGGGTAATTAACCAAAATGGCTTGCACTTATGGGTAGGGGTGTGCATTCGGTTTGAGTGGTTGGTTTGGTGACCAAACCAAAAAAAAAGATTGGATTCGGTTTTAAATTTAATGAAACCAAACCAACCAAATTATATTATAAACCAAACCAAACCAACCAAATAAATATCGGTTCGGTTTGGTTTGGTTTGGTTAAAACCATATTTTTGGTCTGCAACCCTTTGATCTACAGCGCAAGCCGCGTAAGTCGCGCAACCCTAAATAATCTGAAACTTCTTGGTCGGTCAAATCAGCCTTCTTTCTCGCGAACTCATCTATGAGCGAACCCAAATTGGCAAATTGCCAACTGAACCGGCTCAATATAAATACATGGGTTATTCGGTTAATTCGGTCGGTTTGGTTTCCAAACATGTGAAACCGAACCCAAACCAATTAACCAAAATATTCAAAATATCAAACCATCACCAAACCGCTAGATTCTAAACCAAATCAAACCGTTAAATTTAAACGGTTCGGTTCGGTTTTTCGGTTTAAACCATAGTTTGCACACCCCTACTTATGGGAGCTTTCAGACATAGAATTTATAACCTTAAAAGTAACTTCCTTAAGATGAAATTTGGTAAACTAATTTGCCTACTAAAGATGTATTTGACTATATGCACATTTCAAATCATTGCATCTTCGAAGCATACAAGTCCAAAATAAAAAATTTGTTGCTGATAGAAACTGCAAAAAATATAGAAACTGTAGAATTTTTGTTACACTTTCTACTATCCGAAACACTAACTATTTTCTTGCAAGTAGCGTAAGCTAGAGCGACCAAAAACTCTCGCTGCCAATGTTTCAGTTGGGCTTGTTGCTCCTTAGCATCATTTTTGGCATGCAGAAAATAACAAAGTTCACAATAAGTGGTAATGTTCCCCATTATTATAGTAGCTAATATTCATAACTCGAAATCATCCATGATTAACTGCTCTACCTAGCAACCTTTTGGGCTCAGGTTACCCGTTTTTTTCATAATATGATTCCCTCCTCTAAATTGGATCAAAATTAACTTTTATGTTTTGTCAAACTTAACAAACTTGGGGGAGCTATTGCAGTAGTTCTTAGGGATCAAACGAACAAGTTTCTTTAGGCTGTAGGAAAAAGAATGACAGTTTGGCTTGAAGATTGGTAGTTGCTCGATGTTAGGATCGATATTTAGCTTGAATCGAGCTTGGCTCGAATTATTGAGCTGAGGTATGAGTGAAGGTTGGATCGGATCGAGTTAGCTCGATCTTTTTTTTAAAATATTAATAATATATTCAATCATTTATTATAATTATTTATTACTTTTTATAGAAGTATATGTTAATTATGGTTAGGATATCTGTTAGGTGATCTAGTAGACATAATTAATTTAATTTAAAATCCTAATAAAGCATGTTTTTAAGAAAAAAATTTAACTTCTTGATGGGTTTGAGTTGACTCAATTAAAGCTTGAGTCAGTTCGAAGTTGAAACAAGCCAGTTTGAACTCGAATTAAATTAATACGAGTCGAGTTTGAGCCGTGCCTGGCTCAGTTCGAACTCGGATCGTTCTCACCTCTATTAAGAAGAGCCCGTATCAGTAATGAGAATTGGAATATAGATTTAGGTCCTGTTTGGTTGGAGGCCATCTTGGCCATGACCATAGCCAAAATAGCCTTCAACTATTTTATTAAATAATTTTTTTTTTCATCCTCAATACATAAATTTTAATATAAAAAATTCACTTTATATTATATCTATATAATTTTTAACACATTATACTTAATTTTTTATTATTATTATTTTTAATAAAATGGTTGGAGGCCATTTTGGCCATGGCCTGGCCTCCAACCAAACAAGGCCTTAGGTTTCACTTTACAAAAAGTGTTGGAAAATAAAAAAAATGAGATTCTGCTCTTTAAGACAACCACCACAGGTGTGGCAATAAGAGGAGGTGAGATCTCATTGGCCTTGATTAGGAGAGAAAGATAGAAGTGGAGCTAGAGTTTTAAATTTTTTGTGATTAGTTTGTTTTCATGAGGCTTAAGGGCAGCAAAGGAGGGAGATATTTACTTTAACTTGGTTAGTTTAAAATTTTTCTTATATTAATAATAATAATAATTAGAGAAATGGATTTTTTATTTTATTAGGTAAATTCTTAATAATAAAATAAATATAAATATTAATAGGAAGAACAAAGAGGCGGTAGAACTATTAATAGGTTTTTAATCTTATATTTAGTATTAATAAAATATAATAATAATAATAATAATAATAATAATAATAATAATAATAAATTTTAACATTAATGTTAGATATATTCAATTGTATCTTATAGATTTCTTAGAAGTATCCGGGAAAGTCTTAGACGTGTTCTAAAAGTATCGTAGAAGTATCGTATTGGTGTTCCGAAGTGTTCTAACATGTCTAATAGGTATCTTTTATTTTTTTTAAGTATTATTTTATTAGGACAAGCCATGTGATGTGTTCAATATGGTGTCTCCTCATCCTCCTGTGTCAGTATTCCAAAGTGTGTCCAATACGGACACGATGTAGTTTATAGAAGTTTTTGTACTTCATAGCTTCTCAGCCTCCAAGATGGATTTGTACTCGACATCTATGATTTATTGTGAAATACATTTCTGAAGCCTGGATGTCGAACTAATAGTAGTACACCAATGATAGAAACATATGCTATGGTGCTCTTTCTTTAATCCGAATTAGTGCTAAGATCACATCTATATAATCTTCTAAAGTGACCTTGTTGAGTGCCTTTGAGATACTTGAGCACCACTTGATATCTTCCCAATGCTCCCAGCTTGGATATTCCATAAATCTGCGCAGTACTCTAATTGTATATGCAGTATTAGGTCTCGTGCACATCATGATATACATAGAGTTGTGTTTGAATCAACTTTTTAACATATTTATAAGTATAAGCTACTTACAAGCTTAAATTCTAAACTACCTATTAGGCAGGATATAGTTTAAGCCACTCGGAAGGCTTTTTGAGCTTCTAAGATGCTTAAACTCAGTAAAGTTGCTTACAATTTTAAATTGTGAAAAATACCATTCGAATGCATTTTAGCCCAAGCAGTTTTATTTCTAAAGCCACATAGACTATCTGGATGTCCCTTAAATATAAGCAGCTTTATTTTAAGTTAAAGCTGTTTCCAAATACAACTTATGTTTGGTTCCTATACTATTTTGGTCATGTTAAAGAACAAAATGGTTCATTCATTATAAAAAAAAAAAAAAAAGTTAAATTAATTTTTATCTCATCTTATACAACTTTCAAGGTAAATAAATCTATGTTATTTCGTATCTTATATTGTTTTCAATACATTAATAAACTTTATTTCACATCCTATATAAATTTTAACATAATTAACTAATTTTATTTCCCATCATACATATATCTCAAGGCAAACCTATAATTCTTATTTCATGACCAAATCAGTCTTATTGCCAAATAGGCCCTAAGATTTCATTTTGATCTATCCCTTGTGATTTGCATCCCAAGAGTTTGATTTGATGCACTCAAATTTTTTATTTCAAGTTCTAACAATTATTTTTTTATTGTGCAGACCTCCTTCATGCAAGCACTAGTTATGAGCATGTCATCTATTTACTACAACAGTAAATTGTAACAATTGCTAAGAGCTTTGAAATGACAACAGTGGGTCATTTCCGTGCATATAATTTTGTCGAACTTCTTATATGAAGCCTGCTTGAGACCATATAAGATCTTTAGTCCGCACACTAGTTTTTTCGTACCAAACACTAGAAAAATTTCTGGTCACAAAAATGTCCATGTCTTTCTCCAAATGTCCATTGAGAAATGAATATTTCACATTTAACTGCTCTAAGTACAAATCTTACCCAGCAACAATACTCGAAATAGCTGTAATGTTAGTCAATTAATAACAGGTAAAAGTTATCTTGGTATACTCAACACTTTTTTGCTAAAAGGCTTTTACCTCTTATTGTGTCATATACCTCTTGTTACCATTAGCCTATTCCTTGATTTTGTACACCAACTTGCTATGCAGGACTTTTTTCCCATGTAATAGTGGATTCAACTTACGAGTTCTATTCTTCATTAGTGAGTTGAAGTCATCTTACGTGATCAATTGACATTAGACCTTTTTTTTTATCAATTGGCACTAGACTTGTCTATCTAGAAAAGCTTATTTTTCTTGCTTCATCGTTCTTGGCTTCTCCCACATTAGAGGTTGATATAATGCCTATTATAATAGATGTCCTATCCATATCTCTAGAAAGCGTTGCCATCAAACCAATCGATCTTCAACTTTGCATCATCCAAGGCTTGTTTCTACTATTCCGATCAATCGGGAATCAAACATCGTTGGCAACATCACTTTTTAGGATATATGTTCACAACGCAATGCGGAAGTGCATTGAGAAATTTCACTCTTTTTTCGGAGTTTTAAGAAGGGTTTACAAGAAATTACATTCTGGTGGGGACATAGATCAGCATCGAATCGGATGGCTAGGATGACATCATGTGCTGAATCAGAATTCAAATTCAAATTAATTAGAGCTATTAGAGATTTCCATATTAGCTTTATTTAAATTTGATTTGATTTGATTCAGAGCATATCTGGAAGATTTAAAGACTCACCACATTTGGAGCTGATTTTATTTTATTGTAATAGAATTAGTTCCATATTTGCTTTTATTTATTTGGTATTTTATTTTCTGCATTTAATATTGTATTTTAAAATTTCTACATGGGATCTCTCTATAAAAGAGGTCGCCTTGCATTGTAATAGATAGAGTACTTTGACGAATGAAATTATGTTTGAGTTTTCTCAGAGCCTAGATCCGAGTTAAGGGGTCGATATTCCGGTGAAAGAAAGGGTAAGGTTAGCCTTTGGTGAGAATCCTCAAAGTAGCCTAGTTATCCACTTTAAAAATTAAAATAAAAAAATAAAAAAAAAGAAAATCTTTCCCCTTTTTTCAGTTCAACTAAAGACCAGGCCCCTTGATGTAATTTCCCAGCCACTTTCCCTTTCTTCCTCTCTGTTGGTTCAGGAAACCACCGCGCGTCGCCTGTTGCCGCTCTGCCGCCCTCCTCGCCACCACCCCGCCTCCCGGCGGCTCGCCGGCCACCAACGAGCGCCGGCGACGTCGTCGTCGGCACCCCGGCGTTCCGTGCAACCGCCAGGCCAGCCTTCCCCTGTCGCCCTCCGCCGCACGACGCAACCCGCGCTCGCCCTCCCGCGCGTGCCGCGCACGTGCGCCAGCGCCCGCCAGCGCGCACGCGCTCCCCATCCGCCCGCGGCCGCTCCGCTCGGAACGCGCCGCTCCGCCCGCCTGCGCCGGCCCGCACGCCGTCCGTTCTGCTCGCCTCCTTGCTCGCGTGGACTGCCCGCGCGCCAGCGCGCCCGGTGCGCCTGCCTGCCTGCCGGCACACGCCCACGCCCGCCCGCGCCAGCCTGTGCTCGTGCCCGTCTGCGCTTGTTCGACGCATCGTCATATCTGATCAGTGACTCTTCTCCGATTCAAATAGTGGTAACTTTTTTCCCGAACTCAATTAGCCGATTGTTTGATTTCTACATAAATTATTGCTTGACTTGAATTATTTATTTGGCTCTAATTGTGTGACCCGATAATTTCTCGTGTGTTAATTACTGTTGGATTTAACGGTGAGACGTCGGTCCTAAAATTCTGAACCTCGGATCTGATTTGTTGAATTTAAATTGACACCCTAATCTAAATTGATAAATTCTTATTTATCATACGATCCAATTTAATTTTAATTTTAAAATATCTTAATTTACGGGATTCAAAAATCTTATTTATCATATAATTTATCTAGAAAATATTTTTCTCTTAATTAAAAAAATTTGCCAATCAATTTTGCTAAATATTATAATCATTTGCAATTTTTTTTTCCATCCTAACCTCCCTAAGTAAAATAGTCCTTTAGATTAAGAGATATTTATAGAGAAATCACGTGACAAACTTCAGCCCTTAAGAATAGCAACTTTGTTGGATCGATACTTCGAACCTCCATTTTCTCATTTTAAAGGTAGTGATTTTTAATTGGTAGACTGTTTGCTTAGCATGTTAGAGGAAATGGGTCAATAAGCCGCATCTCCATGTTTTTTCATTTTAGAAATAGCAGAATTGTTACGCCAAAGTGGATGGCCCGTTAGACACATGGGATAGCATGATTAGCCATCGAGCTAGACCATCTAATCACTGGTCTGATTATCTAGACTGTCTAGCAATATTTGAACATATCAGACCATTCTTTCATTGCCAACTGACAGTTTGATCCTCTTTTGAGTCTGATGCTACATTGTTGATTTCTTTAACTTGTCTAATCGTCCATCTGGCGATCCATCCTTCGTCCAATCGATGATGTAAGAAGATCTTGGCCCCATGCATCCATCACAAAGAAATCCCATTGGCATCCCACCGCCACCAGTTGATACATTTCCCTTCGAGAAAAGGTTTGGCTCTAGTCTCATGCAAACACACCGCAATCAAAGAGTGATTGCGTATTAAAACCTATTGGTAATTATGTGAGGCTGGTCTTGTAATCCCGTGGAATATGGTATTAGTCATGAGGAGAGGGAGGAGAGAGGGGAAGGCGCTGATTCCTTAGAGTTACTCCTTTGTCATGACGATGATGCTTTATCTAAACATTTTAGTATCAACAATCTGCAGATTTTGGGAGTCCCCCTCCCAATTTGCTTTAGAAATGAGATTCCCACCTCTCGGATCAGAAGTTCTACTAGGAGGCTTCATTCAACTGTTGGATCCCACTGTTGGTTTACTATTTTCTGCTGGAACAGCCTTATTTGAGGCTAAAAACGGATTGGGTGCAGCAGCATTACCAAAGACAAGATTTGTTAGATTGACATTAGATGCGACCAGTTCAGTAGAAAAAAGCAAGTTGGTCTTTCTTCAAGGGTTTATAGGTTGGTGAAGGCTTAGCAACTCTCCCTTTGCTTCCAATTAATTTTGCATTTGGTCTTTGTGCTTGTCTTCTGGTTCCCTGCGAAAAAGCTTCAAGGGTTAGATGTTTGCCCTTCAAGGCAGCTAAGATTTTTTCCTTCTCTGTCTGCTTGCTGAACGCTCGATTCTCCTGTTGCTTCTCCATTTGCACAGCAATGGAAGGAGGTTCATGCCTTTGATCTGTGACCATTATTCATGGGCCAACCTTCCTGTGATCTGGAAGGGCAAAAGGACAGCCAACCCTGTGTTTTAAATGGGATAAAGAAGTCCCACTTGAACCCATACTCCCTTCACCTAGCAGGAATACAATCCTGTGGGGAAGTGCTGCTATTATCTTTTTCTCCAACTATTCCATATTTAAAGCAAACCTCTGAGTACTTCGCACTCAAACTGTTGTTAGAATTTCCCATGGTTTCAGCCAAGTACCTGACTTGAGTGGTTTGCTATGTTCCACTTTACACAAATTTGTGCGAGTGCAACCCTCTCCATTTTTTTTTTTTTTGATATTGCAACTCTCTCAGAATTAGTGGTGTATTTGCCCAAAATTTCATTGAGGAAACCACAATATTAGTGCCCCAAGAGTTAGGCTCTGTTTGGTTGGAGGAAAAAAATGGTTTGGAAAATTTTTGTGAAAAGTTTTAGAAAAATGTGTATGATGTGAAATAAAGTGTGTTAGTTATATTAAAATTGTGTTAGATGTGAAATAAAGTGATTGTTTAATGTTGGAATTTATGTAAGATGAGATAAAATAATTTTCAAATTTTTTTTTTAAATAAATTTAAGATTTTGGCTATGGCTAAAATAAGCCATTTTTTTAGCTAGTTGCCAAACAGAGCCTTTAAGCTTCGAGTCTAACCCTTAATAGAGGAGTTGTAGTGCCAACTAAAGAAGATGAGGAGAAATCTAGAGACCATGTGTCCTAGCTTAGTACTTGCCCTACAACTATCCATGGCCTGCCCCTCAACATTAGGTCCCAATCCTATGTTCTGCTGAATTGATTGAAAAATAGTCTTAAACTCACATCCAGCTAGAGAAAACCCTTGAAGTGCCCCCACGTCTTATGCAGTTCGTTTGAAAGGAAATGATAAGTTGTACCCCTTCAAAGCCCTTGAAGTGCCCCTACTTCTCATGTTATTCATTGAAAGAAAATGATACGTCATTTGTCCTCCAAACAATCTTCCAACCAATGCAGTGTCAAATCAAATGTTGTTGATTTCTATGTCATGAAATAAAGCATCCCCATAATCAAGGTGGAACAACCTGAAAGGTTAACCTTGGAGAGGTCCATGTAATTCCTTCATCATCGAAGCTTGGTTCAGTTATTGAGCAGCAACTCAATTCTGGAACGTTTCGTCAAGCATTTAACTTCCTATTTTTTGTAGTACGTTCAACACTATCAAGTTGATTTTCTTTGCATTCTAAATCCGTAATGGGATGAACTTGTGGCAAGCAGTAAGTAGACGACTGATCCACCTTTTGTTGGATCAAGAACATCTTAGACCTTCCATCACATACAACCTTCCGAAAATATTGGATCTTTTCTTCAACAATGACATCATCTTCTCTGACTTGTTCGAACACTTTCTCAATATGAATTTAGAAAAGAGCAGTAATGGTTCTAGTGCAATGGAATAGGAGCAGCAATAGAGTTGTGAATCTTCCTTCATTTTTAACTTTTGCCACTTTGTCGCTGAAACCCTAGCCTTATGAAGCATTTAAAATAGTGTTAAATTATATTGTGCTTCTATGAGTACGTTGGTTGCCTACTCGGCCTTGCAATATTTATAGTTTCACTTACTCATATATTTAAACTACTAGGTTAGACTTACCAGGATATATTTAATAATTGTGCAAGTTAGCAAGTTAGGTTTAAATTTCTAGTTCTGACATTTTCAAATTCTCCACCTTCTCTATCTCCTATTACTTTTGTGATAATTATGCATAATTTTTCAGTAGATGTGTTTGGTATATCACATTCTCTTTCCTTATTCTGTAGTATTTTATAAACTGGCCAAGCCCATTTATATGATTGAGTTGAGTTCATTTGTCATTCCATGCATTTGCAGAGAAATGGATAGGGACTGTCTCAGGTTATCTGCAGTGAAATTGCTTCTACGATTTGCTACAAGATATGATTCGTACATATCACCTAAGCTTTTTCATTTGATTTGTGCCATGGCAAGGGTATAATTACAATGCTTTACATTTAGAATTAAATGTATATGTTTTTATGTAAGATTTATATGGACCATGTCAGTTTTGATTACATGATGCTAGTTGTGTTTTCTTGGTTTTTTTTCCCTAGATGTTATATTTCTAATAATAATGTGTTCGGTAAGTTTTCTACGTAGTTTTGAATATCTTTGATGCTTTACAGCATGAGTCAGATTTCTGTTTCATATCAAATCTGATAGGAAAATCTAGTTCATATTCATCAGAATTTCTGAAACGCATAAGTTTGTGAAAAACAGGGCTTGAATCTATGCAGAACCTATATATAATGACTCTTGACTATATGCAAACTGGCTATATGATAAAACACAATCTGTATGCATTTCATTTATGTAAACCTTATAAGTTACGACTCGGCCTATGCCTGTGTTATAATAGCCTCTGCTCTACATGATGAGGTTTTTTTTATGGGAAAAATAGCAAGTAAAAAAATGTAAAATTGGCTAAAGCTCTTCAAATCTTGCAAATCATTTTGTGTGCTGTGTAGTTCCTTCAAAATCTTGCTTTCAGCAGTACTTGTTGTCCTTGACAATGTTGTTTATACTATTAATCTTTATTATCATAACGTTATGTTGCATGTTGTACTTGTTGTTCAAGTAGCATAATTCTTACAATTAATTAGATATTATTTTAGTTTATCGCTTGAGATATTCATTTCCTCCGATTGAAGGATTCTGTGGTGCTAGTTTGAATTCTGATATTGCAGGACTCTTCATGTGTAGCACGCAAGACATTTCTGTTCAAAATACACGAACATTTGTCTGAAAATCTGATCCCAATCAGATATGCTTGTGCATTTGCATTGGCTTCTACAGATTGCATTGGGGATATCAGGATTGATGTAACTTCTATCTTTTTTGCTATATTTAGTTGATGAGTTTATCTATATTTTTATATGACATTTCCATATTTTTATGCGATGTTTATTCTTTGTTTTCTCTTCTGGCATTTTTAGTCCATGAAGTACCTCTCAGAATTTATAAAAGGCCACCACCGTATACATTCTGCCTCGCATCAGAACCCTTCATCTGGAGATGAAAATGTGGAAGTAATCAACTACCCGGAGTATGTTGTTGTCTTTCTGATTCATCTTCTTGCTCATGATAAAGCCTTTCCTTCTTTGGAAGATAAAGATTCCTATCCTGAGTTTTGCAGGTACTTTGTTTTCCTCACTTTATTGCTTGTTTTTGATGGCTTAAAGTACATTAGCTTGTCCAATAAATCGTGAATCATAGTTTAAAAGTAGCAAATGAGAGGTTTGTACAAAAATGCGGGAAAACTGAAATATTTGGGATTATTGAATAGCATCAAAATTTTCCTGTTTGAATGAGTCCGTTAAGAGCTTTGTCAGAAACTTTGATAGCAAAGGTCTCCATGATGGTGAATATAGTTTATAGGGTTGGTCGACCTTGTTATATGAGTGTATTGTGTTTGATTGATTGTTAGGTGCATCTGAGTAGGATAAGGCTAGGATTTCACGTTGTTTTAAGTTAACATTTAATAATCTTGTGTCAAATTCATGAGGAAAGAATTTTTTTTTCACCTTTCAGAAAAAGAATTAATTTTTCATTTGTTGCACTTCAAATGCACTCTTAAGAGGTATATTTCTACAAATTGGGAATATACTTTTCAGAGGCATGAGAAAATTAAAAACTGCAGTATTTTTTTCCTTTCTACAGTTATTACTATTAGCTTCACTAGTTATGTGTCTGCTTTAATTTATTTTTAATGCCCAGTTTCCCTTTATACTGCTGCCTTAAATTTTTCTTTTCCATGTAAAATGGCTGGCTGGTATTTTTTTCTGGAAGATGCATTAGTGCTTTTATTCTACTGAAAGTAACAATTGCTTTTATTTTCTATAATTTCCAATTAACAGTCCGCTTGCCATCATGTTGCGGGCATTAGTTGATGTCAACGTTTATGATGGAAATAACAGTGCTGTCAGTGACACTCTGTCAAATTTGCTTGTGATTTTGCGTGCTATTATGAAGGCTGATGATGCCACTGATGCTCAAGTTTCTCCGGTATGCACCGTTTCCTTCTTGTCCTTGCCCTTTCTCCATAAAATGATTTTGGAGATAGCCTGATAGCAGATGAAGTCTTTGCGCAGAAACTACATGTTCTTGCCAGCATTGCTTTGCTCATTTCTAAGTCACTCGGTCAGAGTTTTACGTACTTTCCAAATACACGGCGTGCCGTTTTGCTGCCATCAACATTTTACAAAGTTCGTCGGGATCCCATTTGTAAGGCAAGCTTCTTTATATGCTTTGCTGCTTCCAATACCCCTTTAAATTTTTATTAACCTGAAGTTCTAGTTACTAACTTTCTCTCTCTTTTTCTCTCTAAACAAAATTAGGGACATGATGCTACCGAAAGTTTCATCAATGATAATTTTGTGAAGGGAGTTCTTGATGTTCTTGATTCTTCAATCGTTAAGGTTGCTTTTTGTTGCCATTGCTATTTAAAAATGGGTAGCTTCATTGTTGTCAAGCAATTAAATTGCCTTATTCTATCTTATGTAACTCAAGTTGTAGTTAAGCAATTTGGGTCTGCTTGATGTTGTGTACTATTTTCATGCAGCCTTGTCCATCCAACTCTAAACAGTATAACAGTTCTCATGAAGGTGGTTACAACTGCATGGGTATCATGAAGGGTCATATGGATAATCCTCAACAGGCAAAGCGATTCAAGCCTCTTCTATCCGAATCAAAGTCGCAAAGGACTGTTGACTTCAATGACAGAAATGTATATGATAAAGAATCACGACAGGAGAAAAACTTAAGTATTCGACCTTTTAAGACTTGTTCACTTGTTGCTTCTGACATCGTGCATGGAAAGTCCAGTGCTCAATTTTTCGAGACTTGTTCACTTGAGGCTTGTGTGTCAACTGACCTGGATAACATAAATTCTGGTGCTTCTGATAGCCAACATGTAAAACATCAAATTTCTGATGCAGATCTGGCTACTGAGCAGCAATCTTCTTGTGATTCTGCAAGCACAGAAATATATCTTTTAGGTTCACAAACTTTAATTGCAGATGCTGAGATTGAAGCTTTGAATCCTTTGTTTCAAAATGGAGTAACCAAATATGAATCTGGGACATGTCCAAGTCAGAAAATGTCTGCTCATGCTAATAGTTTGATTTCAAAAGTAATATTTTGTTTTTGCAGGAAATTAGATTTTTATTTTTAGCAAGAATGAACACTGACAAGTTTGCATGCAGAAGGAACTTGTTGGTATAAGTGATGGGTTTGCGGACAACCAGGTTTGCATATGTTCCTCGACTGATATGTGGTGAGATTTTAAAAAAAATTGACATTATGTACATATTTTTTGATTCCAATGTACTTTTTCTACCTTCTTACATATTTGTTGATGCAGTTCTTGTTCTCGAACTGTTGATTCACATGATTTTCAACAGAATATCCCAAAGGTATTATGCAACATAATTTTAAGCCACTGAAATTTCCTTTTACAGCAAATAAATTGCGGATCACCTAAGAAAATTGTATCAGCTTTTACATTGCTTTTATTGATGCGATGAGCCGTGAACGAGTGAATGCAGACATATACTTGTATTTGCATGTATGCCCATATACTAAAATGTAAAGACATGATGCTCTCCTGGACAAACATCCGCGCGCGCACACACATTTACATACACCAATGTAGATAGATGGATAGGATAGGTTGGCCCATTTTTAAAGCTTTCAATATTATTATTCCTATTTTCTCAAAATAAAAATATTATTCCTTTCACCAATTGAAATTATTTTATTGCTTGTAACAGAAGTACAATAAGTAAGATATCTCTCCAGAAAATTATGGTTATTTGATTTCAGGGTTTATCTAAACCTGAATTGTTATTGTCTGTTTGTAGATGTGTGAATGTTTCTTTTATTTGAAATTGATTGGCGGACTGCAAGGATTTGACTTTGTTCTCTGTTTATTTCAGATTACTTTTGTCCTCACTGTAAGTATGAAGTAATCTTAGGGACCTATATGTTATGTACACCACCCTTATACATATATTATTATTGAAGTAGAAATAATAATAGATTTATTCCCATCATTTGTATCATGGAATTAGAGCCAAGTTTCCCAATTACGATCTTCCCTTTCCTGCGTGTGAGATTGCCTCTTAGTCAACACAAATGTGTGCATGAAATCTCCCTCCGTAGAACCGTTTACCCACCTGCGTGGGTTCTCCGCTCGGCAACTTTGCCTTCTCTTTAGCTAACCGTACTAGCACACTTGAGTATCGTGCAGCTCTCTTCTCAAGCCTGCACCCTCTCTGGTGCTCTCTGCCTCCTACATCAATTGTGTTGATGGACTCGTGCGCCATACGCCTCTTCTTTTTTATTCCTTTCCGGCTTGCCCGCGCATGGATCTTTGTCTCTCACATGATTTCCTTACCAGCTCACACAATTATACCTCTTCTCATTGTGGGCTCTCCTCTACTCCCGCACCTCTCCTTTCCGCTTCCTCGTGCAGTCAAGCGCCTACACCTATGCTGCCAAGTACCGCAGATCCAAGCGGATCTCCTCTCCCGCAAGCAACAGCGCTTCTCTGGCCTTACTACTTTGATCACCGTCTTGTAGCCTTGAAAGACCTGTTGCTTGCAAAAACATACATGTAGTCTCAATACTGTTCTCAATCTCCATAACTATGGATTTAAATCTTCATGACGATGTTGTTCATGCTCCAGCTGCGCTACATCAGCATCACTGCCATCAACCTCAAGGACATTGGATCTCATATGATACTATGTTGCTTATACCATCAATACAAAATGTTCTTGGCAACCAACTACCCTCTAATATTAGGCCTATGATTTTTGTCTCTGCTCAGGAGTAATATAGACTACTATAGTTGCAGGCTTCTCAGAATGTTACCTCTCTGTTGCTAACCACATTGGTTCACTAGAACACATCCACAACATGTCTCTCTGACACCCGTCCTAATTCCTAGATTCTTAATTGAGGCGCTTCTAATCATATGTCTGGTAATATTTCATCTTTTGTTCACCTTAAGGAACCTCTACATAATACTAATATCACACTTGCTGATAGATCTATATCATTAGTAAAAGGAATCGGTAATATTATCCCTACTCCTTTCGTTACCACTATCTTCTCTTTTATTTACCTTTGTTCCTTTTGAACTTGTTATCTTTTACTTAACTTACAAAATTCCTAAATTGCTTTATAGCTTTTACCTTTGATTTAGTTTGTATTCGGAGTTTGCAGACTAAAAAGGTCATCTATACAAGTTGAGTCTAATGGATTGTATTATTTGGCAATAATTTTTATCTTTCTTTAGCTCTTATTGCTGATGCTACTTCATTGTAGATTCATAGTCGTCTTGGGCATCCTGGCACTTTACAAAAAATGGCACCTAATATTTCTAGCCCTAAAAGGCTAGAATGTTAGTTTTGTAAGTCAGGAAAGCATTGTAGATCGACATTTCCTAATCGAGTCAATAAGCGTTCTTTTGCTCCATTTATTTTAGTTCATTCAGATCTTTGGTGCCTTATTTGTATCACTTCTAAATTGAGTTTCAAATACTTCGTCACCTTCATGGATGACTATGCAAGAATTGCATAGTTATTAATGAAAGATCGTTTTGAGTTATTCCCTATTCACTTTTTTCTGTACTAAAGTCAAAACACAGTTTTGTGTTTCTATTTTTGTCTTTCACAGTGATAATGGGAAAGAGTATTTCTTAAATAACTTTTAGTTACTTTTGTCAAATCAAGGGATACTTTATCAATATTCTTGCTCATATACCTCAACAAAATGATGTTGCTGAACAGAAGAATAAACATTTGGTTGAGACGTACCCTAATGTTGCGTACAAGAGTCCTTTACAAATTTGGGATGATGCGACCCCCACATCTTGTTATCTTGTTAATCGCATGCTATTTTCCATTCTTCATGATCAAATCTTTCTTTATTTTCTTTCGTAAGAATACAATTTACAGTTTCCTTCCACGTTGTTTTGTTATACTTGTGTTGCCCATCCTTTGTTCTCTGGTGGAGATAAGATGCTACCTTAAGTCTACTCCATTTTTTTCTAACACATCTAACCACCTTGAAAAATATCTCAAAGGCACTTCCAGTCTCTATGCCTCTCTCTATTTCTTTCTTTATAGAACCATTAGCATCATGGCTAAACCACTACAGGTATATACTTGACGACCTCGACCCAAGATAATTACAATTGCTCCTAAGGACTCCTTTGCCCTTTCAGATACCTCTTCAATTCTATATTCCAACTTTGATCATAACCTTTTGGATCTTTCTATTGTCTTCAGGTAGGGTATTCAGCAGTGCACTACTGCTCGCCTTTTATCTCATTATATATCTTATGTTGCTTTGTCTGTAAAATACTTTGTCTTCATTTTTTCCTTGTCATTAGTATTTATTCCCAAATGTTTATCAGAGGCATTGTCTTATTTAGGTTGGTGATAGGCTATGATAGATTAAATGTTAGCATTACAATATAATGGCACTTGAGACTTGGTTTCCTTTCATCCTGTAAAATAAATAGTTGGATGCAAGTGGGTGTATACAACAACAACAACCAAGCCTTAATCCCACTAGGTGGGGTCGGCTACATGAATCCTTTGTTTCCATTTCGCTCTATCAGTTACCAAATTCTTATCTAAGTCTAAGTAACTAAGATCACTCTTTATAGTTTATTGTCATGTCTTTTTTGGTCTCCCTCTTCCTCTTTGTACATGGGCAAAATCCAATAACTCAATTTTTCTAACTAGAGCTTCAATCGACCTACGATTTATATGTCCAAACCATCTAAGCCGACTTTCTTTAAGTTTATCCTCAATGGGTGCAACACCAACTTTCTTTTGGATATACTCATTTCTTATTCTATCTTTTCGTGTATATCCACACATCCACCTTAGCATCCTCATTTCTGCAACATTTATTTTATTTGTATGTTTCCTCTTTGCAGGCCAGCATTCAGCACCATATATCATCGCTGGTCTTACTACAATTTTACAAAATTTATCCTTGATTCTGGATGGAATTTTTTTATCGCACAACACGCCAGAAGCATTTCTCCATTTTACTCATCCTATTTGAATCCTGCTAATAACGTCATTATCTATTTCACCATCATTTTATATGATTGATCCAAGGTATCTAAAGCGTTCACTTTTTTTTGACAATTTGATCACCAATTGTTACATCTTCAATGATGCAAGTGTGTGTATATGATAAAAAATTCTCCTAATGGCTCAGTAATTGTGGCAAATGGGCTATACTCTGATATATGGAATTAACTATATAGATACTGTCTCTTCAATGGCTAAGATGGCTTCGGTGCGTCTATTTCTTACTCTAGCTATAGTATCTCAATGGCCTTTACATAAGCTAGACATTAAGAATACATTTATCCATGGAGATACAAATGAGGAAGTTTACATAGAGTAACCAACCTGAGTTTGTTACTCAGGGGAAGTCTGCACTAGTCTGTAAACTAAATAAATCATTATATATATAAAGGGTATAATGTATTATGGACTGCATGTTAGCTGTAATATAAATCATGTAATTAGCCAAGGTTAATAAATATGGTTTCAAGCTCTTGCAACTTTGCTAATTAAGTAATATGCTTGCGTTGATGCAGGATACATCAGGCTTGCTACGGAGAGATTGGTAAGACATTATGATTCTTCATGACATGTCTGCAGATGTTGTATGACATGTTCCTTAGCATGAATTGACTTTTTCATTTTTTTAATTATTATCATAGGTTGCCCCATGACTATTGGTTATAAAGTCTAGGCATTCAAGACAACACTATTTATGAGGTTTGCTTGCTTCGTAGAATAACCTACGCCACAATGCCAATAGGATGTTCTGAATTATGCGGTGAACATTAGTACTGAGTTTTCAAGGACAAATGAGACTAAGATGTGTAGGGAAAATAGATGTGGAAAGGTTTAGAAAGGATGGTGCGAGTGAACGGGAGGACTCAAGATGACTACGGTTGAGGTTTCAAAAGGCATGTTTGTGTGGTGACAACTTACTGGGATGGGACCATAATCTTAACAATTAGGACGTAGATGTTTGGTAAAGTTGCCTAGTGACACTCATGAGCTAAGGGAGTGACAGTGGGTTTGTTTGCAGGGTTTTCAGTAGGCACGATAGTTCTCTTTTGCATGACAGTTCACAAGCTATTGTTGTGTGGTATTGACGAATCTCATCAGAATAAGTGTATCATTCTTTGAGATCGTTAAACTTGTTTGTTTGAAATCCCTTATTAATTTCCCTGCCATTTGTTTTTTTATCACCAGCATCTTTATTTATAAACAAAAACTTTTGGCAGCAGCTTTGAAGATAATGTTGTTCTGGCAGAAAGTACTTCCCGCATCTTCTCAAATGTGGTAGGGGAACCTACAGCAAATTGCAAACTCTCGTATGACACTTCAGCTGCAGGTAACGTGATATACATTGAATCCTGTCTTTCTTGAAGCTTCATATTAGTGCAAACTTAATATTTCATTTACCTTTTATAAAAAAAAATCATTTACCACTGCATTGGAATGCTTTTCCTTCTTAAAATTGTCTTAAATAGTCCAAATTTTGGTGTTATGACCTAATAATAATAGGACCTAATAATAGTAGCTAGATGTAAGTGCAACACTGCCTTCTCTTTTAATGTAATGCCCTTGTGTCTGGTAGGAATAGAGCAGCTTATCATAATTGATATGTCACTGTTGAGGGTCTCATTATAGTCCCGTTCCATATTTCTTCTGCCTACAGTTTCAGGGGCAATATGTTTCAATCCCTTTCTCTTTCGCTTTACTCATCCTCCTCCATAGTATCAACCCATGATGACATTCCAACAACTTTACCCCCCACCTGAATGATGACCATCAACTATCAGAGTATTATTGTGAACAGTTGCCTGTGCTAAGACATATCGGATTCCCTAACTCCTCAAGAGTGTTGAATCCTTTTGTATTTACTTCATCATTCTAGAAGAGTCATATCTGTTGTCATCAATGGCTTTTTCGTCTTATTTCTTGTTATGGTATATCACATTTGCCTTCATGCTCTTATACTCCCAATAAACTACGGTCGCTAAATGAAAAATAGAAATTTATTCAAGACTCTGTGCTTTGTTGATCTAGATAAGGGTCCCACTCAAACATTAGGATGATGTAGTTTTCAAAGCATGTTATCTTATTAATCGCATGCCCTTCTCTATCTTTGATCATTATCTATCTTTTATTATCTTGTTTCCACGAGATATAATATAGTCTTTCATGTTCTTTTCATGTATTATCTCCTTAGGGATAAGTTATTTTCCAAAGTCAAGTCTGCATTTTTGGGATCTCGCAATTTCAATAGGGATGTAGATGTTATTCATGAGAAGTTCATTGGATATTTATATTAGCTAATGTGACTTTCTTTGAATTACTGCATCTACTACTTCAGAGTATAATCTTTAGGCACCTACTCTTGTGGTTCTATCCATTCTTATTCATTTGATAAATCGATAACCATCTGTAGATACTTTTGATCTTGTTGCAACACTTATACAAGTATATGGTTGATCATGAGAAGCGACAGTCACAAATATGCTTCTAGACTTTGTTATCATACTAGATACTAATCATGTCTTAGATCTATACGTTTGCTTGACCTTCCTATTGCCTTCCGAAAGAGTACTTGATTATGCTGACATTGTACCATTTCTTGTCTTCATTTTGATTGTCTTTTATGGTTCTTTATTCTCCGATTATTTTGCCTTTTTATACTCTTTCTTCATTGTTCATTCCTAAGATGATAAAGGGGTCTCTTTCACATTCTAGATGGAGACAAGCTGACTTAGAAAATGTCTGTTCTGCATTCTAGTGGTACATAAGATTTAGTTCAACTTTGTCCAAGAAAGTCAGTATTTAGATATTAGTAGGTGTATGCAGTAAAATGCTCCTTAAATGCGTCGTTGATCACCTCAAAGGCAAACTGGAGGCCAATGGCTACACAAATATACAAAATTGACTTCTCTCTAGTAGCAAGGTTACCTCAATTCAGTTATTCTCAACTCTAGCTGAAATATCTCGTTGGTGCAATATTAACTATACAGCAAGAATGGTTTTCCATCTGGTGAATTAAAGAAGGAAGTATATATAATCTTTCACTAAGGCAGAATTAGAGCTAGTTTGTAAAAAGAAAATTACAAAATAAATGCTAACAATGTAATGTCAAATATTCTCTAGTGTAAATATGGAATTAAACTCTAATAAAATCAACTCAAATATGATTGGTCTTTCATATCTCTCAAATCAGCTCTAAATATTCATCAAATCAAATCAAATCAAATCTTGATACAACTAATATGAAAATATCTTTATTCTTTACTCAATTTGAATTTGAAATTTGATTCAGCAATGTGATTGCATCCTACCTATTGACTACAAAACTTGCCTGATATGACATGGTGAATAGTGCCCCCACCTTATGTTCTTCAGTGTCATTCGAGTAAACAGTAAGGAGAAACTATTGAAGTTGCTGAAAGACTTAAGGATTAAGGTTGCCAGCATTTAAAGCATGTGTTCAATACCAAAATGAGAAGTGCGCAAATGTAGCCGTTAAAAGTTTTTTTTTTTTTTTTTTCGTCAGCAGTACATTCTTTTGCTGCAGCGGCTAGCAAGACCAAGGGGAGAAGCGTGGCGGCTGCATCTGCTCAGACAAAAAAGACTTCCAAATTGAGTACAGCCAATAAAGACATAAGCAATGTAAGTCGTGCATTTTGGACTACCTGATTTTCATTATTGACCTCTCTCATGCTACTGCTTTAATTCGTAGTTTCAGGCTGCGCGAAAGACTCGACAACGAAGAACATAGATTTCAACTTTCAGTATCTAATTCTATTTTGCAGTCATTCTCTATCTACAAGCAAAGTGTATATAGACTCTTTTGACCTCTTTGACTTTGAGGGATATCTATCTCATTTGGTTCATGTAGAATAGTTGGTCGTGGCAATTAGAACTTGATTCGATATCCCAGCTTGGAAATGGCCAAAATTATAAAATAACCCTATTTGCTACAATGGCCAAGTGCTACCATTTTGTCCATGTCCCCCACTCAGCCCCGTGTTAGATGGTTTTTAGTGCAAGTCGTTAAACTTTTTTATGATGAGCCCGCGTACGTGGGGGATGTTGTAATTGCATGTGACGGCTCGGCTCGCGTGTATTTTCTTTATGTGATTCAATAGGTCTCCAATGACTTTATAACATACTTGGATGGACAGCATGATATGGCTATGTAATTGACTCGACCGAGTTGTCAACATGGTTAATGGCTTATGGTGGTTAGCTAGGATGAAATACGGTCAATTTCAAATGAATCTTCATTTCATCAAAGCGTTTACATTTAAAATGCCAGCATCAATGCAGTGCCATGGTCACGAAAACAGAGTGGAAGATTACATTAGGTTGTGATTATTAACATTACTTTAAAGTGGTATTTGATTTAATGTTATCTTGTATTATGTATTTTAAAGAAAATGATTGATTTAATGATATATATAAATATTTTTTTAAAAAAAATATAAAATTGATTTATAAGATGACATTTGGATATGATATTAAGATAATATTGAACTGAATGATTTTTATGATTTATTATAGCTTGTATATCAGCAAGAAGTTATAGAAAAAATTATGAACCAAAAAAATACATACATGTAAAATATCCTCAACCATCTTCTTTGTATATGCAAGACAAAAATTTTGATGTTTTCATATGAATGCAAAAAAAGAAAGTATTCAATCCATCTTTTGCATAGTGTTTGAATCTGCTTAAAGATAATAGTAAGTGTTAATACGTGGATCCTGCGCTGCATTCAGGTCGTACACGTGGCGCCTAGTTGGTCTCTACTTGCTTTCATTTATTTGCTAACTCTTTTGTTCTTGTAGATTCCTGATCAGGTCTAACCCCGGCTATGAGGGTTCACTTAGCCTTGTCCACGACGAGTTAAGATCATCCTCGATAGCGTCGGACACGAGGTTACAAAGTGGTGCCTGTCACAATCATCTTGGCCCAACTGCGTTGTTCCCCGTACAAAGCACTTTCTTTCAGAACCACAAACCAAGGGTCCGCATGTTGCAAACCATCACGGATCCCCAGAAGAAGTACCAGTATTAAAAAATATCATCCTCTTTTCGCGGCTTCCGGCCCCTCTAAGGGCCGACAAACGGCGCGAACCCAGGGCTTGTCCACCTCCTTTCCTCCGGAAAGCCAGGACGAAGCTGAACACTCCATCGCCTATAAATACCCTGGAACAGTCACCAGATGGGAGAGAGGCAATTCTGATTGCACTAAAAGGATCAACTTCCATTGTACTAAGGCCCCAACTGAGAAGCTCTCTCTCTCCCTTCTCTTTCTCTCTCAAAAAAGCATTGTATTAGTTGACACGGCTACTTTCTTTAGTTAGTAAATCTTCTTCACTGATCGCTTGGTGAATGTAGGGGATTTCCTCCCTGAACCACCTTAAATCCCTGTGTGTTCTTCTGGATGCTCGGAGCTCTCGCTCTCTCTTTCTCTCTCCCTCTCTCTTCTTAAGCTCCCTCTAACAGGCTTCCCTTTGTGCGTTGCCGTCGCCTGAAACTCTCTTTTTCGGTGTTCCTTGGGATCCCCTACATCCTACGTCAACATTTTCGGTGCTTTCATTGAGACCTTAGGAAAATGGTGGTCAGAATGCGTAGAACTAACTTCGCTGCCCGCAGTGTGCACGCGGGAGAACCCTCTGTCCAAGTGCCGGACGACAGGGCTTCGGCCTCAACTTCTCGGCGCCATGCTGAATCCGCTTCCTCCCTCAGGGGCACCCGTGTCTCAGAACTTCAGTGGATGCTCGCAAATCTCACTGATCTGGTCACCGGTCACAGCCCAGCAGGCCGTGATTCTCAGGCAGACACAATTGGTGTGTGCAATACTGCCCCACCCGCCGGTAGCAGCGGTTCCACCTCCTCCTCCGTCGGTCGCGGCGGCTCTGGCGCTTCCTCCGCCGGTAGCGGTGGGCCCAGAGTTATTTCCGCCGGTAGCGGCGGTCCCGGCTCCCCCTCCTCCGGTTGCTGGGGCTCCCGCCCCGGCGCCCCCAGCAGCAGCAATCTCCGCCCAAACCTCTGGTTCTTCCAGACGCCCTTTTCGCCTCCAGGAGGCTCGCCAGAATTCCCTTCCACCATGTCCATTACCGCAACCTGCTTTCCTTCCACCTGCCTTCCCTCCTTTTCTCGCTGGGAGGGACCCCAACTTTTCGAGTGCCCGGGCCCCTCATCACGGGCCTGACTCCTTTTATGGGTCGATGGATGGCAACGCTCTCTTTTTCGATGCCATACGGCTGGCCCCAATCCCAGAAAACTTCAGGCCGCCCAGGCTAGAGGTCTATAGGGGTGCGACCGGCCCCTGTGAACATGTACAAGGGTTCGAGGCCGCAGTCTGTTACCGACAACCGGACGAAGCCACTAAATGCCACCTTCTGGCCAACATGCTGAAAAGGGCGGCATTCAGCTGGTTCATCAAGTTGCCCAAGGGTCACATCTCTTCCTACAAACATTTGAAATAGGAGCTGATTGCCCGTTTCATCGGTCGGACCCGGATGGTTGTCTCAAACATGGTGCTCGCCAACATCAAACATGGTGCTCGCCAACATCAAACAAGGCGAGAGGGAAAGTCTTCGGGATTACACCAACCGCTTCTTCGCCGCTGCGGTGGAAGCCGAAGACGTAGACCCCGCAGTGGCCATGCACAACTACAGGAGGGGACTCAAAGCAGGGGATCTATCTAAATCCCCGCAACTAGCTAAACCTCGGAGTTACCCAGAAATGGTAGCTAGGGCCAGCCAATTTATGCTTCTCGAGATTGTTGAATCCCCTCCCACAGACGCCCCCGAAGTTAAGCAAGAGAAGAGAAAGAAAACATCGGGGTGCCGAACCCCAGGCCACGAGGATACATATGACCAAAAGCCGTGATAGAGATGAAGGCAGGCCCCGACATGTCCAGTAACAAAAACTTTTCCTCTCGCGGCCGCTCCATGAAGTCTATGTGGTGGCCGTTAAACAGGGTTGGATCCGACCTGCCGGGCCCAGGCCAGCACCGGTCGGGGTGAATCCCGACAACTATTGCGAGTTCCACGGGAACTACGGGCACAGGCTTCACAAGTGCCGGGGCCTCAGAGCCCTGCTCGAAAAGCTGATGAACCAAGGCAAGCTCGAAGAGTTCATGCAAATGGCACCAACCTTCACTGCTGTCCAGAAGGGCAAGGCCCCTGAGGTTGTCGGGGCTCCCGACAAAGCCTTGCCGTCTCCTGGTTCCAGCCAACCAGGGCGCTCTTACCCTCCTGCCACCAAGACAATCAATGTTATCTTCAGTATTGACCCTGCTGCTGCTCACCGCCAAGAAGCTGAGGTGGGCGGTATCTCTGAGCAGCATTCTTCATCCATCCCTCTCACCTTCAGCCAAGAAGATCTCCCCAGGAGGGCAATCTGCATAACGACCCGATTGTGATCGTTGCCCGCATAGCAGACTTCGATGTTCGACGAGTGCTTCTCGACTCTGGAAGCGCGGCTGACATCCTGTTCGAATCTGTCTTCCTCCAAATGGGGCTCAAAGAGGTAAACCTCCTCCGTGCTGGAGCCACTTTACTTGGTTTCTCCGGGGAGAGGGTTCAACCTCTGGGATTCGTCACTTTGCCCGTCTCCTTTGGTGATGATCACGGCCACGCAATGAGCATGGTAAACTTCGTTGTCATCAGAGCCAAGTCATGCTACAACGCCATCCTGGGAAGGACAACTCTTAATTCCTTTGGGATGGTGATTTCTACGCCTCACCTATGTGCGAAGTTCCCCACCTCTAGCGGCGTTGTCACCATCAGAGGAGACGCCAAACAAGCCACCTGATGCTTCCAGATCGCCACACAACTCGTCGTCGATCAACTGGACCTCAGGGAATCTCATCCAGTTGTACCACAAGAGGGGGTCATCAATGTAACTTTGGGGGGAGAAGATTCTTCTAAAATTGTAAACATATCCTCCTCAGTTAATGCAAGCAGCAGGCAGATGTCATCGCCTTGCTTTCTGAGTATATTGATGTTTTCGCATGGTCTCCAAAAGATGTCTCAGGCGTGGATAGGGCAGTCTGTGAGCACCATTTGAACATATCCAGTACTGCATCTCCCATTGCACAGAAGAAGAGGGTGATGGTAGGCGAAAGGCAGGATGCCATCAAAGAGGAGATTAGTAAATTGCTTGGAGCAGGTTATATCAGGGAGGTTAAATATCCCCAATGGCTCACCAACGTGGTCATGGTGAAAAGGCCAAAAAGAAATGGAGGATGTGCGTAGACTTCCGCACACTGAATCAGGCCTGCCGTAAAGACACTTATCCTCTTCCACGCATCGACACTATGATAGATCGTACCTTTGGCTACGAGGTTATGAGTTTTCTGGATGCTTTCTCAGGATATCACCAGATCCAGATGGCCAAAGAAAATGAAAAAAAAAACGGCCTTTATTACTGATTTCGACACATACTGCTACAATGTCATGCCCTTTGGTCTCAAAAATGCCGGTGTCACTTACCAACGCATGATAGATGCCGTTTTCAAAGAACAAAGGGGGAAGAATCTTGAAGCCTATGTTGATATCCTGGTCAAAAGCAGAACTATAGAGGGACACCTCAACGATCTCAGGGAAACATTTAGCACACTCCGAATGTTTAATCTCAAACTCAACCCTGCCAAGTGTACCTTCGGCGCAGCCTCAGGAAAGTTTTTGGGCTATCTTGTTTCGGCCAGGGGAATAAAAGCCAACCCTAACAAAATCTCAGTGATCCTGAGCATGCCCTCTCCTAAGACAACAAAGGAGGTTCAGAAATTAACTGGACGGATCAACAGTCTGGGCAGATTCGTCTCGAAAGCCGGAGACCGATGCTTACCATTCTTTCGATACTTGCACAGCAACAAGGGGGGTCAATGGACCAGTGAGTGCGAAACCGCTTTCTCGGAGCTAAAGAAATATCTTACCTCGGCTCCGATATTAGTGGCACCAACAATAGGAGTGGTTCTATCTCTTTACTTAGGGGTCTCTGACACTACAGTTTCTGCGGTCCTCGTAGACGACGTTAAAGGAATACAGCATCCAATCTTCTACATTAGTCATATACTCCTAGATGCTGAAAGTCGATACCCCACGTTGGAAAAACTCGCCTTGGCTCTTTTAATGGCGGCGAGGAAGTTGCGCCCATACTTCCAGTCCCATACCATCCAGTTTGTCACTGATCAACCACTCCTTAAGTTATTGTATACTCTTGAGGTTTTAGGGAGGCTACTCAAGTAGTCCGTTGAACTAGGTGAGTACGATATCAAATTTGTCCCACGAACAGCAATCAAGGCTCAGGCGTTAGCGGATTTTGTTGCTGAGCTCTCTACTTCGGAGCCACCACTTACCAAACGTCGAACCAACCTCTGGTCCCTACATGTCGACGGTGCGTCTGGGTCGCAATCTCAGGGGGCTGGAATGCTCCTAACCAGCCCAATGGGAACTTCTATACACCAGGCTGTAACACTTCAGTTCAAGACTACAAACAATAGGGCAGAGTATGAAGCTCTCATTGCAGGGCTGAAACTTGCACTCAGTATGGCCGTAAAGTGCATACAAGTATTCAGCGACTCCCAGCTGGTTGTCAACCAGGTGAACAAAATTTTTGAGGCAAAAGACGAGGTCCTGAAAAATTATCTGAAGTAGGCCCAGTCCTTGATCTTACAGTTCGAAGACTTCTCTCTGACACATATCCCCAGAGAAGAAAATCAAGTGGCAGATCAGCTTGCTGAAAGGGGGCTCCCCGACCTCCGCCGGACTCAGGCATTCGAAAGGCCTAGTTTCGAATGTACAGAAGTTTCCTCTGAAGAGCGGCCACCCTGCTGGATGGACAGGATCCTCAATTATCTAAAAGATGGTACCCAGCCTGATAACAGGCAGGAGGCGAAGAAGCTCAAGCTTGATTGTGCCAAATACGTCCTCATAGATGGGTATTTTTACAGAAGATCTTATACCAGACCCCTCACCAAGTGCCTGCGACCGGAGGAAGCTAAAGAAGTCATGGAAGCTGTGCACAAAGGGGAATGCGGAACTCATGCCCGTGGCAGAAGTTTGGTTATGCGAATCCTACGCCAAGGGTTCTTCTGGCCAAATATCCACAAGGATGCACAAGTGTTCGTAGAAAAATGCTCACAATGCCAATACTATGCCGACATGCAAAGGCAGCCAGCAGGCTATCTCAATCCCATCAATTGATCTTGGCCCTTCGCTATATGGGGACTGGACTTCCTGGGCCCAATGCCTACAGCCATGAGAAATTACAAGTGGATACTGGTAGCTGTCGACTACTTTACAAAGTGGATTGAAGCCAAACCACTTACCCAGCCTACTGCGCAGCATGTTGAAAATTTCCTCTGGGTCATCGTCTGCAGATACGGCGTGCCTATGATGATAATCACAGATAACGGCACCCCGTTTGCAAATCAACGAGTCCATGACTTTTGCGAGGAACGTCAGATCAACCTCAAGTATGCATCTGTTTAGCATCCTCATACCAACAGGCAAGCAGAGGCTGCCAACAAGAACATCTTGAATATCTTGAAAAAAAGCCTTGACGGCGCCAAGGCCCGTTGGCCAGAGGAGTTGCCAGGCGCTCTCTGGGCTTACAATACGGCTCTCTCCGAGGTCACTCAAGAATCTCCTTTCTTCCTCTCATTCGGGATGGACGCTGTAATACCAGTTGAGCTGGAGCATTCCTCCCCCAGGGTAGAAGCTGCAACCAACCTCGAACCCGATGTTTGGCAAACCTGGATGGATGAGAACGATGATTCACGGCGAATTGATCTGGATCTCTTGGAGCAGAAGAGAGAACTGGCCGCACTCAAGCGTTTGGAACATAAGCGTCGGGTTGAAAGATACTTCAATCGCAGAGTTAATCCTCGGGACTTCATTCAAGGAGACTTAGTACTGAAACGATGGCTTCTTGCCAGCAACAAATTAGGAGTTCCTAAGCTTGAACCTAACTGGGAAGGCCCTTACATCGTGCGCGAGGTCGCTGGTCCAAATGCATACTATCTCATGACTTCGGAAGGCACCCAACTCCCCAGAACTTGGAGTGGAGATGATCTCAAGAAATTCCACGCCTAACCCCTGGCAACAATTTATTTGTACTCACAGGAGACGTTTGCACAAATTCATTCAAGAATTTATTACATTCCGGAGCATTCTTTATACATCTGGGTTCTTCCAAAGTATCTGGATTTCTTTATGCTATCCTGGTGATTATATCTCAAAACTTCAGAGTTCCTGAGACGGTGAATCACCTATTACATTCATTTTGAGGTACTCTTATCGGCCTAAAATCTATTGCTTAGGTATGACTTCAACTTCAAAACTCTCGACTATCGTACCCGAGGCTCCAGACCTCGTAGATGATGGTTTGCTATAACTAACCTTCCATATACGACGGTCACTGAGCCTAGTTAAGCCTGGCAGGCGGGGTTTCCTACATGCATCTGGGACCCTTCCATAAGCCCATCCGGCTAGCGGAAGGTCTGAAGGCCTGCTCGTAACCTTAGGGCAGTCACTGCTATCTACTCATGATACAGGTCCCCCCTAAGTAGAGTGCATTCGCTTCCCACTAGGATCTGCCATTCTAAGGGGGTCAGCCCTTGCCTAAAGTGCAAACATCGGTCACGATGTTTCAGAAGATCAAGTCCTTTTGGCATTGGGTCAGATAACTCCTCTCAGGCAGGATCTCCACTACTATCACTACTTCCTTCCTGTGCAGGTATACAAAGGAGTGTATTTTTCAAACTAAACTTAGGAAATCCCCGAGGTCAACCCATGCCTTAAGCACAAACATCAGTCACGATGCTTCAGACAATCAAGTTCTTTCGGCATTGGGTCAGACAAACACCTCTATGGCGGGATTCCTCTTATTATTATTCTCTCCTATACGGACTTACAAAGTTTAAAGTTCAGGATGGGAACATTTTACAAAGTTCAAAGTCCCTTGTTATTGTTATGATGGGCCTTTTCAGAACTACAATCAGAATACCTCAAACTCCATACAAAGGTACTTATATATTTCATACACATCAGAACAAAACAGGTATGAAAAGCAAATCAAAAAATTTTATTAAATATTCAAAAATTACAAATCACTCATCTTACAAGGGGAATGGGCTACCCTTTACTGATCCCATCCAAAAGACTAAATACATGATGGATGAGGTCGTCAGTTAGGTCTAAACCCTCCTCCTTGTAAGTAGGATCAGCGGCCATGCAAGGAAAAGGATCCACTTCTCCAAGTTCGGCGGCAGTAACCTTACCCCCTTGGATCAAAGTGGAAGACAATCCCTCCCATGATCGCTTGATCCCTTCTAACCTCAGTTTCCTGCATGGTAAACTTGTTTTGTAGGCTTCCACCACAGACCTCTCCATAGCAACGGTCTCCTGGTCTCCGATGACTTTATCTATCTTCTCCCGCAGAGGCTTATTATCAGCCTTCAGTGCACTCATTGCAGATTTATGCACTGCAAACTCCTCTTGCAGCTTGGCCTTCTCCTCTTGAGTAAGGTCCAGCTGAGAAGACTTTATTGCAAGTTGAAACCTCAAGGCCTCGATCTCTTTATCTCTTTGATGAAGCTAAAGCCCTTGTGCCAATACTTGCTCTTCTATCCTCAGGGCCCTGTTCAAAGCTAGCGGCAAACGAGCAAGAACCTGCAATAGAGAGAAGGGTTAGCCTGCAAGAGCTAACAAGAGGGAGGAAAAGAAGAGAATCCTTACCGTAGCTATCTTGTTAGCCATACCTGAATAGAGGTCCGGCGTGGAGGACATCTCTAATTTTTCCTCCAAGTCCTTCGACACCAGACCACTCCCCAGAGCCAGACCTACCTCTCCTTGGTAGGTAGAACTCTTGTTCGCGGTAGGCACAGTGACGACAGTCAATCTTCTGTCATCCCCTCTCGTCCTCACCGCCATTCTTGTACCTTCGTCTCCAAAGATCTCGATGAAGTTCGTGCTGTAAGGGGGCTCGACGCTCCGCTGCCAATCATGTCCCTCCTCGGCAGCAAAGCCTTCCTTCCTTTCACTCCTCGCCTTCTTCAATGGGGGCTCGGAGTTTGTACCTTCGGAGGGATCCCCTTCCTCTCTGGGAACCTCCCTGGGAACTAGCATCAAGCAAGGTTCCTCCATCCTTTCCTTCCCTTGGCCTCTGTCGGCCTTATTCCCTCCTTCAACCCCTATGACAATCCCTTTGGCACCTTTAGGGATCGGCTGGGGCTTGGCAACTGGCATGGAACCTTTTCCTTTTCCCGTGTACCCCAGTTTGGCCAAAGTCTTCCTGTCGTGCTAGGTATCCTCAGGCGAGGATACCACATCAACGGCAGTTTTGCCATAGATCGGCTCTGGAACCCCTATCTCCTCTTCTTCCCCCCCCCCCACCTCGATAATTTCTCTACTGAGCTGGGTGGCAGGAGGTTGCCCCCTCCTAGCCCTTTTCATCAGGACCATACCAGGAGGTGGGATGACTTCCTTCAGAACCGGGTATCCCAACGCCTTGGCATGCAGGGATATGTCATTCCTCACGTACCTGAGGAAGTCCTTCAAGGGCCAGCTTTGCCTCTTCAGCTTCTCCAGGATCTTTAGGGTGGCTGACCCAGCCATCCACTTGGCGTCGCCCATGAGCTCAATGGGGCATGTCCCAGGCATCAATGGGATCCCCAAATCCCCTCTGACGAAGAAGTAGTAGTCCCTCCAATCGGAGTGAGTACTACTTGCTCCTGAGAACATCGCCTTCCTCATCTTCGACCGCAAGGCCAGACACCCTCCATACCCTAGCACCACCATCCAACTGAACAGACTCCTGAACAACGTCAGAGTCCACGGTATTCCCTGAGCCTGCAACAGTTTCAAAAAGGAGTACACGTAGGCAATGGCGTTGGGGGAAAGTTGTGTTGGGACAAGCTGAAAGGAGTTCAGGATCTCCTTGAACTCCGGTTGTGGCGGCAGCATCAAGCCGTACTCCACATGTGCCCGGTACACACATACCGCCCCCTCAGGAGGGTTGTTCGGTCGGAAGTCTGCTGTAGGGGGAATAATCGTCAGGTTGGGGTTTTTCCTAAACCCCCTGGTCGTGTTGAGCACTTCGTGCTCCATCAAGAGACTCTCCTGATAACTAGTATCCTTGTGAAATTGATTGGCCAGCTCGGCCCACTCAATCTCTCCTCCTCCCATGGCTTGATTTCGCACGGACGGAGCGAAATCCCTTCTCCTCTCTTTAGGGTTTGAAGATGAACGGGTACGCCAATTGCCCTTTGAGGAAACCTTTTATGGGAAGCAGCTGTGTCCTTTCATAGTCTGGCCGTCTGATCTCTTCGATCAACGTGCGGATGCAATCAAACCGTCCGCACTTTCTGACAGACTCAGAACTCGAAGCGGTGCACGGTTCCCGAAGCATCGTTTCTCCCCGTCTCGTCGTATATCATCCACGATAGCTCATTGTCGTGCACGGCAGTTCGAGATGATCATTTTTTACCACTATCGTCCGATGATTTATGGTCGTGCACGAGGATGATAATTTTACCTTTCTTTACTTAGAATTTATCATTGATTTTATACTTTCACTCATGAATTCTTATCCTCTTTTCTAAACTCGTGCTACCTGTTTCAAACACGAAGGAAAAGAAATACAAATAGAATTCATCCAAGACAAGTTTTTGAAAGAAAATTACAATTTCATTAACAATAAAACTTGTTACAATTTCATTTTTCTTCTCTGCTCTTACATGTTTCTCTCATGAGTACAGGAAAGACAGAGAAAATACAAGGCTTCAGAACTTAGGCACCGAGCGTAATAGCTTTGATCTCAAAGTTGGAGGAAACCTCCCTCTTTGAGACCAATCTATTACTCTCCTGACCACGGGCAGCAGACCATCCTGGGAATCGTCGAACTTCATCCCACCTCGACGGTCATTCCGTTAAACGTAGGTGTTGATGATGAGGCTAAGAAGCTGCTAAAACCCCTACCTCGACTATAGTTCCTTCAAACATAAGGTGTTGATAATTAGGCTGAGGAACTAGCCGAGGGCGGAGGCAGGTCACTTCTGGCTCCCTGGTTGATCTTGCTGCTGGCCTTCAGGAAGAACCCTCCGGCCTAGCCATCTGGCTTCAAGAGGAGTGGTTTTGGCCCTCTTCAGGACTCCTACGGGGGAGAGATAGACGGTGCCCCCAGCCGGCATAGGATCTTGAAGGAGGAATCTCCTCTAGGCAGTGGCCCCCAACGTCGAAAAACCTGTCTGGTCCCTTAGGACCACAGAAGGAAAGAACCGCAGGGCTTCTGATACTCTCCTGATCCAAGATATTTTCATTAACCAACGTCTGCAGAAGAACATCAAAGGCGGCCTGACTCTTCACGTGGTGGCCCACCGGCGAGGCACTGACGATCCTCACCGCCCTCCTCACCGCTTCTTCCAGATCCTTCATACGTCGTCCAAGCCATCCAGAGCTATTCTCTACTAGGGCCCGCAAGGAGTGAACCTCAGATTTCAGCAACTCCTCCCGGCGACGGGCTTCAGAGGCCGCCTCCCTCGCCTCCGACGAAGCCTCTTTGGCCTTGGCTAGCTCATTCCTTAGCCAAATCCTCTCCTCTTTCAAAGACCCCCTCTCATCATCCAACTCCTTTATTCTTTTTTGGAGGTCTTTGACATGAGCAGAATGAGTCCGGCTCACATCCGAAAGGCTGCGATGGAACTCTCCTCTCGCAACCTCATTCTTATTAGCCCATTCTATATTACTCAGAGCTAGGGAAACCAACTTGTCCTCCAGTTTGTACAGCTTCCCCAGCTCCTCCCTATTATCATCTTGAAAGCGCTTAGTAGCCTGCGACAAAGCACTCTCTAGCTCCTCTATCCTCCGAAGGTGACAAACCTCCCTATCCTCCTTGCCCTTCAGAAACTCTACTATCTCCAAAACCTTGGAGACATTCCCCAGAATCTTCTCTTCCCCCCTTTCTTCGGCCAACTTTTTTTCCAATACGCCCCCTGTTTTTTTAGGGCCTAGGGCGACATCAGAAGCAATTGGGGGGATCCTCCTCTTCTCCTTAGTCACCTCCTCCATCATGCTGCCCTCTTCTTCCCCCAAGGGTCCGCATGTTGCAAACCATCACGGATCCCCAGAAGAACTACCAGTATTAAAAGATATCATCCTCCTTTCGCGGCTTCCGGCCCCTCCAAGGGCCGACAAACAGCGCGAACCCAGGGCTTGTCCACCTCCTTTCCTCCGGAAAGCCAGGACGAAGCTGAACACTCCATCGCCTATAAATACCCTGGAACAGTCACCAGATGGGAGAGAGGCAATTCTGATTACACTAAAAGGATCAACTGCCATTGTACTAAAGCCCCAACTGAGGAGCTCTCTCTCTCCCTTCTCTTTCTCTCTCAAAAAAGCACTGTATTATCCGACACGGCTACTTTCTTCAGTTAGTAAATCTTCTTCACTGATCGCTTGGTGGACGTAGGGGATTTCCTCCCTGAACCACCTTAAACCCCTGTGTGTTCTTCTGGATGCCCGGAGCTCTCGCTCTCTCTCTTTTCTCTCTCCCTCTCTCTTCTTAAGCCCCCTCTAATAGGCTTATCCCCATGCGTGTCGTCGCCTGGAACTCTCTCTTTTCCGTGTTCCTTGGGATCTCCTACATCCTACGTCAACAATAACAATCAAAATATAATTTAAAACCTACTTTAAAACAATGAATTTACCTATTACTCTTATTTCATTGCAAATTAGATGGTAAAATATTATTGGGATCTCTGAGGGGTAGACCTCTATTTGGCATAAGTTCACAAATTTGATCATATTTTACTTCATGAATTTGCCTTTCCAACAAATTTTTAAGACATACAATTTTTTTTACACTACCATGAATTTGACTCTCACAGATCTTTAAGATATATAATATTTTTTACGCAAGTTCCTATAATTATTTCTCATTTTACACTTATCTATAAATCTAATCACTTAATAGGACACAAGTGATGAATACTGTCTCAAGAACTCATGAAAGAAATATAAATTCATAAATCTTGTAAAATAAGTGTCCAATTTCAGGAACTCGTTAAAAATAAATTTAAATTCATTAGATCACATAAAATAAGAACACAACCTCAAAGATCTGAATAACGTTTACTCTTAAGATAAATGAAGAGTGCCACAAGTAATTATCCCTATTTCTTAAACAAAAAAAACATGACAAAATGACATAACAGGGATATAATTTCCAAAAACCTGAACAAAATAAAGATAGGTTAAATTGCAAGATAGAAGCATAATTACACGACAGCATCTGTAGCAGATAACATTATCCGGCCACACAGAATGCAAATAGGAAATAAAACATAGAAGTTCGTTAGTTTCAAGTCCTTAAAAGCTAAAATGGTGTTCCCCGATGGACCCAAAACTCCAACATACAACTAGACGCATTATATAACCTGTAAGAAGTTCAAAGGACAGAACAGTAAATTCATGAAGCTGGCAACTTTAACATTTCATTAGTCTCTGCCAGGTACATCCCTAGCTTGATATGTTGGGTTCCCTTCCTGGAAGGCCCCAGCACCAGGTCCTGGTGGACCTCCCTGGAACCCGCCATTACCGCCACCCTGGTAGTAAGCTGGGTTGCCACCAGAGGGGTTGCTGCCAGACGGGGAGTTTTGATGTACAGGGATGCCTTGGAATGTTGGACTACCTGATGGGCTGCCCTGAACTGCTTGGTTGTATCCTTGGTGAGGAGGTGAGCTACCAGGCTGGCTGACCTGGTACCCATAATTAGAGGGTTGGCCAGACTGATACCCCTGAGGACCAGGTGGACCAGACTGATATCCCTGGGGGCCTGGTGGACCAGCCTGATATCCCTGGGGACTGGTTGGGCCAGGTCTATAACCCTGGCCACCAGGTGGACCAGCTTGATACCCCTGGCCACCCTGTGGACCGGCTTGATACCCCTGACCGCCAGGTGGACCGGCCTGATACCCCTGACCGCCCGGTGGACCGGCCTGATACCCCTGACCGCCCGGTGGACCGGCCTGATACCCTTGGCCGCCGCCCGGTGGACCGGCCTGATACCCTTGGCCACCGCCCTGTGGACCGGCCTGATACCCTTGGCCGCCCTGTGGACCGGCCTGATACCCCTGACTGCCGGGTGGACTGGCCTGATAAACTTGGCCGCCTGGTGGACCAGATTGGTACCCATAGCCGGGCTGTGGGTTGGGGTTTTGGTTAGGGGAGGAATTAGGGCTAGGGGGCACCGGGGGTTGAGAAGCCTGTGGGGGTTGAGTTGGAGCAGCAGACATCTGAAAATTTGGCATTGGTGGAGCATCCCTGTTTTGGTATTCCCTATTCTGCATACGTCTTGAGCGATCAAAGTTGCGGGGCCGGTCTTGTCGCCTGGATCTCTCATTTGCACGTGCGTTGTTCCGAACCCATTCCTCATGGTATTTTGGGTCGTATGGAACAGCCTGTCCATTAATGAATGGTTCTCCTGCAAAACAAATACAACAAGAGCAGAATTACTTGAAATGTATGCAAGAACTGTCACTAGCAGCAGGCTGATACAAGGCATGGTACATTGCGAATTTGTGCAACAAACAAAAGAAATGAGATCTAGAAAAGGAGAAAGAAGCACAAACACTTCTCGTACGATTAACAAAAAAATGCAGATGGAATGCGAAAGATAAGATCAGTATTTTCCTTAGTCATTATAATCAATATTTTTATCCCAGCTACTTGTCAGCAATACTTCAAATAAATAAAACTTAATTATCACACATAAAAAATGGGTACTGGAAACCAGCATTCAAGCTCCTAGGAGAGGCTTAGATACAGTATAATAAGAAACTATTTTCCCACGAACACAGCTTTGAACAAAATTATCATAACCTTGATATAGCTCCGATCATCTACGCAATCATCAATTAGAATACAAAACAATCAAACAAGAAGTTTTGACTTTTTTTCCACAAAATGTGGACTACAAATATGGAAAAAGAAGGAGAAGAATACATCAAGAAATGTGCACGTGGTAATACACATTATGAGTGTTAATATGATATATATATTATTGTATGGTGTACATATTTATTGTTAACAGGTCTGGCTCACTTGGCCCATGTAATCCTTGTATAAAATAAATGTGTGAGGAAACCAAGGATTTTCATTCATTCTAATGTCACGGTATCAAGGTGAGAAACCTAGAAGTAGCACGGTGTACGCTACTCAACTTCTCCTGACGGTTAAACCCTATACTAATGCATGCACCTTCATCGAGCCCAATGCCTACAACAAAGCTATTGTGGCTCACTTCCACACTTCATCAGAACCTAAGCTGCTGAGTGCGGTTTAGTTGAACCCAACGCCCATGCCCATAGAGTTCGTTGAGCTACTCCGTGCAGCGTCCACGCACAGTTGAGCCTAGCGTTAGCGCTCACGAAGTCCCACCCCGCAGTTCACACACAGGCAACCTACGCAAACCCGCACGACTGTTGCGAGCACGCATGATCAACGTAGCAGCGCTATCACCTAAGCCAACTACATGACCCGCCTTCTGCATCGATTGATCAAGCAAAGCCGCCACTGCGGTCTCTCCATCTCACATAGGTCCAATCTCACATGCATCCAACGCCACACCCGAGCCTTAGCATGCGACTCTCAACTCTAGGTCCTCCATGCCCTCCATGCCCTCCACACTTGCACTCGCTCGTCCACGATTCAAGCCGCACCCATAACTATTTATAGCTATACCAACCGTGGTGTGATTCAGTATTGGTGGAGGCAGGATGTCTTAAGATTCTAGTAGTAATAAGATTCTAGGTGGCGATGCTAATGTTCAAAACGTTCCACAAAGTCCAATGTCGTCAATGATCTCAACCTCCAAGTTGGTGGAGCGTGTTTTAATAGGACAATCTACATATCATCTATGAAAGAAGACAATCAAGATGAGTCTGTATGGGAGGAGACTAGGGAAACACACTTATTAATGAACCTTCAGGTATGGAAGACCCTAAGTATGATGATTAGTAACCATAGATTGTCAACTATTCAATCAATTACTAAATTCCATGGATAGCACAATCCAAAACTTGGTAGTTAGTTACAGGTTCGTGAAAGAGTTTTTGGAAATTTTAGAAAAGATGCATTCCATGAATAATGTCGTGAAAGAAATTCTTTATCCTTATGTAGTTTTATGTAGGGTTCAAAGCCTTTTTCGATACATTTAAAAGACTAACCCCCTTCTCCACTAACAGGGCAGTTCTAGAAGCAGATGAAATAGTTCTACATGACCTACTTCCTCAATACCCCTTCCACTATAGTATGAGACTGCTAGATCCAAGATCCTAGCCACCGATGTGGTCCCTAGCTTGGGTGAAGGTCATAAGTAGGTGTTGAGATTAATTAAGAGATGAGGCCAAACCTCCCCTTCTACCAGGACACCAGAGAAAGTAGTTATGCATGAAACTGAAGGAGGTGGTCGTGGAGACCGAATAGGTGGTCAGGGAGGAGGACGAAGCGATGATACACCTGTTTGTGGCATACCAGGCCACCTTCAATTTGCTTGCAGGAAGAGAACGGCAAGTCAACAGAACCAGTCTGTAGCGCCCACACAAGGCATACTATTATCGAGCCCATAGTTCTTGCTGTGAACAAACCATCCGATATTTGTACTAACTGAGGCATATGACAGATACTTCAATTTCAAGCTAGAGATATGAGTGATACCGAGGACTCCACTTCACAGCCTTATGTTGCTCAATCTGAGGTGACTTATCCTGAGTTTGGTGTTGTCATTCCAATGTCCTCCTAGATGACTTTGAGCAAGTGACCATATGAATAGCCAGCAAGATATATTCTCTGATTAAACATATTACTTTAGTTCAAATAGTATTATGGTGAAAAATAAGTCAAAATTAGAGATTTGTGGGCATGGGGCAGTAAACTTCACTCTCTAACCTTACTTTGCAATCTGTTTTTATATTCTCTAACTATGTCATTTAACTTACTTTCAATCAGTCATATTACTAGAGACTTGAACTACTAGGTGACATTCCTTCCTCATTGTGTTTTGCAGGACCTTACTAAGAAGACTATTAGTAAGGAGGCATGCAAACAAAAGAATATAATAGCTTGACCCTTCTACTCTTTCTTGCTAGTGTAGTATCAGTGATGAATCTCATGAAGCTCCATCAGCATTTAGGCTAACCCTCCTTAGCTATCATGCAAATATTTTCCTTCAATCAGTGTTTGTACTTCATGAAAGTCTTGTATGCAAAAAGCTTCACTAGTCTCTAGTTTATGTCCTAGGTCTACTTATCCTTTTTAGATTGTCCAATTTGATTTTTGATGGTCTTGCTCAGTTATGACATGCTTGCTATAAATATTATGTTCTCTTTGTGGATGATTTGTCACATGACTTCCATTTATTTGATGAAAGATCACTCTGAGTTGTTTGCTATCTATTACAACTTTTGTTATTTTGTCAAAAATCGATTTAATACCAAAGTTTTGGCTTTATAATCTGATAAAGTGATAGAGGGTGGTGAGTACCTCTCCACTTCTTTCTAATAATTTCTTCGAAAAAATGACATTATACAATGATTATCTTGTGCTTGAACACCCCAATAAAATGGAGCTGTTTAGCACAAGAATCTAACATCTCATGGAAACTGCTAGAGCTTTGCTTTTTCAAATGAACAATCAAAGAAATTCTCACAAGCTTGTGCAACCACCAAATATGTACTGCACTTTTCCTGTAATGTGTGAGCACAAATGTACTCCCTTGAAATTTTGGGACATTGCCATAAATTAATGCGTAAGAATACTTAAAGTTCAAACACATAATGGAGGATTGTGTAGAAAGCTCTCACATGAAGGACCTAACATCCAGACAGACATCCACTGCAAATGCATCAATCACAATGCTCGTTGGCTAAATTACTATTATTAAGTAAGAATAGTCCAATAAAAAGAAAGAGTAAATGTTTGGTTAATATAAAAGTTAAAGTACGTATCTAGGGAAAAAATAAAAATTCTCATAGATCCAGTTTATCAATTTTCAAGGTTTACAAACAATAGATAATTAAAAATGCTCTCTAAAAAATTCAAACAAATTAATCGCTTGATTCTTCATCACAGATCCAGTTTATCAATTTTCAAGGTTTATATTTGTTGATGATCACTTAGAATAAACATTACCCTGAGCCAGGAATATAAAAACATACCACAAACCACAAAACAAGTAATATCATATGAAATCACAACACAGCATGATATTTGAGGATCAAAGAATAATTTTGGGCATTAAATTAATAATTACAAACAAATATAAAAAAAGAAAAATAATTTCATGCAAAAATTAAAGAAAAATATCTAATTTAAAAAAAAAATAAAAAAAAATAATACTACAAGAAACATTATTCATCAACATGCAAAGATCATTTTTCAGCTGCTCATTTTAGAACTGTTGCAAAATTATTTCAAGAAATATATCAACAACATAGCATGCACAAAATGTATAGCACATTAATTCTACGATAAGATGCCAAAGTAACAAAGGTTGTAATTGGTCAGAATGTCTACCTCCATAGTCTTTGTTTTTAACATCAAGATATGAATCAGGCAGCACCCACCGGACACCAGGTAAAGCTACATTGAATATAAAAAGTTTTGATCAGAAGAGAACCTAAAACAGCAACCAAAGGTAAATAAAAAGAAAGAACAAAAGATGTACCCTTTATTTTATATGAAAGCTCTTCAGAGACAAGAGCTCCAAAAGCAAAGTAATGCTTGGTAGAAACAGAATATATTTTCATTCTTGCTTCTTCTTCACTGGAAATGAATGTCAACAATTACAGGAAGAAGCCAGAAGAATATTAAACCAACAAAAAACACTAGTATTTCAAATAAATAAAGGGATAATTGAACACACAATCTGGAAATACCAATGCATACAGTAAACATTAACCGTCAGATGAGCAAAAAAAACAATATGGAAAAACTAGTGCATACACAATATGGAAACACTGATGCATACACAATATGGAAATACTAATTGATAATTTAACATTAAATGACCGCACTGTCAGACGAGCTAAGAAGAAGAAGTAACGATTAAATGGTAGATAGATAAAGATAACCATTTTATCAGCAAAACAAAAAACCATGATCTACTGAATACCGCTCTAATTTACTGGGGAAAGCTTATACAATACATCATTTGAAGGGTAAGAAACCAGCATTTAGGGAACTAAGCAAAACAAACTTCTTTCTTCTTCTTCTTCTTTTTTCTCTAAGTGCAATATAAACCAGACACTAATTGATGAATGGCAGTGAAAAAATACTCCAAGAATTACAACACGGAAAGAGAAGAAGTCACCTTCCAACGACTTGGGCTAAAGTTTTAATATAGGAATCGATGATTTCATCCCTGGTCAGACTCTCGTCCGGTTTCTCCACTACCACCAACCAGTGCTCGAAGTCGCAACCATCGAGGAGTATAGTCTCCTTCGGCGGCCGATTGCTCCAATTTGGCGACGGGTCGTTAAGGGAAGATGTCGTCGACCGCGTCGAAAAACAACGAGAAGAGGCACCGCGCGCCTCGACCATGATGCGGAGGCCCTCGGCGACGGAGACAAGAGGCCGGGCACTAACTACAGGTGAAAGACGGGGGAAGGAGAGAGACCTGCTGGAGAAGAAGCGAAAGCCGATAGAGGAGAAAGTGTTGCAACGGAACAAAGACCGCATCGCCGCCATGGTAAACCCCCGCTCGCAGTAGAACCGAGAAGGGGTCGAGAGGGAAGAAAGAAAAACCCTAGTGGACAGATAAGGCGCAAGAGGGTTTTTGGCTTTGGCGCTTTATAAAGGGATAATTACAGATCGCACCTCAAACATAAACTTATTATTATTTAATATCTTAAAAAAAATTTATATAATCTTTTTTTTTATGAACAATCCCCAATTTTTTCAATAAAAAAAGACCAATCTTCTCTATCAAAAAAAAAAAATCTCCAATCTTAAAAAGGTATATATTTACATCTTATAGTTCTCAAAGTGGTATATTTTTATTCTTTATTATGTGCAAAATTATAAATATTTATTTTTAAGAATAATAGATGTAAATATTTATTTTAAAGATTAAAAATAAAGAGTTATAAAAACATTTTTAAAGTGACATATATAATTTGTCTTTTTATAAAAAAATATGCAAATCTAACTAGAAATGTGAATAATTACTTATTTGACTTTATCATATCTAATGTATATACTATCCATAGTTTAAACATTTCTATTTAACCCTTTTAACTTATATTTTCTTATAAAAAATTATTTTCAAATGCATTTGCTTTTTAAATTTAAATGTGATAGTATATATTAATAATATATTTTTATTATAAATAAAAGATAAATCTTAATTATTTACCAATTAGTATGACTGGTGTAAATATGAGTTAAATAAATAATAAAGTACAAATTTGAAGATGAATTATTCAATTATTTCTATTATTCAATATTTATAATATGAGGCCTCTTCAGGGAAGAATATCTTCCATTAAAAAAGGGATGAACCAGCAATAAATTGTAGTCAGCAACCAGAATTTTTAGTTTCACTAATTATAAATTAATTTAAGCAGCCAGAAAAACAAAAATATTTTTATTTTGTGCTTTTAAAATGATTTTGGCACAAATAGTGAGCATTATTTTTGATTTGCACTCGATCATTTACATCATTTTTGTAAGTAAAAAACTGCTCAATTTTACTATAAAAAATTTGTTCGATTTGAAAAAGAGTGATATCCGTAAATAGTCTTAGAAATTTATCGTATTTTCTCATATGTAAAAGAAGAATAACACGAAAATTCTGATGAAGTGAATAATAAAAAATGGCTCTCTCATAATTCTAACTAGCATTAAGTTAAAGTTATTAAAATTCTTTTCGAGATGTAATGATTTTGAAAAATTAAAAGGTAAAAGAGTAAAGAATTTCTTTAACATTTCAGATTTTTCTCATGCTTCGAGATTTTTTAGAGGTCTGATTGCTATTATTGTTGGACGTGATTAATTCTTTTGAAGTGTTTATGTTTATTATTCGTGATGTTTTTCTTGATGATTAAGGTTAGAGTGATATCGACATTCAGTTTTAAACGTAAAGGTGAAATTAATTAATTGGCACTTCTCAAATAATAACCTCACATGTATGTTACTACTTAGGGTTGACAATTTTATTCGAAAATCGCTCGAAACTCGCTCGATAAAAACCTCGACTCGAAATCAATTCGAGTCATTTCGAGTCGAGTTTCGAACTATTCAGTGTACTCGAAATTATTTCGAGTCGATTTCGAGTTTGGCTTGACTTGTTCGAAAAAAATCGAGCTGACTCGAAATAAAATTATTTATTAAATTTTTTTATTATATTATGAAAGAGTGGCACAGTCGCGTGATTTTTTTTCTCGTTTCACCTCTCGCCTGTCTGCCAGCACGCAGACAAGATGTGCGTAGTGTGCACAGCTCAAGGTCTTCAAAAGTGGAGTTTTCAGGCGTGCAAGAACAAAACAGAGCCGCTGCCTCTCAGAGAGGGGCAGAGCGTTGGGCGTCGCCTTGCGAACATAGGGTTTTAGGGTTCCACGATGAGTAGACGACGAAGTGCCGAAGGCATAGCTTCCGCGACCAACCGACGAGTCGACGACGAAGGGGAAGGGGAAGGCGAAGGCGAAGGCGAAGGCGACGGCGACGGCGAAGGCGAAGGCGACGGCGAAGGCGAAGGCGAAGGCGACGGCGAAGGCCAAGGCGACAGCGATGGCTTCCGTCCTTCATCTTGGAAGACAGATCGACCAACGACGGCTGAGTGGCTCACCGCAAAAAGCAGAAAGGTAGCCTCCTTGCCTGAATTTTTTTCTGCTGATTTCAAGTGATGATGATGAATGGTTCTTTTTATTTTAAGATTTATTTAGAGCAAATTATTGTAAATTTGTAATTTTGTTAATTTTTTGTTTGTAAATGTAAATGTAAATATTTTTTAATTATTAGAAATTTTTAAATGTGTTTTTTTTATTATGTAATTTAAATTTATCAAAAACTGCAATTGATTCGAAATCGACTTGAACTTGAGTTAAATCGAGTCGAGCTGACTCGACTGATTTCGAGTCTCGTTGAAATCAAAATTTTCAAGTTCGGGTATACTGAAACTCGCTCGAACTTGACTCGATGCCACCCCTACCACTACTAATTCTTACATGCCCTACAATATGAATGCCATCATTTGAAAAATTTAAGCTTAGAATCTAAAATTTATGATATTTATTGTTGATGCAAAAAATGCACCACAACAGAGAGAAATGAAACGTCAATTTTTATATGAAAACTCGAGTGTCCGGGGAAAAACCACGATGCCGTCCAGGCAATTTGAATCCACTAATCGAATTTCCTCTTACAAAGCTTGATCTCTAAATGGAGACCGAATGAGTACAAGAGAGATAAAGAGAGAGGGGCAGCTCAACTTGAGAGAGAGAGAGAGAGAGGAAGGAAGGGTCCTTAGAGAGAGCAATCCTCCACTTATTTATAGTTTGGAGAGGATGGGACATATATAGTAGGTTTAGTCTGCCACATCTAACACCTACTCCTGCAAAGGACAATTAGGGAATGGGCTCCCATGCTGTCTTAAATGCTGAGTTGACACAGTAGTACGGAGGGTACGACCTTGTGATATCTCTTTGAGCCGCTGTTCGATAAGGAGCTGCTGTTGAGCTGCTGTTCGGTAAAAAATATTAGAGAAGGTTCTAACATTTATGAAATATATTAATATTGTGCAAATAGTTTTGTGGAGATTACTATAAAATTATGTATCCTATTTGAGATGATTCATATAATTCCGAATCATGAAGTCGCCTCCATTGGCAGGCTTCGGCTTTAATTAAACCCAATACAAACTGCGTCAGAAAAGAACCAGAATGGGTTTAGCTAACGAAAGGAATTCTCTCTCTCTCTCTCTCATTCACACACTGCAAGGAAGGAACCTCTTCTGTAAGCATTAAAGCCTTCTCTTTTCTCTTCTCTGTACAACTCATTGAAGAATCAAGAGAGAGAGAGAGAGAGAGAGAGATGCGTGTCAAAACTGAATTACTTCCAATAAGCGTTCTCTTGGTTTTCCTCTTTTCGGGTAATCAAATTAACTATTTTTTGTTGGAATTGAATTATACGTAATTAGATCGGGTTAGATTCGACTTACATATATATATAACTGACATAAATACAAATCTTAGATTAATTTTATTTCACATCTTATGCACTTTCTAAAATCACTTTTTTATCAAAAAAATAAAGACTTGAACTAAAAGCGGTCTTTGTTTCATAAATGAGTTAGGTTAATAGATTGATCTGATAGATTTATTAAGCAAATATATTTTGCAACATTTATTACTTGTGTCAGATTCGGATTCAATGAATCAAGTCAAGTCGATTCAAAATCAGCTAAACTATTTTATATTTTTTTTATTTTATCTTTCGACTTCACAACTTTTCCCCAAATAAGCACCTTCCTTAGTAAATCAGGAGAATAATAGTCACCCCCACTGTGTGTTCTATTTTATGAGGGTAATTTCAATACCACAATTTTTTCTTTTAAGGGGTGGGTCTTTAAATACTTAAATATCTTTCATAATTTTTTAAAATAATGATTTAATCGTGAAACTTAATGAAATGCGTAAATAAGATCCGCCATACGCAAAAAGTTTTAGGCCAGAAATACCCTAATAACATGTTTTATTTTTATAAATTTACATAAAATTGAGGGTCTGTGTTAAGGACTCGAGTTGAATTGCACCCCACCCATTTTATTTTATTTTATTTTATTTTTCTCAACCACTCAACTTGTAGTTAAATGACGTTCTTTTTTTATAAATATATGAATCTCTAGGGTTTATATATTTTATTTCTTTTTTTTTTTGAAATATTTTTATTTCGTTTTTTTAATTTAATAATTTATTTCCTTTTGGTCCAACCTGTGGCCCAAAGCGGCACTGCGGTCAGAATCCGCCCGGGTTTTCACCATCGTCAACAGCTGCAAGACGACGATCTGGCCCGGAGTCACTCCCGGCGACAACTTCAACGGCGGCGGCTTCCCCCTCCGGCCCGGCCAATCGGTCGTTTTCACCGCCCCGGCCGCGTGGTCCGGCCGCATCTGGGCCCGGACCGGCTGCGACTTCGACGCCGCCGGCAACGGCTCCTGCCAGACCGGCGCCTGCGGCACCACGCTGAAATGCTCCGGCTCCGGCCAGACGCCGGCGACCCTCGCCGAGTTCACGCTCGCCTCCTTGGACTTTTACGACGTCAGCCTCGTCGACGGGTTCAACTTGCCGGTGCTGGTCCGGCCGGTCGATGGCCAGGGGAGGTGCGGGACCGCTGGCTGCAACAGCGACCTCCGGGAGGACTGCCCGCAGGAGCTGGCGATGAGGGTCGGCGGAAAGACGGTGGCTTGCCGGAGCGCGTGCGACGTGTTCAATTCGGACGAATACTGCTGCCGGGGGTTGTACGGGAATTCGGCGACCTGCCAGCCGACGTACTACTCGAAGAAGTTCAAGAGCGCCTGCCCGACGGCGTACAGCTACGCCTACGACGATCCTTCCAGCATCTTCACCTGCTCCAACGCCGATTACGTCATCACCTTCTGCGCCGCAAGCGGGTGAAGGCATTTATTTACCTTTTATGAACCCTAATTTAAATTTTTTAGGACTGATTTTTTAAATTTATAATTTTTAATAAAATTAAAAAATCTATTTTCAAATAAGGGAAATTACACCAATGTCACTAAAATTTAGCTTTTACGTCACAATTTTATTTGTGACATGAATTATGAATGAATTATAATTTTCATGTATTTTTTTATGGCTAATATATAATATTAAAAATTTAAGTGTTAAAATAATTAATTTTTAGTAATATGTATCTAATTTCTTATTCTAATTTACATACACCAATAATTTAAACGTACAACTTATATATAAATTATGTGGAGCATAAGATTTACTATTTTATTAGTTGTGTGCATTGAAGGATGGCGATATAGACATTCAATAGCATTAAAAAAATATATATTTTTTTTAATTTTTACTAAATTTATGATTCTTTGTTATTAAAATTTATGATATTTTGGTGGTGTGATTTTGTTTATATTGAGATTTTGAACATTTAGGTCATAGTTTCCATCAGTCTATTAATCAAATATTTTTATTTAAATTTGTAAAATATTTTATCTTTTTATTATTATTAAAATATTGTTGTTTCATTTTTATCGACCAGTGGAGATAATCAATGAAAACAAAATGATCTGAAAGTATGAAGATTGGAGTGTTTAGTGAGTTGACTGATGAAAACTCTTAACTAATTGTTGTTAAAAAGATTATGCTGTTGCCATAAAGAAAACTCGAGATCGAACTGACCAGATTGATCCAAGTACTGTCGATCGACCATTAGATCAAGAGGTCAAATTAGTTATTTCGAAGTCAAAATACTATCATTTAGTGCTCTTTATTAGCGTTGTTTCAAATAAATTAGTCCTAAAAACAAATCCTTAAGAACTTGACATGCAAAAAGATTATAAATGGATATAAATTGATTTTTTTTTCATGCAATTCTTTAAAGGTTATGCTAATTATTATGACAGATCACAACATGCACATTGTAATTTTCTAACCTAAAATTTAAGCCTTTTAAACTACACGTCTTAAGAATCAAAACCCTCATTTTATAATGATCCGATCATCTCACCAACAATCAAGAAGAGATGAATCGATATCCAAAAAACTATAAAAGGAATTAGAGCTTTATTTTTTTGATAATAGGAATTAGTAAGAGTTAATTTAAAAATATTAGTATTATTGTAAATATCATAATATCAAAATAGTGTCATCTCAATTTAAGTTACATCTAATCATTAAATAGATGATACTATTAGGCTATTTTAATTCAATGTTATTATATATATATAATATATTATAAAAAATTAATTTAATCTCATTTTTTAATTAGAATAATATAATATTATTTTAAATGCAACATCAAATTAAATAATTAATTTTTTTAAATAATATTATATAGCATCACATTAATTAATTTGCTTATTTGGCAAGCAATATTTGTGATTAACATAACAGAGCTGTTTTAATGCAGGAGGCAAACAGTGTGTACTTATCATGACAACAGGCTAGTCTGCAGCGGTTCCTCAAGATTAACGTCTTTCAATGCCAAGGTTCTCTGTGTAATATTCGTTTTCATGACAAGCTTATGGTTTCAGGTATAAATGTAAATTGTGATTATGCTTTTCTTTCTTTTGAAAAAAGATTTTTACGTATACGTCACATAAATCTTACTCTATTATGAGACAATTACATACATATTACTAAAATTGCAATAACCCGTAATCAAAAGAGGTAAAAAGTGATCACCAGATAATATTTAAAAGAAAAAAAATTACTAAAAAAAACTCGTCACAAAACTTTTTAAAATAAAAAAAATAATATTTTTACATTTAAAATACAAAATATTACAATAATTTAGATATTTTATAAATTTGATAATCAAATTTTTAGCATTTTATATTATCCATAAAAATTACAACATTAATTATATACAAACCACAATTGTATAACATAATTTGTTCCTAAATTATAATTTTTATAATAATCATATAATATTAAAAATTTAAATATGAAATATATAAACCTGAAATTTCTAACCTATACTACGTAAGAGTAAATATTAAATTTAGCCAAAATCTAACAACTTTTTTTTGCAATTTATATATTTAAAATCAAACACCAAATTATGAAAAAATTACACTGATTTAATAACACATAGATCCACGATTTAAAATTATAACATCTATCTCTGAGTGATGACTGCACTCACACCAATAGTCTTCTCTCCACTAATAACACCGCCGGGGAGACAACAGAGATGAGAGAGAAGAAATGTAAAATAGTAATCGTAAAATTTTTTAATAATAAAAAAAAATTAAAAAAATTTATTTAATAGTTATATTAAAATTCAAAATCCAGAAATTATAATTTTAAAATTATAAATCTGTGAGTTGAGTCTTAAACTAAAAAATCTGAGTGCAATTTATTGTAATATTATTAATATTTTTTCCTTTTTTTCAAATCCAACTTTTAGGCTCTGTTTGGCAATGGCCAAAAAAGTATGGCTAAAATTAACCATCACCAAAATCTTAAATTTATTTTAAAAAAACTTAAAAAAATTATTTTATATTTCATCTCACACAAATTCCAACATTAAACAATCACTTTATTTCACATCCAACACAATTCTCAATAAATTAATCAACTTTATTTCACATTATACACAATTTTTAATATAACCAACTTACTTTATTTCACATCATACACATTTTTCAAAAATGGCTAAAAATTCCAACTACATCTTTTTTTTCTTATTACCAAACAGAGCCTTAGATTATGAAATCTGATAATGATTTAACACTTTAATACATAAGTTTAACACATAAGATAATGATAAGAAATTAAATGAATAAAAACTGTTAAAAAAAATATACATTGATAATTTTGATATTTAAATAACACTAATATCCAGACTGCTCGTTCAATCTCAATTCTAAATAAAAATCTTACCTTTGAATGAACCTGGGAAATCCAATCTACCTTTTTGTTGGGTCGGAGCTTCTCACGGTTAAACTGGGTTTTATCTTTACAAGAAGAAACACATTAGAGGAAAATTGCTGGATAGATTAGAGGATCTCTTCCCAAAATGACCCAAAAACTGAACTTTGAAAACCTTAAGATTTCAAAAAGAAATAAATAGATAAGCACTCACCATTTCAAACAGATGAGTTCCCAGGAGACTGAGGTGATCCAGTCTCCAGCAAAATGCTGCGGCTGCAGTACGATCTCGACGTGCTCGAAGAAGAGATTAAACATCTCGCATCACCACTGTGTTGAATGAACTCGCTTTTGCTCGTCCTCGCTCCATTGCATCTTCTTTCTCCTCCGTCCTCCGCGGCTCCTGAGAAGCCGTTGTGGACAGAGTCCAAACACTCGGAAAGCATCCTCAGGACCCGTTTGATCGATGGCCTCATGCGGCCTTCCCTGCGAGTGCACCGTAGGATGATCTCGAGCACCGCTTGCAGCTGCTCGAAGTCGAAGGCATTGGCAAACGCTGGATCAACAAGTTCATGCAGCCTAGAATCTGAGATGAACTTGCGGGACCACTCGATAATATTTTTGCCATCTTGAATTGCTTTCCTCCCGCTCACAAGTTCCAGCAACAGCACGCCGTAGCTGTAGATGTCACTCTTCTCTGTAAGTTCCTGTGTTACGACGTACTCAGGATCCATGTAACCTGAAACAAAAAGAACTAGTATTTATGGACCAAGTAAAGAGGAAATCTAGTGTTAACAAAGCGAGAATAATAAAGTAGACAAATTGTAAGATTAGAAATTATATAACAAATTTGATTATATTACATAGAATGTCAAAGTGAAATTCATGAAATTATAGATGTCATATTGAGAACAGAATAAGAGATCACAGCCGTCCACGCCCCATGTGGACAACTATGGGAGAGAGAAGAGAGTCTAGCTTATGGTCAAATGCAAGATGTAGCAAAAGAAATGGCCAACAGAATTGCACTGCCGAACAGGAGACTCGAATATTCCAGCTAAACAAATGATCTAAAGAAAGCTACAAAGTTCTTTTTGACACAAGATTTCCAAGATACCGAATATAAGTTTCAGCGTCGAACTTGTGTTGATTTGTGTTCTAATTTTTTTCTTGTTTTTGATCAACAATTAGATTTAGTTGATGAAATCCCTCATCAACAATAGAAACAGATATAGGTGGTATGGACATATACAATGCATGATTAGAAAATAAATCATTAGAGTAAATAAGTATTTTAATCAAAGGAATAGGAAGAGAAAGAGGTAAACCAAAAGCAATTGGTTAAGAGGTTAAACAAAATTATTTGGAAAAACTAGAATTCACACAAAGGTTGCATTAAACATTGAAAATGAGCGAAAAAGGAGTCATAAAGCAGCCGTAAAATAACCATGATAAGGCTATTGGCCATAATTGACAAAATGACCAAGGGCCATATAACAAATATCAGAACTCTTCCTAAATAATTTAGCTAATTATATACCTATATACATGTGGGCTATATACAATCAACATTACATATATCAATATTAAAAAAATTACATATATATTTATGATATATATTATGAAATAAGTGCAAACGTGGATTAAAGCACACACAAACACAGATTTCACAAGGACATTATGCAAATTATGGTTACATGCTAGTGCAATGGCAGACAAAATTTACTACGATGAATAATTTGGAATTTCAAGCAAAAGGGACAAGTGCTCCAAATTCAGAAAAAAATCTTAAGCTAGAATCAAACCAGTTCGAGTTTATGTTATACTCTCTAATATGTACAAAATTCTCAAAAGCTCCTACTTTTCACGACACTGCCCACCAGAAACCCCTACTAGGAGGCAATCCCAAGAAGATCCGAAATGTTTGCATAGTGAAAATGGTCTAGGGCTCAGATATGCCAGCTAATTAGGAATATACAAATGTAGGAGCCAAGAGATCTCAACATATAAACTATAGACAAATTGGGATCTGCTCAAGTTCATGAATATAGTTCAAAAACATTTAGAGGCGTTTGGTTTGATGTTAACTAAGTGTCCTAATATCAAAATGTCCACTTTTTGAGAGACAATTTTATAATTTTTCCCAAGATCATCTATACAGTTATTAAATCAAGCAATTATTTTATATAGATAATATGATATAATATTAAGATAACATAAAATCAAACACCTTCTTAGTGAAGATCCTAGTCCAAAACCTACACCATGCAATGATAATAACAGTGCCACCAAAATAAACCCAGTACAAGTGTCAAATAACCTAAAATGCCTTGAAATGACTCCATCAAACACTTCAACTTTTTGATAAGTTACTTATGGCACTGTTTTTTGTGTATGAAGTAGAAATTCTTACCAGGAGTTCCACGGATATCCGTGTTCACTGGTTCAAAACTAATTGCTCCACTTCTTGAAGCATGTGCTAGACCAAAATCTGCAACCTATTAAAAAAGAAGGGGTTGCCACTCCTTGAACATCATTAATGATGGTTTAGAATAACATCGCCAACAAAAAATGTTTACCTTGGCTACAAAATTTTCACCCAGGAGAATATTGCTGGACTTGATGTCTCTATGACAAAGAGGAGGGTTACAATAGAAATGTAGGTATTCCTGCATTACAAAATCTTATACTCAAATAAAACAAGTTTTGTTTTTTCGCCAATTCTGGAAAAAGTTTATCCATGCACTGATATATTAATGCCACATAAGATGGTTTGGCATAGATCTGTTAGGAACTTGTTAAGGTTTAGTTAAGTTTAGGAGTTTCAAGATTTAGTTAAGCCTTAGAAAAGAAAATTTGGTCAAAAAAAAAAGATTGTTTGAAGTTAGCCTTTGTTAAATCTCATAGCTGAGCTTTCCAACCTTCCTAATGCATAAAAATGAACGCAATGACACCAATAAATTCAACCCTAAGTAGAACAGAAAGTTGAATTACACTTCATACATAAGTTGTAATAAAGGCATATTTGACATTGTTTTTAAAGGACGATAATCAAAATTACCAGTGCATTGGCTACATCAATGGCAATTTGTAATCTTGTACTCCAGCTCAAGGAAGTTCTTCCTGGAACTGCAAGAGTGTGCGGCATGCCATCAACATAGAAATACAACATCCAATGATAATTTTTTTCTTTTTGAGGAAGCGTCCAATGGTAATGGAAGACAGGTAACAAGTGCCAAATGCGAGTATTACCATGAAGATGATCCTTCAAGCATCCATTTTCCATGTATTCATACACAAGAAACCTTCCAAAACAATGAAAAGGAGAAGCTATGAACAAGAAGCGAATACCTCAAGGAGGTCATGGAACAAAAAGCATTATGAAATGAGGAGAAGAATAAGAAGAATAAAGTACCTCTCTTTATTCTCGATGCAAAAGCCTCTAAGTGCAACAAGATTGCGATGGTGCAGCCGAGCTAGAAGCTCCATTTCTCGGCAAAATTCTTCCTCACCTTGCTTGGATATTTTGTTCATTCGTTTTACGGCAGCTATAGTACCATCACTGAATTTAGCTCTATAGACAGTTCCAAAACCACCTTTCCCAATGACGGTGCTAAAATTGTCAGTTGCCTTAATTGTTTCTTTGTAGCTAAACCGTTGGAACAAGGGTGGTGGGCCTACAAAACATACCATTAGATTGATTGTACGGCAAAGATGAAAGTTACTGAACACATTGGATATCATGTTAAAATATCACTTAAATGATGTCAACATCTAAGCTAAATAGAGTTTGGATCACTTTGACCAGTCATGAACAAAAAAAGGATATTACAAATTAAGCTTACTAGCTCTAATTTCTTGACGTAGAAATATAAAATCAGTAAAGGAATTGGAACACAAGAAACTTCCAATAATTAAACCTGCTTTTGATTTTACATGCACAAAAAAAATTGTACAGAATCTTTCCTACGAAGCAAGAAAAATTAAACATGCAAACTAAATACATGTTGAGTAGCACACTGATAAAGTCAATTTACAGATTACCGTAACACTTGTTAGTAAACAAATCTACCAGTTCAAATGATGAAGCTGACAGTTGAACAACTGAACCTAATTAAAGATTTGCTTACTCACTTCAAGCACATGTATAAGGTTGTTCCAAGCATATATTACCAAACTTGATCCACAAGGACCACAATTATTTGCACCATACAGAACTAGTTGATCCACATAGCTACCTGGGGAATAACTATAAACAAATCTAAGTACAACTAATACACTAACATGGTCTCACATATTTGTTGGCTTGAACTTTGTAATGTCAGGGACTTACAAAATCAAGCATGACTAGATCATGAACAGAACAGTAAATTTGGACCAAATGTAAAATCCCATGCATAACACTATAGAGGTTATCTCTGTTTTTGTAAACTGACACAAAAAATAAAATATAAACAATGTGACCAATTACCTAATATGCGCTGCTATATTAGAAGAATTTTGTTGGGAAAGAAGTATTACCCCTTCCCATAGATTTTTTGCAACATCCTTTACAGGGATGTGACTTGATATATACTTTGTAAGTGCTCTTACAAAATCTAAAGGCCTATGCACAATAAACTTACCCAATTACATACAAAACACTCAAAATTTATAAATTACATACGCAACATCAAAAAGTTAAAAATTTTCAAATATAACATCCTGGGATAAAAAAGTGCATTGTTAAAGGAATGTTCCTTTGACTTTTATAGATCTTCAACTTACATTACATATAAGATGGCATGTTTGTACTTATTTATGAATTAATTTAGCTCAATTAGAGTTAACCACAATTTTGTTTGCATGAAAATCTTTTGTTTGCATGAAAATCTTGTGTTTGCAATTTGTTAAATTTTGGGCATTACACATGTAATTTATAAGTTTTGGATGTTTTGAAAGTAATTAAATAACTTTGTTGTGGCATACTAGCAAAAAAAGTTATAATTACATACCATCACAACATTTGCGAACTAGTGGAGGGGATGAGGAACTCTGCGATGTATTGATGGGACTATTTGCGCTCTTTAATTCCTTAGTTTTCTGACGGATAAGTAATATCACGATTAGAAGTAGGAGAACTGCCATGATAATAACTACAACCCCAACTGTCGGAATAAGTGCGAGGTGATATGGATGATGGTGTTTCTCAAGAGGTTTCTTCGTTAGAATGGTGAGGTTCTGAACAGTACTTTGAATAGAACTAGGAGGAGAAATAGGTGGTGGAACTTGAGAAGATGATCCTGCAATAATATCAACAAAAACATACAAGGTTAGGCAAACAGGCATATAGAAAAGGTTATTGTGATCTATAGCATGAAATTAACTCAAATCTGTACAAAATCGCAATTTGTTTATTGATGATTGTTAATGAATTAGACATCAGTTTGCACAGGATTGGAGAATTCGAGGTTGCATTCATCACAGAATAACAACAAAATTGGATCACACCCATTTCTTCATAATATCCTTCCACAATGGACTATAATAAGTGAGATTTCATATCAATATTACAAAGTACTTCTTCGGACTTCTCCTTACCTGCATCATCCTATGTAATACTAGTAAGGTTCAAGGAAGACAACCATTTCCAAAGAAAATTAGTTGTGGCTCACAAATTTTTATTATCCCTCCAGGCCATTGAAAGGATCCAGATTTTTATAAATATAAAAAACTTTTAACACATTAGTGAAGTCAGATCCACTACTTGTACCTAATAGAACAACAATAAAAATTCAAGGCACCAAAGAACTCACTATTAGTATATAGTAGCAGGATGCTCATTCATACTGCAAGAAAATTTAAAGTAAATTAAAAATAAAGTTGTATTATAATTATATGAATTATAGCTTTAAAGTTTATAATTAATGGGAAAACTATTAACACTTTAAGTGTATATGCCTTTCAAGTAGAGTTGAGTGCGAGCACAAAGGAAAAATTTTAAAATAATTTGAAAGAGTTAATATAAAACATACTTAAAAGAGGAGGGAATATTTATTAAAAAATATCTAAACGCAATATTAGAAGCATTGCTAGGAACTTTAATATCATTTACGATGAGTATGATTTTAGGGAAACAACAACAACAACAACAACAACAACCAAGCCTTAATCCCACTAGGTGGGGTAGGCTACATGAATCCTTTGTTTTCATTGCGCTCTATCAATTACCAAATTCTCATTTAACTCTAAGTAACTAAGATCCCTCCTTATAGTTTTTTGCTGTGTCTTCTTTGGTCTCTCTCTTCCTCTTTGTACATGGGCAAGATCCAATAACTCAATTTTTCTAACTGAAGCTTCAATTAGCCTACGATTTATATGTCTAAATCATTTAAGTCAATTTTCTCTAAGTTTATCCTCAATTAGTGCAACACCAACTTTTTTTGGGATATACTCAATCCACATTATATCCTTTCGTGTATATCCACACATCCACCTTAACATCCTCATTTTTGCAATATTTATTTTATTTGTATATTTTCTCTTTGCATGCCAGCATTCAGTATCATATATCATCGATGGTCTTACTACAATTTTATAAAATTTACTCTTAATTCTGGATGAAATTTTTCTATCGCACAACACACCAGAAGTATTTCTCCATTTTACCCATCCTGCTTGAATCCTGCTAATAACGTCATTATCTATTTCATCATTTTATATAATCGATTCAAGGTATCTAAAACGCTCACTCTTCTTAACAATCTGATCATCAATTGTCACATCTTCAATATAAGTATTTTTCTCTTGACTAAATGTGCACTCCATATATTCAGTTTTTTATCTACTGAGATAAAAATCTTTAGATTCTAGAACATTCCTCTAAAGTTCGAGTTTTGCTTTAGCTCCCTATTTAGTTTTCTCAACAATAACAATATTATCTGCGAAGAGCATACACCAAGGCACCTCATCTTGAATATGTCCAATCATGACTTCCATAATCAAAGCAAAAAGATACGGACTTAAAGCCGAGCCTTGGTGTAATCCAACTGTAATAGAAAAATCCTTAGTCAAACCTCCTTGTGTCTGAACACAGGTAACAGCTCCTTTATACATGTCATTAATAACTTGAATATAAGCAGTATAAATCCATTTCTTTTCTAAAACTCTCCAAAATACTTCTCTTGAGACTTTATCATAAGCTTTTTTCAAATCAATAAAAACCAAATATAGATTTTCTTTTCTCTCCTTAAACTTCTCCATTAAACTTCTTAATAAATGAATGGCTTCTATAGTAGATCTACCTAGCATAAAATCAAACTGATTCTTTGATACCATAGTATTATGGCGTAACCTATGTTCGATCACCCTCTCCCAAAGTTTTAAAGTATGACTCATTAATTTATTCTTCTATAATTGGCACAATTCTGTACATCACCTTTATTCTTATAAACAAGTACCAATATACTCTTTCTCCATTCATTTGATATCATTTTAGTCTTCAAAATCATATTAAACAATCTAGTTAGCCAAGAAACTCTTTTATCTCCTAAGCACTTCCAAACATCTGATCCTACTACTTTTTTATACTTCATCTTCTTTAAAACTTTTCAGACTTCAGCTTTACTGATACGTCAGATGTAAGAGTAATTTTTACTTTCTTTTGGGGTGTTGAGTTCCATAAAATCAATTAAATTTTCAGAACCTTCATTAAAAAAATTATTGAAAATAACTCATCTATCTATCTTTAATATCTTCTTCCATGAAAAGTACTTTTTGATCTGCATCCTTAATACATTTTACTTGAGTTAAGTATTTAGTTTTTCTATCTCTTACTTTAGTCATCCTATATAATTGTCTTTCTTTTTCTTAACTTATAATTTTATAATTGTTATTATTTTACTCAAGAAAAAAACGAGCTTCTCTCCTTGAAGACACTAGGAAGCTCCTACAAAGGGATTTGTTAGTTAACCCATATCAAATATTGCGTAAATCTAACAAAGTAGCACATGCCATGGCAAAGAGAGCTTTCAGCCTATTGAACAAACAAATAGTTTATTTTCAAGATCCACTGAGTGATGTCCACAGTTCTTTTGAAGAAGGACAGGCTGGTCCTAATCCTTCCATTTTTATTCCTACTGTTTTGCAAGACTTCAACCTACTTCCACCAAAAAAAGGTTCAATGAAGGAAAAAAACCTTTTGAAATTCATAGCCAAAACTCAGTGTAAGTAGCAGGGTAGACCATATTGTAGCAAATTAATTATTTGTAGCTCATGTGCATAAGCATTTAAAAGATCAACCTTAAGAATCATCAAACCTGGGAGGATGGTCAGGCCTTGTACGCCAAAAAAGCAGCTGGCCATGTCATCAGCTGACACATTTCCGCCTTGATTTGCAAGAACAACAAAAACTGCATTCCGGCACATGCTTAATGCAACATGGTTATTTGCACCTATAAGATGATGAAGGTACATGATAACAGAGTTTAAACACCTTCTGCAATCAGTCTCCAGATTCACTGGCACCTCACAGTTACTAGTGACATCAACAAAATTAGAAGATTGCATCAACTCCAGCACGGTTCCTCTCCCATCACATTGACAAGAAACTCCAATCTTTGGGCCCAGTCCACAGAACATTGTAGCACTAGGTGGAATTCCATATAAACTGAATATTTCAGACAAAGAACTAAGGCAGATGTCAGAGAATGCTGATGGAACTCCAAGCTTGCCCGTTGAATTAGCGTAATGAGCAATGGAAACTGCAACAAAGGCATTAATATAACGACAGCATAATCCCCTCTCATTTGGATTTGAACAAGCAGATGCTGCTAGTGTAAAATTTGCCCAGCCAAAATTTAGGGGACAATCTGTAAAGGTACATAAGATATGTAGAACGCATTAATAATTAAGCAACAAATGATATGTATATGTATATATGGATAGATATTTAGATAGATAAATGGGGAATAGAGAGAGAGAGGGGTGGAAAAATATAGCATCTCACAACAACCTCATTAATCATCATTCATCATTCAAATAAAAGAATTCACGCATTCTGGCAAGAAGGTCCACATGTGGAATATAGAAAACGGATTATACATAAGTAACATGATCAAAGAAAAGGCTACAAGAAAAATAAAAGTCAATTCGGACGCCTCAAAAGTGAAACCAGAAACTCAGCAGTAAAATAATTTGTTGTTAATTTGAAGAGCCCACAGAAAAAACTTACTTCTTACAAATCTAGGACTTATGAGGAGTCATCAACTATTGTGTTTGTTTAGTAAGGTTATTTTTAACTTAAGATGTTACATTATACATAAATTTTAATATTAAAATTTAATTATATTTTATATCAAACACATATTTCAAGATAAAAATTAACTTTATTTCACATCATACACACATACTAAAATAATAACTTATATTGCATCGCTTACACATTTTAACATAATAACTAATTTTATTTCGCATCATACACAATTCTCAATAAAAAATATTCTCATTTATTTTTAATTTTGACATTATTTTAGTTAGCAATTGCAAACAAACACAGGGAATTATGGTCCTTTCAAAGGTTGATGGGCATTGATGCAGGACAGAGAATGCAAAAGATAACTTTTTTAATTAATAATCAACAAAATTAATTGACATATTATTTTAATTAAACACAAAATATTTTTTAAATAAATTATGTCATAAATAAGATTTATAAATCCAGGTTTAAATTATTTTAAAATTAAAATTAAAATAAATCGTATAACAAATAAGAATTTATTAATTAGATTTGACCGCCGATTTAATATTAATAGATCAGACCATATAATCAGAAATTTTTTGCTCCAGTAAATATATGATCGCAAAATTAGAGCAGAATAAATAATTCAAGTCAACCAAATAAATTTGTTTTAAAATCGAATGATCAGATTAATTCGATTCAGAAAAGAAATTATACCTGAATCCAAGAACCAAAGCACCAATTTATAATTTGTCCAATTACTATAGTTGCAGCAAGGGTTTTTTTTTTTGAAATTCGGTCGTAGCCTATAATACTATAACAGTAAAAAAATGTACATCAGGTACAAAAAGTTCGATGCTCGTCAAGAATCGAACAAAAATCGAGTGGGAGGGACATGCCCCCACGCCACTCTAAATCATCTAAACAAGAAAAGGAAGCTACAAAATCTGCCGCTCTATTAGCGGCTCTGTATACATGAGATATCTTGTACGTCTTAAAGGCGCAAAAAAGGTTGGCGATCTGGGCCATGGTCTTGTCGGGAGGGTGTCCTCTGGCTGTCCGGTGAAGGTCCGCAATAGTGATGGCAGAGTCGCCCTCTATCCAAATTTATCCTATTATTAAGGCCATTAAAATAAATTTATTTAATTCAAAATTGAGCCACATAATGATAATATCTAAATCTTAATGATTATCCACACCTTAATTGATATCAAATTCTTAATAGATATTTTAATGAACATTATCTAGCATATCTCTCCTATCTTTCATCTTTCACTTTCCACAGCCTGTTTTCTCATCAACAAACCACCAAGCAAGGGTAAAAAAATAAGAGGTAGGACTGCACTAAAGCTTCCCTATGGGGATCTTCCTATTTTCAATCGTAAGTGCGAGGAGCATCTACTAAAGACGAACAGGTCATTAGTTTGAACTTTTACTCAAACTCCATTTGAAGCCTTTCCTTATTGATATAATATGCAGGTCCAGAATGCAATAGCTGGGATCAACTCACTACTAGCTTAACTTTTAGCATTAGTGTCTACATTCTGCTAGCTTAACTTTTAGCATTAGAATCGACATTGCTGGAAAGTATCACAGTATAGTTAGTATCGCATAACCAGGAGAGTAGTCTGGCCCTTAAAGGAACCTATTTTCTTTCATAATGAACAAACTCCTTTTGCAGAGTAGTCATTCCAGTAAGAGTACACAAGAAAGACGAGTAAGTTTAAGGACGTAAACCAACATAAATCACAGCATAAACCCTAATGCCAGGAGGCAAAAGAAACAATCAAATGAGTCAGCACTTTCGAAGAAGAACGAGCGCCTAATGCCAGCATACACAAGACCAAAATCTCACTGCAAGACATTCAAGCAAACAGAGAAGCTACCGAGACTTGAACAAAACAAATCGAAAGAAAAGAATGCACAGCAGTAGACTCGCGCAATAGTACCTACTTCTCGCGGAATCACAAAAAAATGCAGAGTAATAAAGAGCAAGAAAGAATAGACCTCCGGCGATCACGAAAACGCCGCAAGCTTCAAGAACAACCACCAAAAACAGCAACACTCCGAACAGGGCCGACATGGCATTGGAAGAGAAGAGGCGGCGGTACAGCGAGCATATAAGAGAGAGAGAGAGAAAGAGAGAGAGAGAGAGATTAATAACCAGCTATACACCGCCAAAGCCCAGCGGCATTCACATATGCGGAAGAATCGCCATGTTCTGCTCGCCGGATGTTAAGGTGGTCAGCTAGAATAATAAAGCTACTAAAAATGTAAAAAAATATGAACATCAACAAAAATAAGATATGTGACAAATGTGAAATTAAATGGAATTTAATGTTAACATTTTTTATTTAGATGTAAAATAAAATACATTTTTAATATTAAAATTTATTTTAAAAAAAATTAGCACTTTTGTACCTTCAAACAAAACATAATTTAGCTGATTAGGTGATAGTATAGAGATCTTTTTATTAAATAAAAAAATATAATATCTTTTTTATGAAAATAACTTAAGTTAAACGTACAATTTCACAAATTATGAATAGTACTGCTACTTATTTAACTACAGATATGCTATAATTTCTCACCCATATCATAAATACATATATATATATATATAGCTCATAATCATTGTAGAATTGATACTAAGCACATTGGACATAGTCAAAAATAATTATGTTAATTTTGAAAGAAAAAATATTAATATTTAATAAAGTTTAAGTCTTAAATATGATTATCAAATAAAGTAAAATATGTAAATTCTAATAAAAAAAATAACAAGTGTATTTATTTTTTACTTTAAAATTTGAAACTTAATTTTTTTTAATTAAAATTTTAAACTTAGTTTTGAACATAAAATGAAATGGAAAATTTTAGTTGATAATAAAATTAAAATGGCAAAATCTCAAGAGAATAAAGTCTTTTTTTATAATTAAATAAAATAAGTGCAGACATAAATTAGGGAGTTATTTGGTTCAATATTATCTTAATATTATATCACATTATATAAAAAATTACTTAATTTAGTAAATTTTTAAATAATTTTCTAAAAAATTATATAATTATCAATCAAACGATGAAATCTATAAGTCATAATATTTAGATAATACAACAATAATAATTAAGACTTAATCCACTTGGTGGAATCGACTACATGAATCTTTTGTTTTCATTGCATTCTATCAATTACTAAATTCTTATCTAAGTCTAAGTAACTAAGATCACTGTTTATAGTTTATTGTCATATCTTATTTGGCCTCTAAGTATATATTTAGATAATATAATATTTATGTTAACTTCTAAGTATTAGATAATATAATATAATATAATACTTAGATAACATATCTTCTAAGTAACTAAATTTATATATTTAGATAATATAATATAATATTAAAAAAACATCAAACTAATCGCTTTCTAGTATTTACATTTTGGTAAAGTGGTTAAGGAGATATTTAGTTCAATATTTATTTTAATATTATATCATATTATTTATAGAAAATATTTATTTAGTTTAATAACATCTTTAAATAACCTTCTAAAAAATTATAAAATTATCAATTAAAATATGACATATAGATGTATAATATTTAGATAATATGATATAGTATCAAGAAAGCATCTAACTAAACACCCCCAAATCATGACTAATTTTATCATGCAAGAATAAACATGTTAAATTGATACAATATAGAGTTAATCCATTATGTCAAAAATTATAGAAGATATTAAAAAAGCATTTGATTCAATGTCATAGTGGTCTATCTCATATTATCTATAGAAAATAATTATTTGAGTTAATAATATATATAGATAATTTTTAAAAAAATTATTGAAATATCACTCAAAAGATAAATCTAAATATCATGATATGTAAATTATATAATATAATATTAAGATGATATTAAATTAAATGCTCCAAAAATAAAATTGATAATTGTATTAAAAATTTGTAAAGTGTGAGAATAAATTAAATTTTAATGTTAATATTTGCACATGATTTGAAATAAAATAAATTTTTATTATTTAAATATCACTTTTTTATTCTTTGGCTCAAGTACTACAATTTTTTTAATTTCATACAAGCTCTTATCCCACTAGAACAGGAGAAGATTCGTGATTTTAAATATCATGTTGCAGATGAGAAAATATGCATAAAAAATTTTTGAGTTTTTTTTATAGCAAGGGAACTGTTTGTTTATGAAGTTATTTTTAATTAAAATAAAAGATAATTTTAATATAATTTTTTTATTTTAAAATTTATTAAATAATTAAAATAAAATTAATTTTATTTTAAAAATGACGTAAAATATAGAATAAAATTATTTTAATATTAAATTTTATATAAATTTTTTTTTAATTTAATATTAAAATTTATGTATAATTTGATTTATAAATTAAATTTTAACTCAAATAAATCTTATTACTTCGTTAGTTTTAAAGAATCATCATATTATTTTACATGTTTAGCTCACATTCAAACTATCAAATCAATTTTATTTCATATAAATCATTCACATTAAAATAGTTTTATTTTATTATATTAATATCAACTGGCACCAGCTTGGAAATGCAAGACTGATGTAAGATAGATAAAAGGCGATATATATATTAAAAAAAAATTTAAATTTTAAATTGAAGATAAATCAACCATATAATCTAATTATGAATTGCTAAAAACACTCAAAAAACAGTGAGGGCATGTCTCCCAAGCCTCACGGGGTGACGTGTTAGTTTGCTATTAGCTCATTTGATGAGCGGGCCCCACAGGGTGTAGAATAGTGTGTTGTTTGGGTGTTTTAGATTTTGGAGCACGCCAGGCACGGGCGCGCCTGAAAGGACTGTTGACTGCACGCCTGGCCGCCACTCACGAGTGTCGAACCGGACCGGACCGGATGGCTCCCAAGGGTTCAGAAAAGAAGGGAACAAACCGGTTAACGTTTGGATCTGTTTGGTTGGCCCGAGTTAAAATGAATAAGCGGTGTCAAACCCACAAGAAATGATTCACAATTTCTCATAAGTGATCGTAAATTTTAAATTTAATTAAAAATTTTATAAAATACTTGTATCACATAAAATAATAGTACTACATAAATTTTTTTAATTAACTTCATAATTAATTATTAAAAATGTCTAATATTACTCGTAACTTATTAATTGATTTAACCAAATAAATTATTCGCACATTATCAATAACTCGATCACCAATTGGCAATTAGCAACTAAATTCAAAAATAATTACCATCATGTATGTATTTTTGCATAAAAATACTGGACTAAATTTAACAAAATTTAATTAGATAGAAATATTGATTCATCTGCTCGACTTAATGCCTGCTAGCTTGTAACATCCTCAAAATTCTATTTGGTGTGCTTAATGACTTAAACTAAAATAAAATGTTAAATATATATAATCTTTGGCAACGAGAAATTAGAATTTAATAAACATTTTTAACAAAAAAATTTATTACATAACACCTTCATTGAGCATTATCATCACATATAAACTTATTTTTGTTACAAGCATAAATGGAGATGAAAGTGATGATCTTTTTGTGGATCTTGTACTTTTCATATTTTATAGGAACTTTTTCATAAAATGATATCTCAAAAAATTATATATTTTAATATCAAAAAAAAAAATTATATATATCACACTAAAATCTTATTAAATTATAAATTTTACAGCATAGTATACTTCAAATTCTAGGCATTAAGACCATAACTTATAATCTAAAATATTAATTTTTATACTTTAAATTATTAAAATACTAAAAATTAAATCTTAATTTTTAAATTTTAAGTTTAATATTATATTCTAAATACTAGTCATCGTAAATTAGTTATATATAAAATTTATTTTAAAATCAATTTAATAAGATAAAAATTTGTATTATAGACTCGTAAATAATACATAATAAAATAAAATTCATAAAAATATATTAGTATTTTAACTTAAATCTTACGTGTTAAAAATTATTTAAATCTATTATTTATGTAAAATATTTTAAGGGTCAGATTTTATTCCTATGAACCTTATTTAAGTTAAAACATAACTTAAGTATGATTTACTTAAATAAAATGTAAGGATTTTTTAACTAGGGTGTGTTAGTTGTAAAATTAAAATAAATAAGTGTGTGTCATGTAATATTTAACTTTAGGGTGTCTAATAAGTAAATATTGAAGTTTTTTGTGTCATACGGATAAAAATCTCTATAATATATCTCATATGCAGTAAGTTCGCTCATATATGTATCATAATATATCTCATACGCAGTAATTTTTATCAAATATGTATTATAATAGTCCACCAAAATTACTATATATAAAATATTTTATAATATATATGTGATAAAACTTATTACGCATGAGATATATTATGATACGTATATAAATTTTAATAGTTTATAATATATATGATAAAAATGATCTC
>KZ452013.1:8216338-8350319 GCA_002786265.1 Apostasia shenzhenica | reverse complement strand
ATGCTCACTTACACGATTAGATTTAATTTAAGATACAAAAGGGGGTTAGAAATTTATTCCTATGAATCTTATTTAAGTTAAAACATAAACTAAGGTCATGATTTACTTAAATAAAATTGTAAGGAAGAAATTTTTTAACTAGGGGTGTGTTAGTTGTAAAATTAAAATTAAATAAGTTGTGTGTCATGTAATATTTAACTTTAGGGTGTCTAATAAGTAAATATTGAAGTTTTTTGTGTCATACGGATAAAAATCTCTATAATATATCTCATATGCAGTAAGTTCGCTCATATATGTATCATAATATATCTCATACGCAGTAATTTTTATCAAATATGTATTATAATAGTCCACCAAAATTACTATATATAAAATATTTTATAATATATATGTGATAAAACTTATTACGCATGAGATATATTATGATACGTATATAAATTTTAATAGTTTATAATATATATGATAAAAATGATCTCGAACTATAAATAGTGGGACCCGCACGCAGTTTCGCAGGCTGCCGCAAAATCACGGTTAGGCTGTCCGAACGCAATAAGTTCTCGCGAACTAGGGTTTCATCAGCCATCTTGTTTCGTTTCTACGGCGGCGGACCTAGCTCACCGAAGCCTTTCATCAGCGCTGATCTTGTTTCGTTTCTCCAGCGGGACTTCCCTTCTTCCACTTAGCTCACCGAGAAGAGAAGCCATGGTACTGCTTTTATTTAGATTGTTGTTTTTGCTTAATACCAATCATTTTCATTTTCAGATTATCCCGAAGAAGAACCGTCATGAGATCTGCAAGTACCTATTTCAAGGTTAGGGTTTTATTCGGGATTGTAATCTGTTGTTATCCTTTTGGGTTGGTTACGTTTCATCTTTTGTACTGATGTTCTTCCTTGGGTAGAGGGCGTGCTATACGCGAAAAAGGACTACAATCTTGCGAAACATCCGGAGATCGATGTGCCAAACCTGCAGGTGATCAAGTTGATGCAGAGCTTCAAGTCCAGGGAATACGTGAGGGAGACCTTCGCGTGGATGCACTACTACTGGTACCTGACTAATGACGGTATCGAGTATCTCAGGACTTATCTCAATCTACCCTCTGAGATCGTGCCTGCTACTCTGAAGAAATCTGCCAAGCCGCCTTCCCGGCCTTTTGGTTCTGGTCCTCCTGGTGATCGCCCGAGGTAAGCGTTAATTCGTTCTGCTTAGTTCATTAAGTTCCCTTCTTGGATGGCATAACATGATGCTTGATGCCTTTTGTTGTTGTGGCAGGGGACCCCCACGCTTTGAGGGAGATAGGCCAAGGTTTGGGGATAGGGATGGGTATCGTGGAGGGCCTCGCGGTGGCGATTTTGGTGGCGATAAAAGTGGTGCTCCTCCGGAGTACCAGCCTTCATTCCGCGTATGTATTGACTTGTTTTGGTTGTTATTTTTTTTTAAGTAATTTTAGTTTTTGCTCTTAGTATTGATTGCCCATGAGCTACTGGTTTGGCATTGGTATCATGCATTTGGTTGATTGTTGTGATTGAATCCCCTCAGAATATGTAAAATGCCAAAAATTTCAGCAAGATTAAGTGAGCCTTATCTTGTCCCCATGGTTTTAGGTAATTCAGATCATTTAGTCTGTGTTCCTTGTATCTCATTATTATCACAAACTAAACCTATCAGATTTTGCATATCTCTGAATAGGGGGACATTGTATAATTGTGAACATTGTAATTATTGTTATCTTATACCAATATATTAAAATTACATTGGTATAACAATAAAAAAACTACCAATGTATTAAAAGTGAAGTTTTCACCTTGTTTGCATTATGGTGGACTCTGTGAACTTGGTTCTGAGCATAATGCTCCTGCATTGAGTTTGCTATATTGATTCATCGTTCATTTGAACTTTTGCTTGCGGTTTTTCATGTTTGTTTATTATTCCCTTTCTAGAAATGTGCCAGATGATGAAATTGCTTCTATCTCATGACGGTCATCTGAGATAACATGTCTCTGATGATAAAAGAATCAATTCTGATGGCTTCTGCACATGTCACTTAATAACATCTGCCAATAAGTATTCTGGACGTTATTTTTTTTCATTTCTCTCAGTTAAGTGGTTTTCATCTATTTATTTACTCTAATCACTTGTATTTCCTTCAAAGATCACAAAATTGGATGTTTAAACTATGAATCTGTGGTATGGTGTCAGTAATATGATGTTGTCTATCTCACCTGCATTTTTTGTCTTTATTGCTGCATCTTGATGCTAATTTTTGGTTATGCTGTCCATCTTTTATGTTCTGACTCTATTCATGCATTGGTTTAGCTAACTTAACTTTAATGGGGTTGAAGTTAATCTTTGATGAGATATTTTGTATTAAGATTTGTGAAAAATTGTAATTGAAGTTAGTTTTATTCTGGATTGTATATAGAATGTGAAATGAAGTTAGTTTTTCATTTTGAAATTTGTGCAAGATTAAAATAATGTTGGTTTTAATATTAGATTTTTGTTAAAATTGAAATTTATTAGTTTAATGTCGAAATTTGTGTATAGGAGTGTTCAAAATTAACAAGGGGGAAGGAAAGAGAGCGATGACACGCTTGATGCTGTATTTATAGAGGAACCACTATTTGGTTCATTCATACCTTCAGTTGTCTGTTGATACAATAATATATTTGATGGCTTGTCTGTCACCAATCTCCATTTTGTGACTATCTTCTCTACTTATTAACCTGCTGACGATTCTTGTCATTCTAGATATCATGTGTTTCTATTATTTCGTGATTTGAATGTTATTGAAAGTGAATTAGCTACAAAAACAAGCAAATCTCATACTCCAATCTGCAATATCGTGCAGGGTGCTGGCGGCCGGCCCGGATTTGGCCGTGGTGGCGGCGGTTTTGGGGCTTCTGCATCATCTTCTCTTGAGTAGGTGATCTAAATGTCTACATGCATCCTTTTTTGCAAGCAAGCTGGAAGCTAGTAGTAAGCTTTTTCTTCACTTAGACTGTAATGTGAAACCCTTTGTTTTATGAAAATTTTGCATGTTCTTTTGTGGCTTTCCTTGAAGTTTGAAGTGAGTTATTATCGTTAGTATTATTATTTTTTAATTTGGGAAGAACCAACTATTGTATATTGACTAAATGATTGAAATGCTTCGTGTGGTTACCTTAATCGGCATTCTCCTGGTTCATGCCTGTGATTGTCAATGTGAATCCTAATTTCCTATTTTCAGGATTTTTTGGTGAGTTTCAGACTTGCAGTAAACTGTTCCTTCATTCTTCTATTTGTTTAATACCAAACAGTTCATTTAAAGAAATAATATTGCATACACTGTGTATCTCTTGATGGTTTGTTTGCTTTATTTGCCTTATTTATTTGGACCTTCAAGGCTTGAAAGATTCCTTGTAGTTGAGTTTTTAACTTTTGAATTACATGATCATACTGGAAATTTGTGATGTTCTGTGCTTGAAGCCTTCAACCTCACCAGCATCTTCTCCTGAGAGAGGCAGAGAGAGATCTTTAGATAGAGAGCTTTTTCTTGTTTGAGACAACTTGAGATATACAGTAGTTTTCTGTGGCAGTACCTTTCCAGAGTTTTGATAGAAATCTTTCTCAAATGGGATCTCAATCATATGCAACAAAAAACTATGTAGGTTGTTGGCATGTAATGGAAACTTGCAATTTTTTATGATGGAACTGCCCATCTAATCAAATTATAATTCGTTTGACATAATAGGTGATGTCATATATAAATTTAATATTAAATTTTAAGTATATTTTACGTGTCCTAAAATTAAATTTATAAGTATTTTTTATAAATAGATTTGATATAATAACTTGTTTTAAAATAAAATCATTTTCAGAGAGTATTATTTCACTTTTATTTAATTTTGTATGATTTGTAGGATACATTGAATAATTTTTTTTAGTAGAGAGAGAGAGAGAGAGAATGCAAAGTGCATTTTAGAAATTAGGATTTTTAATATTTTATGCCTCTAAAATTTAAAATTTAAATTATACTATATTTAAATTTGACATTTTGTACACTTCTTTTGGAGTGCAACTGTACAAGTTACCAAAATAACTAAAATATTTAAATTTTGAATAATAAATTGCCAAAAGCCAAACAGTTTGAGATTAAATTAATAATTTCTTCTTCATTTATCAAAATAATAATAATAATAATGTCATCTTTATCAATAATAATAATAATATCATCCCTAGCTAATTAATTTTTTAATAAAAAAATTTATTAAGCAGTTGAAGCAAGAAGCCGAAAAAGAGACAGAAAGGGATGCTATGGAAGAAGGCCCCCCTAGTTCGGGGGCTAAGAAGGCCCCCGTAGTTCGGGGGTTTAAAAACCAATTGAGGCTATATAAGTCTCAATTGGTTTTCCTTTCAGAAATGAAGTCGCTTTGTTTTGAATTTGAAAAAGTGAAACGATAGTGTGGCTACGGTTCAGCATTTTTAGTTAGGTGCCTTGATCATTTTGGTGGTGTTTGGCTTTGATGTGGAATAAAACTCTTTAGTCTCGTTATAAAGTTTCTTGAATCTTCATATTAATGTCATTGTTTGCTTCAATGAGAATTCTATTTCCTGGAGGTTTACGGGATTCTATGTTGAATTAGTGGAGTTCAGAAAATATCTTTCTTGATAAATGTTGAAAAATCTTATGTAGAGATAATAATTATAATATTTTGCTTAAAATATAATTTATAACTAGGCTAGATTTAACATGAAAATTGGCTTAGAACTAAAAGAATTTTATTATGCTCGAATTGAATCTGACTCAAAATTAAAAATTTTAATTTTAAGTATAATATGATTTGCTTAAAATCGGCTTAAAGCCGATCATTATCTACTAGAATTTTTAATAAATTAATAATCTAATTCATTGGAAATTTAAAAAATTAAACCTAAAATTACCTTTTTGAGTTATTTAGGGCAAGGTATTCTAGAATCATCAAAATAACCTGAAATCACAAAAATAATGACCATTTTTGTAAAATAACACTCCGCCAGCTCCCAAGAGAGAGGAACGAGGGAGATCATTAGATTTGATATTTTAAAATATTTTAATATTAAAAAATTAAAATAAATTTGATTGATATATTAATAACTTAAAGACTAATATATTAAATTTTTAAAATTATAAATTTCTTTAATATTATATTTTAAATTCGATATCTTGAACGTAATGCTAAACAATGAAATTGTTAGTATACTGAGTAAAAGATTTACATAAAAACAAAAAATATTCATGCAAAATAAAAATAAATGACGTTTTTGTGCTGCAGCACTCTAGTTCTGTTTGACAATGGGCTAAAAATTATGACTAAAATTAGTCATAATTAAAATCTTAATTTTATTTAAAAAAAATTTAAAAAATTATTTTATATCTCATCTCACACAAATTTCAACATTAAACAATCACTTTATTTCACATCAACATAATTTTCAATAAATCAATCAATTTTATTTCATGTCTTACATAATTTTTAATATAATTAAATTATTTTATTTTACATTATATATATATTTTTAAAAATAACTAAAATTCTAACTAAATTTTATTTTCTTCTTATTACCGAACAGAACCTATTGGATCGTGGCCCGTTGCGCCAATTTGTTACGAAGAACTGTAAAATAGAATAAGGTATTTACGGCAATGCCCAAAGTTACCAAACGGCAGGCCGCGCCTAACTACAAATGTCGGGGTAATTTCGTCGTTTTACATCTATTCCTCCGGTGAGCGTAAACGCGCGGCGCCCGATCTCCTCCTTCGCGGGGATCCATCTGACTGATACAGATCGAGAGTGAGAGAGCGAGAGCTGTCGAAAATGGCGGAGGAAAAGGAATCCACGTCAACCCCTTTAAGCCAAGTGGCTGATTCCGAAGACCCGGCCAAATCTCCCCCGACGTCCCCCAATTCCTCCACTCGAAAGGTACGCCTTTTCCCCTTTCCCCTCTCATCGGGCGCCTCTTCCGCATCCTACGGATTTGACCCTGTATGGATATTTTTTTGCACCACTCTGTACAATATTTTCCATTATCGTGATAAATCATTCAACTATTTCTCGTGCAAGAGAAATTTGTAGCACAGAAGTCCTTTTATGGCATAATTTGCTGTTGTGATTACTTCTCATTTGATTCGTACTGTTTTGTTGGATGAAACGAACACACTGCTCTTCATATATGGATATTTGGATTATGTTTTTTCTATTGAAGTCAACGTGAGAGAAGATTTTGGGCCAATGAAATTTGGGCAATTTCATGGGGCGGGCTTTTGTGCAACTATGGTTGTAGCAGATAGGAGAAGAGATTGTTATAAAAAGCGTGGCGTTTGTTGACATTCGAAATGCTGACGCTTTGTAGAAATGTAGTATGGAACTATAGGAACGTCATGTTTGCTGGATTAAGTGATTTGGTTGGTTGATGCGGTTCTTTCATTAAATGATAATTTGATTTTGAAGATGATCTTTGGGTTTTTGGTTTCCTTTTAATTTATATGGATTGGTGGAAGGAGGGTCTATAGGTTTGAAGATTGAAGGATACTTAAAAGTGGAAAGTCGTTCTAGGTTAGTTTCTGAAACTGTTCTAAAAACTGATTGGGGTTAAGAACTAGATTTCAGTTTGGTTCATGTCTCATCATCGGATCGTCGGATAGGTCATTGAACTTGTCTAACTGGTAAATTATTATTCTTTTAAAAATTCAAAAAGATAATAGTGTCTGCTAAATAGTAACAAATATTCAAATAATAAACTTGTTCATTTTTTATATTTTGATTGTCATTACTAAACAACAAATATCATACAAAAAGATTAATTCATTATTATTTAATTCAGTTTGATATGTAATACGATTTTATCATTAAATTGAACTGGATGACATGTCAGTTCATGGTTAAACAAGTTAGATTGGGAGGTCTGATTTGGTTTTTGCAATACTAATATTTGATTAGAACATAAGTACATAAAGTTATTCTAGGTTAGTTTCTAACTAGAACATTAGTATAAATAATTAATTTAAAAATGCTTCAATGTGATATCATATTGTCATGTTGGGAAAGTTACATTCGACATAAAGATTATCGAAATCACCTTGGTTTTGACATCGTAAAATTGATATCCTGGAATCATAAGAACAATTAATTTCAAAAACGGGCTTGCCTTCATTGTTATTAAGAAAGTTCTTACCACGTGAAAAGTGACAACGTTATTTGCTAAAAAAAAAAGTGGACAACTTCATGTATGCCAAAGGAATTGTTTGGTGCAACGCTTAAAAGAGCCAATATTTCATATTCATCACCATATCTAATAATTTTATTTCACATTCAATACAAATATCAACATTTGAAATTAATTATATTTCACCTTCAGCACAAATTTTAACAATTAAATCAATTTTGTCTCACATCTTACATACCTCCTGATATTTGAATAACTTTATTTCACATCAAACTCATATGCTAATATATTTTCTCGCTAAAACCAAGTGAGAGTAAAGGCATGTGCAAACGATTCTCTAATATATAAAAAAAGTTAAAGAGAAAAGGATATGCTATAAAGATTAGTACAAATGTAAGAATAAAAAGAATTGAGAAAAATATAAAATAACCCAACAAGATTCAGAGAAAGCAGTCTATGTTGAAAAAAATTTAGCGTTTGAGGATTTATTTGGAAAATTGGGCACCAAAAAAGGAGAAAAATACATATATAGACTTGCTAAGAAAAAAATAAAAACATTAAAGACTTTACTCAAATAAAATGTATTAAGGATGAATACCACAAAGTACTTTTTAAGAAAGAAAATACCCAATATAAATGAATAGATTATTTTCAGTAGCTTTTTAATAATAGTTGTGATAATATATTTGATCTTATGAAAGTTTATATTCAAAAAGAGAATAGAAATTATTGTTATAGCAGGCATATTAGTAAAGCTAAAGTTTGAGAGGTTTTAAAAAAGGTGAACTGTAAAAAAACAGTTGGATTGAATGATATTCTAATAGATGTTTAAAAATATATGAGATGAAGAAATGTCTTGGCTCACTAGATTATTTAATATATTGAGAGAGTGTTACTTGGAACAAAATGTATCTAGTTGGAACTTGGATCTGTTTGAAGGTTTAGATCCAATCCAAATTCAAATGTAAAATTGTTAAACACCAAATGAAATTGAATTTGAATTCTTATTTGAACTCTTTGATCCATTTTTTACCCTTAATTTGTACCCAATTATGCCCATGGACCCTTCCAAAAAAAAAAAAAAACAGCCCATGGCCATTCAGAATTATCTCCTTGAAATATGTTATAATTTGGGTTTAATCTCATTACCTACAACCTTAATCACTGAGAATTAAACAACATATTCACTTTAAATTTAGAAATATGCTAAACAATTAATCTTACAGTAAGCTTACTTGCTTTAAGGCTAAAACCAAGTAAAGCCTGAGTGATGATATTGATACTTATAGGAGACACCATAGCTCCCCACCACTCTCAAGTGAGCTACAATCACAATTATGCAAATATAATGTAGAAAACAACCAAAAAAAAGGAAAAGCACAAAAAGATTTACATGGAAAACCACTTTTGTCGAGAAAACCCACGAGACAAGGAGGAGAGAGTTCCGCTGTCAATGAAAAATATTACAAGTAATCGTTGTTGAGCTTTCTCCCCCAAAGTTCTTGGTTATAGAACAAGGAAAGAAGAGGAATATAGAAGAAAAAACTAAACCTTCTTTCAAGAAGAAAATCTCATTCGAAGTTAGAAAAAAGGCCTTGAAAGGAATATAAAAGAAACTTATCCAATAAATCCATTTTAAATACTTTAAAATTTACCATGAAGACACGTACTGTGTCATGATGATTAAAGGAGATCAACCTATGCTGTTTCATCCATCATGCATCTTAGGCATACTTCGACCACATTCCACCCACAATAAATCATTCTACCCTAGAGGTCACATCTGAGATATCTCTGGCAAAAGCAACAATATGTAATAACTTGAGATCACATCTCAGGACAACAAACACTTGGGAGAAAGGCCACATGTCGAGCATTTTTGTTCGAGGAAACCAACCATAATCTATGGAATGACATACCACCAAGTTCACGAGGTATCCTCATCCTCAGTACTTGAGAAATGAAAATCAATTAGATGCTATGGGATATGTTACCCAAGCGCTCAAGATATCCTTGCGAGTATTCAGAATACTTGAGAATCAATCGGACTTTATGGGAGGATATGTCAACAAAGTGTCCAATATATCTTTACATAGCATTTCCAACATTCGAGAGAACTTGTTGGGCGACACGAAGTTACAAGTCCCTCCATGCAGGAGATGACCTCAAATGAGCAATCTAATCATTTATGCGAACATTGACAAGATCCTAAGCCAAGATGTCTCAAGGAACTCCTTGAGGGAATATTCGACAAACGTGCAACTACCACATACATGTGAAATCAAGAGAAATGCGGAAAGTGAGGCCATGGAACACAATGTATAGTTTCAGATCGGCACTGCTCTGAAACTGTACATTGTATAAGGTGTAGTGAGTTTAAGTAAAGGTAGACGAGGAATTCCGCAATGTACTATTGGATATATTTGTCTCATATAAAAAGTGGTAGTTTTGTAAATACAAGTTTTGAAAAATATAAGTTCATCTTCTTCTCCATCTCTTCATGACTCTTCTTCTGCCAATCTCTGTGAGAATGAAGGAGAAAGAGAGATAACCTCTTATTGATCTATCATTTTATTAGGTTGCATGCTATTCATGTGGAATATATTGTTTAACTACAGTTTGGTTGAGGACAACCTTAAACATATTTTCTGAAACTGCTGAGAAAACGAAAGAAGCCTTTGATAGTTGTGAATGATTGGACTGAACACCAAGGATGTCGTTTTTATAATTTATTATTGACATAAATGAACAGTTTAATTACATTGAACTCTTTTTTGAATATTATCTCTTAAAGATATATATAAAACCGATATAAAGTATGGTATCAGTCGGTTGCGTGAACATTTTCAAGTACCCATGAAGATAATATCCATTGTACAATGACAAAGGTATGTTAGGTTGGCATCACTAAACTAAGTTCAAGGATGGCAGCCTCATGCAAATTCCATTTGGATGTCATCAAATATGAAATTTTATCTATTAGCTTGAGCCATCAAGCATCATAGGTGCCATTCGGCCAAACCTGAACGATGTGTTTATGTGTCTGCTTACTGTTTTTCTGGTGCTTGCTGAATGATCTCCAAAATTTCTCTCTGTTCATTTCTATCTCAGCAAATCTTCCTACCAGTGGATGTCTAGATCTGTAAGAAGGCTATGCTCTTCCTACATGAGTTTTTCTGATGGATAAAGTTTGGACAAATGCTGAAATTAATTTACTTAATCACCAGCATGTTTATTGCAACTTTACAGATAAATGTAGACAAGTATAGGCTTGCCCACATCTTCTGTGAGAGGAACGATTCTTGCATATGTACTGAAGGCTTATGCTCTACTGTACTGATTTATAGAATTGTCTAACAATCTACTCCTTTACTAGGCTTGTTGTGCTTTGCTTCAGAGCTGGGTGTCCAAGAAATTTATGACTGGATGGTACAGAAATAGATTCTTTGATTATTCTATTAATATTGTGTTTTCTTTATTGGTTAACATTCCTTTTGAAATATTTGTTGCAGTGTAGTTCTGTTTCCTGTTGCAGTTACCTTCTTTATTACATGGTGGTTTATTCAGTTTGTGGATGGCTTTTTCAGTCCACTGTATACCAAACTAGGCTTTAACATATTTGGTAATTTTTTTTAAAATCCACTTTATGATTTCATTTAAATGATTCTCCTATACATAAACATCAAATTTTATTGGAGCTTCTATCAATAAAATGATTTCTCTAAGTACATTGATCATTTTTTTTGTTAAGATTGAGATGTGAATATGATCATCTCATATCAGAATTGTCTGATAGTTTGAAAGAATTGTCCAAAACTTTGAATTTAGTCCTCTTTTGGGATGTTTTTGTTTCAACCTATGAATGTTGCACCTTTTAAGTTGGCAAGTACAAAAAATGTAGGTATAGTAGGTGTTCACAATGGTTGGTGTTTGTTTAGCCAGGTTAAAGTTAGCAATATAACATTTCACGGGATACACAAATATCAATATTAAAATTGAACTATATTTGATATTATACATATCTTTTAAAGTAAAAATTTAATTTTATTTTTCATCATACAAATGTATCAATTATAACTAACAATTTCATAACTGTCACACGTCCCAACGTAATAACTAAATTTCACAACATGCACAACTCTCAGCCAAAAAACATCCTCTTCCAAAGGTTGTATTTAACCCTATTAAAGTTAATATTTACAAACAAACACATCTCTCTGGAGATTAATGTTATCTTTTTTGTATAATTGGCACTCTACTGCTATTTTGTTTATTTTAAAAGCTGTCAGTGTTTGTATTTTTAATTTATATATCTTTACACTACAGGGCTAGGATTTTTAACATCTCTAGTATTTGTATTTCTTGTTGGAATATTTGTTTCATCTTGGCTGGGTGCTACTATTTTCTCGCTTGGTGAATGGATAATCAAGAGAATGCCTTTTGTCCGCCATATTTATTCAGCATCTAAGCAGATCAGTACAGCGATTTCTCCAGGTAGCACATTTCTTCTTTTATGCAATAAGATGCCTGTGCTTTTCTAGTTTTCCTTGAAAGACATTGTTTCTAGATTTTCCATAAGAAATAACTGCTATTTTTTTTGGTACATTCGAACTTCCCATTCAACCATTGCCAGATCTGCCAATTTCCGTTTGTGTTATTTTTAGTAAGAAAATATCAAGAAGTTTCCAAAATAACTTGGTCCTTGATTTTAGGACCCTGCAGTTAGTCCTTATGTTACCAAGTAACCAATCTTTCTGGTGTTTCCTTAAGATTGATTGTCAAGTCAGATCATGGAATTGTGTATCTTGATGAGATTGATTGGAAAGCATAATTGGTAAACATGGCTCCATTATCAAGCATTGCAAGTTCATTTTGTTGGGATGCGACTTAGATACTGAAAATTTGTATTGTTTTCTTAGCATGCTCTTGATGCCTGAAGTTTCAGCTTTGGGGACCTTCAATTATTTTTGACTCTTGAAGCAACATCCCATCCCCTTTTTACTACATTTGATATTTCTCTTTTTTTTTCTTGTGGTAAAATTTGATATGGTGGTGTATTTCTAGTGGATTCATAAACATAATTGAGTTGATTTTTATGTTTTGTTTTCACAGATCAAAATACAGCTGCTTTTAAAGAGGTTGCAATTATCCGTCATCCTCGTGTGGGTGAATATGCGTTTGGGTTCATTACATCATCTGTGATTCTTGAGGTACCTTCTTAAAAATCAATTTTTCTATTGACCATACTTCACCATGAATTCGATGCTTCGGCTAGAAATAAACTTGCATAAAGCTTGACTTGTTTTTGTTCGGATAGCATTAGGCTTCGAAATGAACATTGACTGCACTAAATCTCATGAAGATTTTAATTGCTGAAACTATTAAGGAAGCATCCTTGAGTATGAGCTGTCCGGTATTGAGCATTTTTTTTCCAGATTTGGTTTTGTTGAGGTTAGTTAGTCCTTAGGTGTTGGAGGTTATGTAAATCAATGTTGGATAACAGATAAAAGTATTTGGTAATGATGGTAAGAGGGATTTTTAGCACCCAAAAGGTTTTGGAGGCTAACTGACCTCCTTATCAAGCACCCCGGCACCCCCTCGCATGCCTTGTGCTTCCTCTGCTGTTCCCTATCCATGATTCACTAATCGTTGAGATATTTGGAAAATTCCCTTTCATCTTATGCATTTTTGAAGCTCTCTTATGTTTGTGAAATTATAGTTATGGGGCTCATTTGATATTTCACAACCTGTTTACTGTAAATCTTTAAAATCATCCACAGGTTGTGTTATTGTGATAAAGGAATAGATCGACTTTTGCGCATCAAAATGAGATTATTCATTAAATGATAAGATCATTCTTGTAAAGGCTCAGCCCATGCTTATGTTACAACCAATTACATACTGCCACTAATTTAGCTATTTTACATATTAGATACTCAAATTTTTAATATTACATATTGACCACTAAAATAAAATGAAAATTACAACTTTTATTACATACATGCCATAACTTTGTGGCATGAGTTATATATTTTATGTAATTTTTATGTTATTTTAGTGGCCAATATGTAATATTATAGATTTGAATGTCAAATATGTAAAATAATAAGATTTTAGTAGCATGTATGTAATTATCTTGTATTTGTATCTTTTATTCCAATGTAGCTTTAGCCAACTGTTGTGGTATGAAACTAGAAAATTCAGATAGTACTTGATTCAAATAAATAACTATTTATGATAGAAGAATTTTGATGCATTTCAGCCAATGAATCTCTTGTAAAGTTCTCATAATTATTTGAGTAAACCTTACATGATTAAATGACTGTAAAATATTGCAAAACAAACCGACTTTTCTTCAAGTATTGAATTGGGAGATGCAATGTATGAATTGGCAAGAGAGTTTTGGTTTCTCTGTTTCTTGGGACTAATTAATTCCATTGCCTAGAAAGAACCTTTGATAGAACATTCAAGCTTGAACTAATGCATTCTGTATTTCATTCTTTCAGCATTTAATTATGATTTGAGAAGTTTTTATCTCATGAAGAGGAAACTTTGTGATGTTTCTTGCTTATTGCAGGCTGATACAGGTGATGAGGAGTTGTGTAGTGTTTATGTTCCAACAAATCATATATATATTGGTGATATCTTTTTGGTGAAGTCAGCAGAGATCATTAGACCAAATCTTTCTATACGGGAAGGGATAGGTCAGACTTTCACTCCTATTCTTCATGTATCGTTGGTGTCATTTCTTGTTGCTGTTGGCTTCTCTTGAGAAAAATTACTTGTCTTAGCATGTTAATCATCCGAAATGGTCTATCTTAGTTGATCATTGCAACGGCCCTTGAATTTTCAAAGGGAGAACATTTTTTAGGACACCGGGAATTTGCTTTAATTAATTCTTTTGACCTTCCCCTTTCCTTGCTGGGTTGTTTTTTTTTCAAGATAAAAAGCATATGATAGTAAAGGTTTTGTCATGAACTAGATACTTTGTCATCATCCAATTTTTGATTGTCATGTTTTTGGACTGCGCTTTATTCTGCAAACTTTCCATTTACTAAGGTCATAACTATTTGCTAATTATCATCATCACCATGAATAGGCTTATTCAAACTATTTTAGGTTGTCTTTGTAAATCTTCTTTGAATACCATGTTAATTATGAATATAGAAACATTTAATCTTTTCTATCATTCCATTCTCAATAGTTCATCATTCACCTTTATGTTGACTCATCCACTATGTATAGTGTAATACCAAGATCTGATAAGTTTATGCCTAACACTCATTCTGATAGGTGTTACTCGAGGACTCTTTAGAAATATAACCAATTCTTTTACTCTATTTCTAGTATTACATCACATTCATCTTTACAATTTTCATTTAAGCACTCCCTTTTTTTGAGTTGTTACTCAAGCACTTAAAACCATATTCAATTCTTATTCTATTTTCTAGATTTCAGTACATTCATCTTAAAATTTTGGGCTAAATGGTGAATGCCACATTTGTTATTTTTATTCCCTAGATTTCTTAACAAGAATGAAACTTTAAGAAAAACAAACATAGTATATAAAGCAAGACCTTGTGTTTTATATTAGTAGCTTTTTGGCATTGTACTCATGTATTGTTTTATCTCCAACAAAACTTCATATTTCTCATCATTGCAGCCATAATTTTGGGCTCACTTAGCAGTTTTGTCAAGTTCTATGATCATCATCACTAGGTTTTCAATTTCCTTCGGGATTCTCCATGATTAAAAATGATATCAAGAAGAAATATCGGTTTTCATTCTTCGAAATTGTACATGGGTTTCCATTCATGCTCTACAATCACCAAGCGCCGTACTAGTATTTATTTTAATGGATAAGATATCATCGTGATTATTCCAGTATCTGAACATTTCTTCTTGTACAGAGAAGAATTAATATTGCATATGTGGGCATAAGTCCATTAAATCTGGAAATAGAGTAGCGGATTCTCCTCGGACCCTGGAAGTACTCTTTTGGGCAGGGCCTTTCGGTCTCTTTAAAGCTTAGGAACCTAGGTATGGACTTTTTATCAGGATCTTGATGGCTGTAAGGACGGGGAAATGGAAATGGGAATGGAATGGACTTAAGCCTTCTCAGCCACCCGCTCAAGAGAATCTAATCTTTTGGGTCCGGCCACTCTTCACAAGTCAAGAAGGTTTGGAATCGATTGTAGACCCGGCTAAAAAAGTATCCCCAGAGGTCTTTCCCCTTCAGTTCCCTAGAGGTATATTTGCTGCTTCTTGGTAGCCCATGAGAATACTCCAGAGCTTAATGAGAATGCATATCCCTTTGTACTCAGAATATCATCTGTTGATCCAACCCAATCACTATCAGTGTAGCCGATCAACTTTGAGTCGGAACATGAAAGCAATTTCAAGTCGTCTAGTTAGCAAGCTGGAGTACGAGCTACGCATATAGAGTCCGAGCGGAAAGCTCGTTAGGTAGCCGTAGAAATCCGAAGACTAGCTTTCGTCTCTCGTTCTTTAGTAGTTAAGGCAGCAGATTTAAAATTGTATGTTAAATGTGTTTCTCATGTTACAAGTATTTTTTGCTTTTGTGAAATATGTGCATCAATTTAGAAATAAATCAAGGTAATGTGGAACATATATATGCATGACTCATGAGAAACACATTTTACATATTGTTTGAATGATCCACTGTGCACACACAATATTTTGCTTACAGAGAATATATGTTGAACAAATTTTAAGTTTTTAGCTAAATATTTTTTTTCAAGTGTGCATCTTTGATGCTTTTATATAATGCATGGCATAATTGTCTATATTACTGAGACTACTTGGGACTTTGTAAAATGCAAACGTTTTGACAGTTTTACCTTGAGTTTGTGTTTGTTGTAATACTTGCTCCTATACTGATTCTTCTTGGATGCAATCTAGAGATAATTGTTTCAGGGGGAATGACTATGCCACAGAGGATTGCTCCTATTGAGAGGATGTCCCATAAGAGTCAGAGTATTTGCTTGAACAGAATTCTATGAGCATGCATGGTTGATTATCTTCCAGGTATTTCTTTTACTCTTAACGTTGATTATTTATGGAAACTTACTCGACTTTTGACTTAAATTTCAATCTAATATCAGATCTCATTTGCTTCAAGGTTAAAAATAGCCTAATTGTTATTTTATTAATATTTTAAATTCATCATAAATTTTAATTATTTTATTTCATATTTAACTTAATTTTAATATTAAAAATTAATTTTATTTTACATCCAACACAAATTCTAGCATTAAAATTAACTTTATTTTATATCTTGCATATCTCTCAATATTAAAATAACTTTATTTCATCAAATTTATAAACTAATATACCTCTCTCTCTTGCCCAAAAATAACCATCCAACAAGAAGTAGTTTGAGGCACGGATGACGAACTTAAAATTAGAACAATAATATTTGTATTTTATTTGAAAGTCATATTTAATTATAGGTTAAATTATATCCAAGTTCTTAGTTTATGACTTAATATCATACAGATCTATGATTTTGAAAAATTAACATATGAATTCTTAATTTTTAAAAAAAAAATATTAAATGGGTTCTTTTTAATTTTTTATTATTACATATTTTAAAAATAATCAAATTGCCCTCCCCTCCCCACTCCCTCTCTCCCATCGGCTCCCCGTTGTCGCTGGTGATGATGGTGGCGGAGCCACCACCATCAGCTGGAGGCGTTAGGGGAGGAGGAGCCATAGTCGGTGAAGGGGCGCCGGGGGGACTGCCTACCCCCTCCTTCCCTTTCTCCTTTTAGAGATAAAAGGAAGGAGAGGGTGGGCAGTCCCCCCTTCGCCGACGATGGCTCCTCCACCCCCTCTTCCTTCGACAGACGACAACAAGGCGGCAAAGCCACCCTTCGCCAGCTAATAGGCCCCCCACTCCCTCCTTCCTCTCTCTCTAGATCTACCATGGTAGATAAAGAGAGAGATAACTAGAAAGAGGCGGCGGGAGGCCCTGCCCCCTCGCTAGCGATGCTATGCTGGGGACTGGCTTCTCTGCCATCGTCGGTAACGGCAAGAGCCGGTGGGAGGGGAGAAAGGGAGAGCAGTTTTGTTTTTCTCTAAAAATTTAATAATAAAAATTTTTAAAAAGGATTTATTTGTTGATTTTTATAAATTAGGAACTCATAAATTAATTTTTCAAATTCATGAACTTGTGTGATATTAAACCTTAAACTACAAACCTAGATGTAATTTATCCTTAATTATATGAACGAAGTGGTAGTGATAGAGAAATAAGTCTGTGGGATTTTTCTTCAAAAATGTGATTACAATGTGAAGTTCTTTACAACTCTAGTCAAAATCAAATCTTTGAGTTGAGCTACTTGAGCTCGAGCTGAACTAAACGATTCATTGCTAGGTCCGTTTTTGCAGTTCAGTTGTATTGCTTTGTCCTAACTATCTTTTCCCATTTTATCTTCAAGGTAGCAGTGGATTGAGAGAACCCCAGCTTTCATCTCTCTGCTCAAAATCTTCCACAGTTTTTTCTTTTCAATTGCTTGTAGTTCGTTTCGGGCGATGAGCAGATTTATGCGAGATAGAGAAGGTGTTGTGCTTTATAATTGTCTTCTTTACAACTCTTTATACGTTCATGATTAACGGATTTGCTTATGGGAGTGAAAAATCTTCGAGCTGTTATTGGGTGAGTTTCGAGTTCTAATCACATCATAGTGGTTCTGCTAAAATCATGCTTTTTTTAAATAACATTCCACGAAGTTCTGTGTAATGGATAACTTTCCTTCTTTAAGAAGAGGCCAAATTAGTGTATACAAGGAAGAATTTTTCTTCTAGTTTTCATCAAAAAAAAAAAAAAAAAATTTATTAGGAAAACCAACAAGCCAACTTTTTATTTATTGCTACTATGGAATGTGCTGGGTTCACTATTTTGTTCAAAACTTATTAAATGTTTGAAGTTTATTTTATTTGAAATTGATTTGATATTTCTTTAAAGTCATTCAAATATGAATACAAATTAAAAAGCATGCAATTTATTCTTGAATTAACAAGGAAAAATGAACTACATAATTTTTGACAGATCAATACAAATTGAATCAAATATTTTAAATGTTATTTATTTAGAAAAAGAAAAAAGAAAAGAGGAGGGAAATTGTAATATAGCTGAATTTTCACTAGGGAAAAGAAGAGCAGAGCACGTTGAAAAATTTATGATTTTTTGAAACATAATTTTTATTTTTCATCATAGATTTTATATTTTTTTATAAAAAAAACTAAAAAAAATGATCACGTTCAACTCTTAATTTTAAAAAATTAATTAAAAACGCTAGAGGGAGGGCTTGAACCTCCGACCTTATGGTTAACAGCCATACGCTCTAACCAACTGAGCTACTCCAGCGTTACGTTGGTGTGGGGATACTTTACTTCTTAAGTCATATGTATTCTACTATTAATAACTCTATAATATTTAAAAATATATGTTTCATATCTAAAAATAACGACAAATCAAATATTTTTTTTATAATGTAACAATAAATTAAACATCCTCACTCCAATAATCTCCAACAATAAAATAAATTATTGGCTGAGATCTCCACATGATAGATAATTATTTTTGATATTCTATTTTAATTTTATGCAAATTTTTTACATATTACTTAAATTTCTTTAGACCCTATATAAATTAAATTTGTATATTTAAATTTATATATTAAGAACAAAAAATAAATTTTTTTAATAAAACAATTAAAGATCATTTTAACTATAATCATAATCAAAATATTCTTCAATCATTGACTAAAATGACCTTCAACTAAATAGCACCTCATTTGTTTGATAATTAAATTCCCTTATATTTATAAATACAAAAATCTGTATCGCTTTATGATATCATAAATAAATTTCTTTGGCATCCATTTCTCATCAGGGCAAAACACCATGCAAACTCTTTCGAGAAAATCATTTTTAATACCACTTGCTCTGATGTAACCAAGGTTTTGAAAATCGGACCGGCTTCAGAACCGGTAGGCTGAAAGGTTCAAGGTTCAATAGTCGAACTGGGGTCGAACCGGGATAAAGTAAAAATTAAAAAAACTAATAAAATATAATATAAATATAATTAAGATATATATTATTCACACATCAACACAATAATTAAACATAAAATGAATGTTTAATAATTAAATTTAACAAATAATATCTTATGTCAATAACCCAAATAATTTCAAGCAAATCGAAATAACAATAACCCAACAAAATATTCGCAAATCACAAATTGAGTATAATATTTAGTAAATCATTAAAAGATCTGAACAAATGTATGCTTTATCAATATTAAAATACTAAATCATTTTATTATTTTATATTACTAAAATACTAAATCATTCCGAAAGGATGGGGGCAGAGAAGAGTGTGAGGCAAGAGAAATTGCAAATTCGTGACTGTCGCGCGAGTAAAGGCCACAGAACAGAGGCTGAGTTAGGGACCCAGAGTTTAAGATTTTTTTTTTTTTTAAATTTTAAACTCAACCGGTCCAACCGTATCAGTTCACCGGTTGACCAATTGAACCGCAATTTAGACCGATTCTGATCGGTTTTAAGCGGATCCGATTATTAAATTAAACCGGACCGGTTGGCTGACCGGTTCGCGGTTCGACCGGTTGAACCGGCCGGTCCGGTCCGGTTTTTAAAACCTTGGATGTAACTACATTTGCATTTCAATTCCAATAATCACAAGAACACTGAGGAAACGAAAGGAACGCAGGCACACAAATATGATAAATACCATAAATAAATGATCTCAAAAAGTATATGAAGTTCACAATTTTCAAACAAACCAGATGATCAATGTGCACAGCAACCACAAAATCCTTCTACACTGACTATGAAAACAGCAACAAATACGCAGTAGTTGGACAAATAGCCAAACGAAACGCTAATGGGTTTTTATTCTCTTCCGAGAAAATGCTGAAGCATCTAAAAAGTTTCTAAGCCTTGAGCTTCCCATAGAACTTCTGCTTCTCCTGAGTTGTCTGGAATCGCCCATGGCCGAACTTCGATGAAGTGTCAATAAATTTGAGCTTTATCTCCTCGAGAGCCACACGTGATGTCTGCTTGAGTAGAGATTGGCGAAGGGTAATAACCCTCTTCTTTGGTCCCATACAGCAACCCTTGATCAAAAGAAAGTCATTTTTCACCACTCCATAGTGAGGAAAGCCACCCATGGGAGTAATATCCTTCTCAGTCCTTCACAAAAAAAACAAAAAAAAAAATCAGATTACGTTAATATTAGCTCCCTGTATGGCTGAAAACAGTGATCTAAACATCAGATGCATTTCAATATCAGATTGAAATTTTCGAATCTACTTATGATCAAGAGGTTTGATTCAGAGTTGATTTTGAGTTTGAAATGACACATTCTAACTTCCAAATATCGTTGGATATCTTAGCTCAATTCGAGGTCAATTGTTGTTTTGTTGGAAAAAGCAAGCAATCTGTATTGTGTAATCAGGCTCAAATAACCCAGAATCGAAATCATTTCTATCCAAGCTAATTTTAAGTGATTGCAAGTTAGTTCACCCCCACTCAAGCTCAGTATAAAATCGCCATTGCTCGGTAGGTTGACATTTCAAACAAACAATCACAATCAAGCCATTTGAAGATGTTCTAATTCAGCAAGGATCATGAAATCATACCTATCAAACTCAGTACTAGCATTGTGCGTCTCATCTCCTGCTTTGCCGATCTTATAGACCTTCTTGTTCAGCTCAGTGCGATGATGGTAACCATTCTGACCAGCCCGAGCAACGGTGAAGGAAACTCTTGCAGGATGCCAAGCGCCAATGCACGCAACTTTGCGCAGGCCCCTGTGAGTTTTACGAGGCAAACGAGTAACACCCCAACGAGTAACGACTCCCTCATAGCCCTTACCCTTCGTCACACCAATAACATCAATCATCTCGTCCTTCTGGAATACTGCATCGACAGGGATCTGCTTCTCAAAAAAGCTGTAGGCATAATCAACCTTCTGTGCAACAGTTCCTCCGTTGACCTGAATTTCCATCAAGTGAGCCTTCTTCTGCTTCAGACCCTTCATCTTCCTAATCTGAAAAGGAGAGGAGTAAAGTTAAGGTCAGTTCAAAACACTACAACAAGATGCAGCCAAGGTTTAAACTTTTACAACATGATGAGAAATTCAAATAACGTCGTGCAAATTAAAGAGGACTAGTATCTTGATTTCAGTGGCTAAAAGGTCAAACTAAGATACCAATTAAATGTGATGCAACAGTGTGCACTATTTGTAGATTATTGAGCTTTAGATAGGAATTCCATTAAATAAACTATAAGTTCAATTGGCCCATGGAGACATGTGACAAATGCAGTATGAAATCATAACCGTTCATCTAATAATTAATCTCCATAATGGAAATGAAGATGCAACTGGAGAAATAAAGAGTGAGTTTCATATACAAGCACAATCTTTGTTACAAGACAAGATGATATGACCATGACTGACTATAATATGCGATGGTAATTAATGGGGAAAACAACAATTTATTATACACCATTCTAGACCTGTCAACAGACCGGGTCAACCCTAACCCGGATCCGAATCCATATATATATATATATATATATATATATATATATATCAGATTTGGTCATGGTCAACCCGAATCCTCTCATATAGGAAATAAGATCAAGTCAAAACTCCGTTTTCATGATTGATCCATTTATAATAAAAGTCGTCGTTTGAAGTATTTTCTATAGCTAGATCTAGAATAATGTTACATTTATTGAAAATAAAATAAGAAAAAAATCATATTTTTATGAGTTTGAGTATTTCAATATAAACGTCAGTATTTGTAATATATATATTGCAAAATATAAATTAATAAGAGTAAACCATGAAAATAGATGTACTATATAATATTTTCTGTTTATATAATCTGTAAAAAAAAAATTATTAATAATCATAGTGGCACTCTCTGTTTAAGTCTCCCCACAAAAGTATTATTAACCAGACCATATACCTATGTGAATTAGAAATTAGATTAGATACACGGGTCAGATTTTAAATGGATCGAATCAATGGCGATCTAAATCTAATCCATTTATTTATAAACAAATCAGGTCAATAAATGAGAATGATTGGCAGGTCAAAAAAAGAATTTATTTGGAGGTTTAATCGAAATGGATCAAGTCATGACCCGATCCATTGACAGGCCTACCCCTCTCCACTGCCACTGAGCCGTGCAACTAAAACATCTTCTCTAGATTGAGCCTAAGGCCGTCATAAGATTAGAAGTGATGCAATTAAGAGTTTCACCTCAGAAAAAGAGAACAATGATAGGTTGAGGAAGCGGACAAGAAATTAGATGAACAAAAATGACCACAATCGAGAAAAGTGTTCCAAAGAGAAATTTATGGCCATAGTCTATGGTAACAGTTACTATAACATATGCAATCAGCTCACAAAAAGGGTAGAGCAATGCTACAAACTCTAAAATAAATACGCCAACTGCATTTGTTAAAATATATTCTGACAGTAAGATCACATAAATTGAAGTGTTCTAAGCACAGGACTACAGAAAATTCAAGGTTACTAAAGAATGATAATATGCATGCAACAATATAGAATAATATCAGAATATATACCTGAGTGTGAGCCAAAATACGGACAACAGATGCATATTTCTTCATCTTCTCAAGTTGAGATTGGATTTCTTTCTTTCCATCCTCAGATTCATATTTCTTTGCATACTTGGTAAATGCCTTCTTCTTGCACCTGTACCAGTTCTTATAAAATCTCCTCTTGACTTCTTCATTGAGATGCTGAGCCCATACAGTATTAAGAGAGCGAAGCCCACGAGGAGTCTTGATATAACCAACGACACCAACAACAATCATAGGTGGAGTCTCAATTAGTGTGACAGCCTCACAAGTTTCCTTCTTGTGGAGCTCTACAAATAAAGGAAGAAAGTTTACACATAATTCAATAACATAATGAAATTATGAAGTTACAATAAATTTATGAAGTTAGAAGTCACATAGAGCATCTATCAGATTAAACAAAACCAGATAACCAAAATACTATGTGACTTCTGACTTTAAAAAAAAAAATCCTAGTAACAAAGGCACATAATTAATTGGTAATGCTTGGATTAACTAGCAGGTGGAAAATAAGCAGTCATCAGTTAATGGCAACACAATCACTAAAAGCCCTAGTAACAGATGACTAATAAATTCCAAATATAATCCTGATGGAAGCACCTCATCAATTAAAAGAATGCTACAACATTATATGCCATTGTAAAACATTACAACAGAAAAATAAGCTAATGAACTTACTCGATCCTGGCTTCTCCACCTCACGGACAATGTGAGTCATTCCAGCCTTATAGCCAAGGAATGCCGTAAGCCTGCAGGGTTTTGACGGGTCATCCCTTGGGAATGACTTCACTGCATCAAGTATGTACACAGTGACTATGATAGCCCAAAATAAGCGCATAATAATATTAAATATTGTAAAATGATAGATGAAATTAAACCTATAGACATTCACAGTACAATCAACCATGTGATGATCTAAATCAAAGACAGCACAGAATCAGATATGCACTACAGGAGCAGCAAGCCCAAAAAACTGGAATAAGTAATAATAAATCAATAACTACAAAGTTGATAGCTTGAGATCCAAAGAAAGATCCAAAAGCATTTAGCATGAAAAACAAGTTTTTGCTGGAAACAGAAACGTAAGAAAAAAGTAAAGCATCTAAATCTTAAACTAAACACCGTTCAACACAAACTCTAATAAGCAGTTTGATTAAAGGAATCCCCCAAAACCAAAAGAAAATAGAGCACGCCACATAAGAGGAAAAAATTCACCTTTCCCACGATGACGAGAGGACCGCTTCCTTGGGAGAAACCCAAGCGAACCGTGCCTGGGATGCTCAAACTTCCTATGCGACATTTTCCCTGCTCAACCCATTACGACAAATATCAATATATTTAACTTCCAGATACAAAACATAGTTTAAACATCAAGCTCATAATGGATAGATGACATGTTCCAAAAGAAGGAAAACAAAAGAAAAAACACAGCGCCCCCAAAAGCACCGCCCATCTGATCTCGGCAGCGGAGGATTTCACAAATGCATCTTCGAAGTTCCTTGGATCATAACAAGGAAAACAAAAGAACACAGATCGTGCCCCAAAAGCACCGCCCATCGGATCCATGAAGTGGCGGATTTCACCAATGCGTCGAAGAAGTTTCTTGGATCGAAAGCCACAAAAGTGATTAAAACTGCAGAATAGCACTAAACTGCCTCACATCAGAATTCTTACAAACCTGCAAAACCGAAAGCCTCCAAGCGGCGACGGCCTCCTCTCAGGCTCCCTCGCAGAACCCTAAGGCCTGTTTGGCTTTTATACTGTTTTGGTCTCACAATTTTTTTTCTCTCTTTTTTTGTTGATGAGTTTTGGTCATACAATTAAAATAGTTTATTTATGATTTCAAAAAAAAATGTATTATAAACATTTAAAAAAATATATTAAATTAATATTTATAATATTACACATAATTTTTAATATAAAAAAATTTTATTTCACATATTTCATCATCCTCAATATATTAATACATTTTATTTCATACTATATATTTTTTAACCTATCTTAATAAATTTTACGATAAAATTAAATTAATTTTATTGTCGTACATATCCTAACTAAATGATTTATATGCTAGAAGAATTTTTTGTGTTGACAAAAGTGCCCTTGAGCTTTGTTATGATTTTATAGTAAAATTAAATTAATTTTATTGTTATACAAACTCTAACTAAATGATTTATGAGTTAGAAGAATTTTTTGTGTTGACAAAAGTGCCCTTGAGCTTTGTTATGTTTGATAGGGGTGTCAAGTTGGGTTATCAGGTTGGGTTCGGGTCAAACCCGAATTTGACCCGACCCGATTCGGGCCAACCTGAACCCAACCCAAACTCAATTTCGGGTCAAGCCTTCAACCAGAATGTGAACCGATCAGGTTCGGGTCAACCCAACCCGACCCAACAATCAAGTCTTTTTTTTTGATATTCAAGTATTAATACACAATATTGAGATTGAATTATAGTATACAAAATAACAGCAAGCATCTTTTTAATTAAAAAAATAAAATAACTGGATAATTACTCTTATACTCATTTTTTAATTTTTTTTTTAATTAACATCATAACAATAATTACTCTTATACTCATTTTTTAATTATTTTTTTTAAATTAACATCATAACAACAAAAATAATATCATAATAATAAACCACTCACTAATAATCTAATAATAAAAATCAAATTCAAGACAATAACATAATACTTCGTATTAACAATTAATTCAATATATTAGATTATATGCACTATAATAAAATAAAATTAAACATAAAAATATAGTATATGTAAACTAAAATATTTTAAGATGATTCAAATTTAACATAACACATTAATCCTTAAAAAATTATTATAAATTAACTAGCTAACCTCAATACTTAACAATTAACATAACAAAATTAAAAAAAGTAAATAACTCAATTACTTTTAACTTTCAACATTCTTTAATTTTTTTGTTGGCTCCTCATTATTGATATTAAAAGCTAAAACATCATTCTTTGTAAGCTCTTTCATTTTCAATATTGTAAAATCTATAAAACAAATTAAAATATAAAATGTTAGTGTACAATGAGAAGCCACAAGTGTAGAACCTATCAGGTCTAAGCCATTTGTGATTTGCATCTTTCCATTTGAACTCTTCTAAGACAATTCAAGTTAAACTTTGCATAAGCTCCTTTGATCTGTAAAATATAAGCATATTTAAATAATTTCATATGATTGCAATATTGATAAATTTTTATTTCAATAAGAAGAAAATTTTGATGATGGAATGTTTGTTACCATAATAAAAAAATCAGGAAAAATGTAACACGAGCAAAACTCTAATTATCAAAAACAACAATAAGAGTTTAAACATGTATGAAATGTTGATATATCGAGTTATAAACAAAATTCAGTTAAAATGCAACAATCAATAAATTTGAGATTAAGTCCATAAATATGATTAGCAGAATTATGATCTCATTGTTTCATTGTTTATAGGAAATAATTGTTCTTCTTCTTCTTTATCATTGACATCTAAATTAAGCATATTCTTTGTGAGTTCTTCAAGCTCCAACTTTGATAAATCTACAAAATAAAATACATAAAGATAAATGAGTGCAAAAATTAACTCAATAAATATAGTCAATCACAAAGTATAAATTTGATGATAAACATATATATACCTTGACTTTCATATAACTAATCTTTTGTACACACCAATGCCTCAATAATATCATATTTTAAAGTACTACGATACTGATCAAGAATTCTTCCACTGTTGCGAAATGCACTTTCTGATGCAACAGTAGATACTCGAGCCATTGCAGAAACTTCAGGGAATCGATATTGATTACCTTTCCAAAAATCCAAAATATCTAAATTGATGTTGATTTTTCTATCTAACTTTGGCTCATCCAAATACAATTCAAGCTCAAATCTTTTAGCCAAGTGATCATCATCATCAAATGAATCAAATTCCTAATTATTTTAAATCAAAACTAAAATTAAGAATTTCTTAAAAAAAACTAAAATTAAGAATAAAAAATCATTAGTCTTATGTTAAATATGCAACAAAAATAATTACCTTCAAAAGCTGAGATTTTATTCTAGTTAAAGTGTGACATTTTGAGTGAATGCTTATGACTGTTTGACTTTTCTTCATTGAAACTGATGCAGATGAACATTGAAGCAATTGTGATTTAGAATAATTTCTGAATAATAAAAATAACTTATCTTTCACTTTTTCAATCTCAGTAGTGGCATCATCTCCATAAAGTCACTTGTACTACCAATCTATACATTGAAGCTTATATCTGGGGTCCAAGATAACTGTTATTGCCAATAACAACAACAACAACCAAGCCTTAATCCCACTAGGTGGGGTCGGCTACATGAATCCTTTGTTTCCATTGCGCTCTATCATAACTGCTATTGCCAATATCATACTAAAATCATGCCAATATTTTTCAAATTTTACCAATATCTTCATAGCCATGTTTCTTATATAATCAAGGCTGTTATAAGTTTCACCCTTCAATGTTGCATAAGCCGAAGATACACAAGGAAAATATATATTGGCAGTCGGATACTTGGTTCCAGAAAAAATACAAGTAATCTCATAAAAGGGAGTCAAAAAATAACAAATATTCTCCACTTTCTCCCATTCAACAATTGATGGACAATGCTTGAAACTTGAATCACTCAGTTCTAAATGCATCAAAGCACGTTTGTAGTAAATAGCACTATCAAGCATTATAAATGTTGAATTCCATCTAGTAGGAACATCTTATCTTAAACCTTTTTTTATCATCGAGACAGCTTTGGCTCACACACTCTAAGAACTTTACTTTTCTTGATTGAGATTCTTTTACATATTTGATACATTCATGAACTTTAATAATTGAATCATCTATTTCTTTCAAACCCTCTTGAACAATTAAGTTAACAATGTGAGCACAATACCGTATATGAAAAAATTCTCCATTACATAACAGTCCCCCTTTCAAATTTAACTGATTTATCAAAAAATCAACTGAAATATTATTAGCAGATGCATTGTCCAAAGTGATACTGAAAATTTTTTATCAGTACTCCATTTATATAAAAATGATTGCAATTTTTCAAATAAAGCAATACCATCATGTGGAGGAGGCATGTAACCAAAATTCAATATTCTTTTCTGTAGCTTCCAATTGCTGTCAATAAAATGTGCAGTCAAACATATGAAACCATCAGTATTTATCGAAGTCCATAAGTCAGAGGTCAAGCAAACTCTACTTGGTGATGAGACTAGCATTTCACGAACTTTAGATTTTTCCCTTGAATATAATTTCTTGCAATCATTTCTTATTGTATTCCTACTCATAAGTTGCAAGTCTCCACGCAAATAAAGTAGAACAACTTTAATTCCAATCCACTTGACACATTGAAATGGCAGATCGTGCATGATAATAGCAGCAGTCAATAAATTACGAAAAATTTCGTGATCAAATTTTAAAGTCTTTGGGGATGACAAAGACAAAGTATTGGCACAACTTGATTGAGTCAAAAATCTCCAAATTTTTTCATTAATATTTTATATTTATTCACATTATATATAATTAAATATTAAAAATTAATTTTATTTTACTACAAAAATTTCAACTTAAAGAAACTAGAGTTGAGATAACTTGTTTGAACTCAACTCATTGACATTCCTATTTGCATGTAACATAATAATAATGATATAATAATAAATAATAAAGTATAATATATATAATAATATGCAATAGATAGTGCAAGTTGTCCTCGAGCAACATGTGATGTCGTGGTCAATATCAGTACCAAAAATACTCCACATCTCTTAATCTTTTTATAAATCCCAACTTTAGGACCAAGCTCAGGGACTACAACTCCAAACAAAGCTCAATTCCCCATATTTTCTTTGACATCGGTGACACTTGTTTCCTCAACACACCCATGTAAACATGGGAGGATCAACAAGCTCATAGTATTAACTTTCAGCCATTTGCAATTGACACTTTTAATTATTTAGCTTCTAATATTGCTCTATTCCTCACACGTGTGCAATACATTTGAAATAAAATCTCTTTTTGTCTTTTGTCGTATTAGTTTAACTATTTATAAAAAAAATACAACTTAATTATTTAATAATATGCAATACAAACATTTTTTAATTTATTTATATAATTGTTTAATTCAAGATTTTAAAACTCAATCAAAACTACTTAATTTCAATAATTTCTGACCACTTTTGATCCAAACCGATCTGAAAAACTGAAACTAGATAATTTCATCCAAAATTGCTGAAACTCAACTGAAACAGTCAAAACTCAACTTTTTTCCAAACAAATTTAATTTAAATTTATAAAATTTAAATAATTTATAAAAAATAAAATTACCGATATCGAAATTATTAAAACTGATATTTTTATCTTGTGACCAAAATCAAAATCGAATTTTAAAACCTCAACTTAAGGCCCTGTTTGGCAATGGACTAAAAATCATAGCTAAAATTACTCATGGCCAAAATCTTAAATTTATTTTAAAAAAACTTAAAAAATTATTTTATATCTCATCTCACACAAATTCCAACATTAAACAATCACTTTATTTTACATCCAACACAATTCTCAATAAATCAATCAACTTTATTTCACATCATACACAATTTTTAATATAACCAACTTATTTTATTTCACATTATACACATTTTTCAAAAATCACTAAAAATTCAAACCAAATCTTTTTTTTTTTCTTATTACCAAACAGAGCCTAAGGTTCATTCCAAATAATTTATTCTAATTAAACAATAGATTCAAAACTAGCAGAAATAATTAAATGAACTATAAGATTTTTTATAAAAATTCTGAAATCAAAACTGTGAATCAGGACCAAAAAAAAGGAAAAGAGAAACAATTCTCAATAAGAGAAACCAAAATTATTCTTTCACATATATTGTAAGTAGAGGACAATGATAGCTTCTAGATATCTTCTCAAGCGTGTGAAAATACTATCATTCTGTTGAGAAAAAATAAATTGCTCACTTGTAATGCTAGTTGATGATTAAATGTATCAAATGAAATGTTTCTAATAATATGCAATAAAAACATACAAGGAAAAATGTTGTTTATTTTTAACATAACACAAATTTTTTCGGTATAGACATTTTTTTCAGTGAGACCTCGGTTGTTGGAGCAGGAAGTGCTCGAGTTCACATAGAACTCCTCTCATCCTACCTTCGAGTAGTAGGAACTTGAAATCTAATCATTCCTGCATTTCTTTATAACAATTGGGCTCGACGTATCTCGGCTGAGAGCTCTTCTACCAGTCCATGGAGCTAGCTCTTCGAAGCTTTCTTTGCGGCTTTTTCTGAAGAGAAACTGGAATCACCTTCTCCATGAGCTGCATTTGTTCGTCACAAAACTGTCATCGAAGCATTAAAGATAATATATGGAGAATTCAAAACATTCAGCATTTAATAGGAAAAGTATAAAAAAAATCAAAGGATTTCCGATAGCAGACAAATTCAAACTGTGAACAGAGAAATATTTTTTGTTCTCAGAGAAGACACCAGCAATGGCTATAACTCGAAAAATAATTTTCAAAGATAATTCTTCTAAAAATTAGATGAATAGAACGCGGCTTTAAAGTCGTGGAATTTGGGATAAACAGGACACACAATCCAAGAAGTCTCAGGAAATCTGCGAATTGGGCAGGTTTTGCCAAGATCTATCTTCTTTGTTTCCATTCCAATCTATAAATTACCAAATTCTTATCTTAGGCCCTGTTTGGCGCGAGGACCAAATCAGGACCAAAATGATACTAATTTAAAAAAAAACAATAATAATAATAATAAATAATTTTTTTAATCATTCTACACAAATATTAATATAAAAAAATATTATTTTACTTCACATACTCAATAGTTTTCAATAAAAATATATATTTTATTTCACATCTTAGACCAAAATATTCGAATTGAGTATTTTGGTCTAGGATGTAAAATAAAGTTAATTTTTTTATTAAAAATTATTAAGTATATGAAATAAAATAATATTTTTTTATATTAAAATTTGTGTACAATAATTAAAAAAATTATTATTATTATTATTGTTTTTAAAATTAGTATCATTTTGGTCCTGATTTGGTCCTCGCACCAAACAGAAAGTCTAAGTAACTAAGATCTCTCCTTATGGTTTCTTGTCATGTCTTCTTTGATCTCTCTCTTATTCTTTGTACATGGGCAAGATCCAATAACTCAATCTTTCTAACTGGAGTTTCAATCGGCCTACGATTTATATGTCTAAACCATCTAAACCGACTTTCTCTAAGTTTATCCTCAATTGGTGTAACAGTAACACCAACTTTTTTTCAAATATACCCATTCCTAATTCTATCATTTCGTGTATATATCTACACATCCATTTTAGCATCCTCATTTCTGCAACATTTATTTTATTTGTATATTTTTTTTACAGGCCAGCATTCAGCACAATATATCATCGACGGTCTTACTACAATTTTATAAAATTTACTCTTAACTCTAGATGAGATTTTTCTATCGCACAACACATCAGAAGCATTTCTCCATTTTACCCATCTTGCTTTAATCCTGCTAATAACGTCATTATCTATTTCACCATCATTTTATATGATTGATTCAAGGTATCTAAAGCGCTCACTCTTCTTGATAATTTGATCACCAATTATCACATCTCCAATATAAGTATTTCTTTCTTAACTAAATGTGCACTCCATATATTTAGTTTTTGATCTACTGAGATGAAAACCTTTATATTCTAGAGCAATCCTCTAAAGTTCGAGTTTCGCTTTAGCTCCCTCTTTAGTTTTCTCAATAAGAACAATCTCTGCGAAGAACATACACCAAGACACCTCATCTTGGATATGTCCAATCATGACTTCCATAATCAAAGCAAAAAGATACGGACTTAAAGCCGAGCGTTAGTGTAATCCAATTGTAATAGGAAAATCCTTGTATCCAAACACAGATAATAGCTCCTTTATACATGTCTTTAATAACTTAAATATAAGCAGTGCAAATTCCTTTCTTTTCTAAAAACCAATTATATAGGATGAAAACCTTGAGACTTTATGATAAGCTTTTTTCAAATCAATAAAAACCAAATGTAGGTTTTCCTTTCTCTTTAAACTTCTCCATTAAACTTCTTAGTAAATAAATAACTTCTATAGTAGAACTACCTGGTATAAAACTAAACTGATTTTCTGATACCTTAGTATTATGACGCAACCTATGTTCGATCATCCTCTTCCAAAGTTTTAAAGTATGACTTATTAATTTAATTCCTCTATAATTGGCACAATTCTGTACATCGTCTTTATTCTTATAAAGTAACTCATCAATCTATTTTTGATATCTTCTTGCATGAAAAGTATTTTTTGATCTTCATCTTTAATATATTTTACTTGAATTAAATCTTTAGTTTTTTTATCTCTTGTCTTGGTCATCCTATATAATTGTCTTTCTCCTTCTTTAGTGTCTAGTTTCTCATATAAATCCTCAATAGTCATATTCTTTGCATTGCCTACTGCTCTCCTAGATTCTCGTCGAGCCACTTTATATTTCTCTCATTTATCCTTATTTTTGTTTTTAAACCAATCTTCATAACAAATCTACTTATCCTTATTTTTATTTTTAAACCAATCTCTATAACAAATCTACTTTTCCTTAATTTTTTCTTATACATCATTTTTCCACCACTAAGCATCTTTATTATTTGAAATCATTCTTTTAGATTCTCACAGCACATCCTTTGCCACCTTACAGATACAGTTAGCAACTGTCAGCCACATAAGATCAGTTTCCCCGTTAATATTCTATTGCCTAAGTTCTAGAACCTTCTGCTTAAATATACATTTGTTCTCATTTTTGAGATTCCACCATCGATTCCGAGGATAGGATTTTGACTTATTATTTCTTCTCCAATATTTTATCTCGAAATCTAAAACATTAATCGATGTTGGGTAATCAAACATTCACTTGGAATGATTTTACAATCTTTACAATCAAGCGATCTCGTTTCCTTATAAGAAAATAACCAATCTGAGTTCTTGAAGTTGCATTCTTGTACGCGATAACATGCTCCTCTCTCTTTTTGAATAAAATATTAGCAATCATAAGATCATATGCTGAAGAAAACTCTAAATTGTGAGTATACAAATGGAAACAAAATTTATTCAAACTCGAAAGTATACAAATATATAGTGGAGTTCTCCTGAGGAAGAAGTTTGCTTGGGTACGAGAGAGTCTCAGGTTCGAATCATATTACCATCACAATGTCCAAATAGAGTAGAGAACATTGTGACATCTAAGGATAAAATTAAAAAAAATGTATAAAGAAAATATAGAAATATATATATATATATGAATGTGTGTGTGTGTGTAAATGCAGAGGTATAACAAAATGCACATTCAATGGAATTATCGTGAGTAAAAGGGTATAGACACAATATTAGAAAAACTAAGTGTGCTCACACACAAAGGTAAACATTCAATTCTCAAAATAAATGAGTTAAAAAAACATGTAAATGACATGTTTGCTTTAAGAAATTCTCGTAATGTCACAGACCGATTAAACTCAAACTTGGCTTTGATGTGGAATATAATTTGTAGTGAACAGCAACTTGCTTGAACCAGAAAATCATTCAATCCTAGTTCAAGGTATTTCTGAATCTCAAATACCTGCCAAGCATGCTTAAGTAACAAAATATTTAAAAAATGATGAAAAGGCCTTAGCATAAAGTTTAGATTGAATTACTGTGACCTAAAAGAGTTACATTTACAAATCTGAAATTATAGTGTATATTATGCTTACTTCCTTCACCTTACTCTGCTTTATAATAATAATAATAATAATCATCCGATGTACCATAAGCTGATGCCTATCTCAGCTAAGTGGCTTTGGGTGTTTGCGTTCTTTTACGTCATCCAACAATTAAAAAAAGACTGGTTTATCCATTTCATTTTACATCAGATACAGCTACCTTTGGCCTATTGTCTAACACATTTAAACCTTTAATGCCTAACCAACCTCTCTTTAATATAAACACTCGTTGATAGTAGTATATGCTCATGCCACTATGATCTATTTCAAAGACCATCTAAATTACACAACAAGAAATACCCCCAAACTACAAAGATTTAAACTGAATTTGTTTTCTACAATGTCAGAACATAAAGAAATAACGATTTACAGGGGAAAAAAAAGAAGGTTGGGGGAAAATAAACTAAAAAAGCTCAGCATTATCTTCTACATGGACAATACATAACCTCTTATTCCTGAATCTTGCGTTTCCAAATCTTGAACTATATTCAGAAGTCTTACGATATATGGTTTTCCATACAGCCTTTTATCATGGTGTAGCCCAATATTGCCACTGACTAGTCATAAATTGTAATCTAGTGCTATACTCTAACCCGGGATAGCTGTAAGTTTTTGGCCAAGCTGAATGAAGTATATGGAACTACTGAAGTATGATTTGGGGGCAAATCATATCTAAGTCCCTGAGTTTATGATATAATATCATGCAGATCTACGATTTTAAATTTTTAATATCTGAGTTCCTGACTTTTAATATAATTATCAATTAGGCGGTCAAGTCTCCTGATTCCTCCTCTAGAGGGCTAGCCCCCTGCCCACCTCCAACTGGTTACGTCGAAAGAGAGAGAAGATCAGGGTAAAATTAAAATTTTAAAAGGACCTATTTGATATTATAATAAAATTCAAGGGCCCAGACGTTAAAATTTTAAAATCGTGAGCCCGCATGATATTATGCCCTAAACTGAAGGATTTGGATGTAATTTATCCTTTTTTATAATAAAACTTAATGGATAAAATCAATCTGCATTGCGGATACCAACTAATTTGGAATTAAAGCACCATTTTATTCCTATATAAATGTAAGTATAGATCTTAACTAGTAAAATTGAACTTAAGCATAGTATAAAAAAATATTGGCAGCTCAAAAAAGCACATCTATAAACTCACTTCTATCTACAATTATGTCAGACTGCGATATCACTTTCTGCCATGTGGATTTGTTTGCCATTTCTCAAATGACCCGATGCAAAGAAGGGGGGGGGGTGCGAGAGAGAGAGAGAATAATTTTAATCAGTTTTCCAACTAAAGCTGTAAAACCAATTAAATGGACCACAATAAAATAAATTTGAAAACATAGAGACCCATATAAAATCAAAATTTGTAAGAAAGCATGAAATGAAACAATAAATGTGGAATGAACCTGTGTACAATTTATCCTAGAATATAACACACTCCTACAAATTCCAGAATTCTTTCCGTATGATTTTTTTATGAGAATAGAATTTGATAATACTAAATTTTCTTTATATCCCCATGGGGAAACAATGACTAAATACGCCCCTTATCTAATAAATTTTGCAATTAAGTCTTTAACTCTTGCAACTTTCACAGTTGTAGCCATCTAGTAAGCAGCCCTAGAACTTGGCTCAATTACCAACACCAATTCTATGGTGAACTTGATCTCCCAATTTGGTGGAAGTCCAGGCAGATCATCTAAAAAAACACATTTGAATAAGTACATGCATTTACTATATTCATTCCTTGACAAGGTTATTTTAGCAAATAAATGTACGGCTTAGATCTTGATTACATCCATAGAGCTAAATTTCCCAGCTTTAAGCTATGGAAAGAAGATAGCCATGAAGTTCTGGCCTACTTTAAACTTTCTCCAGTTTCTACACTTCCAAACAATATGATCTGCCTATTGATTTTCACTAGTAAAAACTTTCAATCTGAAAAAATCACATAGAACTGGACCCATGCAATAAAATATGAAGTGAAAAAAATAGAGGCCCTATTTCAAACAAGAATAGTTAACAATGATTGCAAACAAGCAAAATAATAACAATTTGCTTAAAAAACAAAATTAAGTGCTCAGAAAAAGTATAAGATGGCCAAATTATCATTTACTTGATTTCCATAAACAAAATATGGGAATAAGAAAGCTTCATATTTAACAAGTTTTCTTCAGAGATTTTCAAAACCAACTCAGGCTTCAGGTGCCCATTTTTAATCAATAATCATCCAAGCTGACTTTGTCCCTGGGTAGACATCAATAAAGAAAAAGTCCACTAGACACACCTGAACTTGCCGACCAGTTCTGTGACTACTTATCCTATAAACTTAATCACTAACAAACAAATGCTCTGTCAAGTGATAAATTTAGTCTAACAGACTTACTCCATAAGCCCATTCACTTGCAAATACAAACCAAAAACAATATGCATGAAAACTACATAGAGCACAAATGATTTGTTGGTTTGCATGCTGATCATTTATAACTGTTCAGCTTGACAAAAACTTTGCATTTTCAATTGTTCAAATAACAAAAACCATGTATGTTTCAAGCAACTAAGCAATAATGAACCAATTAGTAATAGCTAATCACTTAAACAAATGAAAACTGATATCATCCCTGTACATAATAAACCACAGAAATAAACTAAATCAGTTAGAACTATGCTAAGCAGGCCTAAAACATAAAGAAAGTGATAACTTCAAAAGTATAAAGAGAAAAACTAATACATTGCAAATTTGTTTTAGATAATGTATCAGCTCAGAAAAATATCAATAAATAACATTACAAATGATTTTTGCTAAGACATACAATGCTAGATTATTGCTATGTATTTGAAACTTATAAAATTATTATGAACGCATACCTGCTTAAGTCTCTCCTTGTTTTGCTCCTCCTGCATTTCATATAATAACATCAAGTCAAGCACTGAAATAAACCAAAATTCATCATTTACCTTCTTTACGTTGCTAGTTATTCTTAACCACAACAAAACTCAAAAATCTAAATCAGTAATTTTAAACATAATACACTTGTGAAGACAAATATCAAAAATACTAAGCACGAATAATAAAAGGAATGCTCACTTTTGCAGCATGCAAAAGCACCAACAAGCAGCTCAAATTATATTTGAACTAAAGAAGCGAAAAGAACTGTCTCATCAGCATGCAGAACTGCAGATAAAGGAAACAGAACCATCCAAGCATACTCTAAATCATACTTATATTTAAGCTTCATGCAGCGGTTGAAAAGACCTAGAGGCAGAAGACGGGATAAAGTGCATATCATTCTTTAAAATATGAAGAATCAGCCATGATTTTTAATGAAACGAACACAAAATAAAGATAGAAAAAGTACCAGATCAGCAAGTAGCTGATGATTCTCCTGCTCCAGTCGATGCACCAAAGATTCAAGCTCCGTTGTATAAGCCTTAAAAATACAAATAAAAAGTGAATTAAGAATATTGGAAATTGGGTCGTTAATTATCTCTTTGAGAGTTTATAAACTAAAGGAAGAAGAAGGAAGAGAGCACCTGCTTTCTCTCCCTGGACCTGGCTGCCGACTCCCGGTTTTTAATCATCCGTTTCTGCCTCTGCAGCGCAGCCTTGTCCACCGGATCAAGCAGTGGCCTTCTCCTACCCCTTCCTCCTCTCCCCATCCCCAAGCCAACAACGTCCATTCCGTTCCCGAATCCCAGGACCGGATTGTCAATGGTAAGCGGCGGCTGCTGCTGTGGCTGATGGCCGAATCGGTCAGTCGCTGCCAGATCCGCGGGGAAAACTCCTGTAGGAACCCTGACATCCTCCTCCATCATCGTTCCGGCCTTCGTAAGGTAATCCTCCAGAGTCATCTCCACTGCCGCCTTGCTATCCGATTCACTAGCCCCCGGAGCAACTCCGCCAGCACCGTCCGCTAGCCTGCCAGCGGTGATCTCCCTCCACACCTCCTCCGCCGTCTTAACCCCCACGGTCTTCTCCGGCGTTGTCGGCACGTCCCCGCCACCGACGTCCGAATCAACCGCCATGCTCGATGCATTATCCCCGTAGATATTTCGAAGGAGATCCTCCATGCTCATGGAACCGACGCCCTTGGCAAGGTCGCCGCCGGTAGCAGAATTCTGAAGCTCCGCCGCCGGAGTTGCGTAGAGGGGGGATTGGCGGGCGAGATCCGAGTTCGCGGATGATGACGAGGCCATCACCGTGGATGTAGCCATGCGAGGGGTTCGAGACATAGAGCTAGGGTTTTCGGGTCATCGCCATTTTTGCGGTTCTATCAACTATTCCCCTCTCTCTTTCTTGCCCCGTAACTGCTCTCTTCCTAAATGCGGGCTGCGTTTCGCCGGTGCCTTTCTGGAGAGAGAGAAGAGAGAGAGAGAGAGAGAGAGAGAGAGAGAATCCGGGTGAGACATTCAACTTCGAATTAATTTATTACACCTGCCGGCCGACTTTGGGCCGTTTCCTTTGGCGTTTTTGCCAAAACAACCCAAAAACTTTGTTTTTACAATTTCAACCCTGAACTGTGAGTCCGTGACGGTGGCAACAAATACTGGATTATCACTAGGCCTGTCAAATGGATTGGATCGGGTCATGATCCGATCCAAGTTCTGATCCGATTAAACTCTTAAATAAATTTTTTTTTACCCGTTAATCCGCCCCGTTTACTGGCCCGATCCATTTACAAATAAATGGATCAGATATGGATCACCATTGACCCGACACGTTTAAAATCCTATCCGTTTATATAATCTAATTTGTAGTTCATACAGGGTTATATTATGACTAATAATCTTTTTGTTGGAAGGCTCAAGTAAAGAGCGTCACTATAATTAATTAATAAAAGATTTTTACATATTATATTAATAAATTATAGTTTATAATGCTCAGTTTATATTTCACAATATATATGTATATATATTACAAATACTGATTTTTATATTAAAATATTTAATTAATTCATAAAAATATAATATTTTTTTCTTATTTTATTTTCAATAAATTTAATATTATTTTAAATTTGATTATGAAAATTACTTAAAAATAACTACTTTTATTGTAAATGGAATAAATCCGAAAACCCGAGTTCCGAACCGATCTGATTTCCGACCCGAGAGGATATGGATCAACTATGACCCGATCCGATGTATAATCCGATCAGACAAATATGAATTTAGATTCGGGTCGGAGTCAACCCGATCCGAATCCGATCCGTTGACGGGCCTAATTATCACTATCAAAAGCAATTCAAGAATTATTATTATTATTATTCTCAGATAAAACAAATCATGAATTGTTTTTTAAAAAAATATTCCTATATATCCCTCCCAAATAAGCCTTTTTTAATCTCTACATACCCAAATTAAAAATTTACAAATAATACTTTAAAATTAAATATTTACAAATAATAACTCTTATTTTTAATTTAAGTTTATTAATATCACTCGTACTTAATTTCTATTTAGAATGTTAACTGTAAATATTAGATTTAAAAAATATTAATTTTAAAAATAATAATTATAAATATTCAACTTAAGAAATATTTAAAAAAAAAATTAAAAGTGATAAATGTAAATTTATTTTTAAAGACAGATCATGGGATTATTGGTTATACAGAAATAGAGGATTAAGAATGATCTCTAATTGATTTTGAGGCAGCCATGCTAAATTAGAAATTAGAATTTTAATTTTTAAATCAAATTTAATTCACAGTTGTTAAGAATTTTTAAATTTTAAGTATATTTTTAAGTTTAATTGAACATAATTATAAGTTATTAATTTATAAAAATATATATTTTTAAATATTAATTATATTTTAAGAATATAATATTATAAAATCACTTCTAAAAAATTATTTAATTCAATATTATCTTGATATTTTATTACATTATCTAAAAAAATTAATTATTTAATTTAATAACATTTTTAGATAAATTTTAAAAAATTGTAGAATTGTCAATTAAAAGATATTATTTATGGAGCATTTTGTTTTATATTATTTTAATATTATGTCAAGTTATTTACATGTTATCGCATTTAGATGTTATTTTTTGAATAATATTTTTATACTTTTTAAAAATTATTAAAGATATCAAATCAAATAATTATTTTTTCTATTTAATATAATATAATATTAAGATAACATTAAACCAAATGCTCCCTTAAATGACATGAATGTAGATAATATAATATAATATTAAGATAATATCGAATCAAATAACCTTCAAATCTTATGTGTGTATTTATAACCTCATCGTTTTTATATAAATTAGAGTATTTATATATATATAATTTCTCATCAATATTTTAAAAAATTATAAATATGTGCATTTATACATATAGTGAGCAAATTTTGAGTTAAATTAAATTTTTTTTTTTACCCAACTTATTTTGAGCTAAAAGAAAAATTAATCCTAAATTAAGCTAATACAATAAATTTTAATTTTTGCGACAGTAAAATTTTAGAAGGGTTCATTCCAAAATTTGTTTTTAAAATACTCTGAATTCCAATTTATTTTTTAAAATTTATTGGACAACTTAATATTTACATACGTCCAATTTAGCGTATAATTATAAACATAAATTAAAACTCTAATAAATGAACAAAATTGAGAAAACTATTCTTCTGTCGTAAATATTCATGAATTATTCAAATAAAATTCAAAATATTCCCAAATAAAATTTTCAATATATAACTAATTTAAAGTTATACATTAAAGTCTTACTTAAGCTCTATTTGGCTCATAAAAAAAATCATGACTAAAAAAAATTTAATTTATTTTTAAAAATAAAATTTTATTTTATAATTTATTCTAAACAAATTTTAATATCAAACAATCACTTTATTTGATATTTAACACAATTCTCATAAATTAATGAAATTTTTTTCACATTTACACTTTTTTTAAAGTATATTTAAAAATTCAATTAAATTATTTTTTATTCTTCAATCAAACATGAACTTAGAGTTCATTTAATGATTTTAATATATTTTATTTATTAATTAAAAAATTCATAAAACATAAATTAATGTGAAGAATAATCCCTTCGTGTATGCATTAATATACTTTAAAACAATTTTTTAATAAAATATTAAATTAATATGATAATTTTAGTATAAATTTAAGCATGAAATTATATTTGCAAACAGAACTTAGAACAAGATCAAAATCAACTCCATTTTGAGCTCGAGCTTGCCATTAATAATCGTGATTGAACTCTACAGGGTGCTGCTCAGCTTAGCTTAATCATTTGCAGCCTTAAGGAGGTCTCGTTCAGTTCGACATATTTTTTTAGCTCAATATAAATTTTAATTGAAAAATCAACTTTATTTTAAGTCTAAGACAAATACAAATATTAAAATTAATTTTATTTCATAACACATTTTTTAATACTAAAATAATTTTTTTTATTAAATTTAAAAAAATTAAAATATTTTTTTAATTTAAAAAAAATCGAATCAAAGGCCTAATTATCTTTAGGCCTGTTACCATAAATATCTAAAAGGAAAGGTTGAATTATATATTATTCTTCAATTTTTAATTACCTGCATGTATAAAATAAGTGTAAAGTATGAGAAAATAATCTCAATTAAAGCATTTCTACAAAAAAAATCTCAATTAAAGCATTTCTACAAAAAAAATCTCAATTAAAGTCTGTTCTTTTTAATTTTTTCTAAAGGAAGTAAAGCAAGTTCAGCTTTTCAGAAATCCTATTTAATTTGGTGTAAAATTTTATTTATTTTCTGAAAAAAGCATTTTTCAGATAAAAAACTATCAATTTGAATTATTTCAGCTGCTTCTCACAAAAATGCTTTAATTTTATTACACACTATTAAATAAAAATCTTCATTTATCTCCATAATAGACTACATATCTAATGATTTCTAATCAACAAATTTTTTGTATTTAAAAAAATTTTAAATAGAAATATTAAAGAAATTTAGAATATTTAAAAGATTTTTGTACAAGTGAGACAAAAATCTTTATATATTATCTCACACATATTTTCTTCATTAAAAAAATAATAATATTATAGAATAAATTTTTATTTATTTTATTCTTATATTTTGCAAAAGCAGGAGTTTAATAAGAGAAAAAAATATTTTTTCGATATGCAGATATTTTTTGGGAAGAGAAAAACTTACTCATTTTGAGTTCATTGTAAAATATCATTTCTACTATGTACATATAGATTGATAGTTCTTTTTTTTTATCAAAAAATTAATAGCTACTTGCTGCTATTTTAAATAAGAAAACTTTTTTCTTTATCACAAGTTTGTTTATTTGTAAGAATTAATTTTAATAAAATTTAAATTTTTATCCAAAAGATAAGATGAAGATATTTTTTATTAAATATTATAAATATTGTAAAATAAAATTAGTGATTAGGTTAGAATATGAGAAGGATACGATATAAATTAGTTATTATTTTAATATATATTTAGGACGTAAAATAAATTTTATTTTTTATTTTAAATTATTATAAGTTATGAAATATAGTTAATTTTTAATATTAAAATTTATATATAATATGTGATATATTTGATTAAAATTATCTAAATTAATTTTGAAGAATATTCTCACATGATGATCTTTTATCTTCCTTCTAAACAAAAGATGGGCTTTTTCTTTCTCTTCTTATTTTTCTTCACAGAAAGGCCCATTTATTGGCCCATCAAAATTTTTGTGCAATGGTTCTTCAACTGAGATGTACGGCAGGGACAATTTGGGCCTCTTCTTCTCTTCTTCTCCTTGTTGGGCCTTTTGTTTTTGAAAAAGGCTTTATTGGGCCTTTCGTTTTGGCATAAGAATTTATTGGGCCTTTCGTTTTGGAAAAAGGCCTTGTTGAGCCTTTTAAGGGATTAAGGAAAAAGGCCTTCTATTCATAAATATAAACATATATATTCATAAAAATGCAGAACACTGAACACCTTTTTACCTCTTGACGTGTGTACAAAAATGTCAGTGATAAGTTATTTGTAACATTTCTTCTCACTTAATATTTCTTAATATTTTATCAAAAATAACATTTTTTAATATTACTAATATTTAATTTCAATTTAAATTTATTAGTAAATTTTGAGCAAAATTTACTAAGAATATTAATTAAACTTTTAAATTTAATATTTGAATTAGTTGATACTTTTAACTAAGGTTAAATGTAAAATTTATAAAATTATGTATAAATTCAGAATAAAAATAGTAAAAACAATTTCACATGCATGCTTAACATTTAAATTTAAATCAAATATAAATTATTTAATATTCAAATTAGTTAAACTTTTGGCCAAAATCAAATGCAAAATTTTAAAAATAATGTATAAATTTAAGATGACATTAAAATTATTAAAAATAATTTCTCATATATATATATATATATATTAAATATAAATTAAATTTAAATGATAAATTTTATGATAAAAAAATGTTAAAAAAAACTTCTTATGTACACACATAGAGTAAGATCTAATATCATAAGAGATCAATCCCTTTCTTTCTCATAATTTCTCACATCAATAGTTGGCTTTAAGCTTATGTGACACCTAAAACGTGTGATTTAGAGTTATGTAATATTGAAGCTTCATCACAATACTTTCATCTTGTAATTTTTTTAAAAAAAATATTATCACATTTTAATCTAACATGAAAATTATAAATTATTAGCAAGTTCATCACACAATGTAAATTAAAATCATGAACTCCTCTGAATTTCCGCTCCTATTTCTGAAAAATTATTGCATACGATAAAATTTATTCCCCACAAGGCTTGTATTTCTCAATTTTCTTCATTCATTTATGAGAAATTTACGTAAAAAATATAAAATTTTGAAAAATTATAAATTTCATATTACATTTTATAAAAATATTAAAAAAATTATTAAACTCTAAATTTTAAGCGTTAAAATTCAAAACTAAAATTTAAAATAATAAACTCAAACTTCTAAGTTGTTTTAACACTAAAACTTGAACTCTAAATCTAAAAAATTAAAAGATAAAACTCTTAAAACTAAAGTTTTAATTACTATTAGTTAAACTTGTATAATCTACTTTAAATTTAATATAATGATATAAAATACTTTGATTTAAAAATTTATTTAAAATTTTTAACATTTTTTTAAACTTTAGTATAAAATTTATAATTATTTTTAAATTTTGTATATTGTACTTAAATTCCCTTTATTTTTTGTCTGAAGAAAAATGAAATACACCAATGATTTAAATAGTACTCTGCGCCCAATCTTTTACGGTGATGCCGCAGCTGCAGGCGGAAACGCCGCACCGACCGGCGGCAGCGCTCCATCGGGAGGCAGCTGTTCGGCGAGCTCCGCGTCGCAGTAGCCGCGGAGGAAGTCCGCCTCCTCGGTGGTGAAGCCCAGGGCGGCGACCATGGCCGGCCAGCAGCGGCTGGTGATGAGGCTTATTGCGCTGCAGCACTCGATCGTCAGCTCGCTCTCTCCGTTGAGAAGGAAGTAGACGACCTCGTTCGTGCAGGAGCGAAGCTCCGTCATTGCCCGCCAGCACTCTACCAGCCCAGCCCCGCCTTCTCCTTCTTCGTCGCCGGGGAGGGAGAAATATCCTCTGCCGGCGGCGAGGGCGGAGGGAAGGACGAGTAGAAGGAAGAAGAAGAGCGAGGGGGAGTAATTGGCAGCCATGGCGGAGGAGCTTCGGCGGCGTTGCAGTGAGAATGAAGGGTTTGTGGGGGGTTTATATGGAGGTCGCCGGAAAGTGAAGAGGCGGGGGAAGGGGAGAGAAGCGGGCGGCGGAAACGGTAGAGGGGGCGAGGAGTTACTGCCTTTTCAGCTTGTCGTTATTTGGAAGTTCAGAGGGAAGAAGAAAAGGCTGCCGTAGCCCGAAGGACGTCGGTAGGAGAGAAAGTGGCGTAACGGCCTAACGGTCTAACGGCCTAACGGCAAGGAGGGTAAGGCTGTAAATCAAAGTTTTAAAGCTCACCCAAAACTATTAAAACTCAGTAGTTGGTTAAAAATCAATTCAAAAATAATATATTTTTCTCCAAATTTTTTTTTCAATAATTATGATTAATAAATAAAATTTAAATAATTTATAAAAAAGATTGAATTATCAATGCCAAAATTACCGAAACTATTGAAACCGTTGAATCTATTATTTTTATTTTATAACCAAAATCAAAATTAAAATTGAGTTTTGCAGCCTTGTTGTAAATTACTAAATTCGATTAGATGATTATAAATTTATAACTTTTATATTATATATATTTAAAATTTTCCCCTTTAACACCATAATTTATCTTATTCTCCTTGAAAATTATAGTGCAACATTTTAAACCTTCCCCATTATTCTTATAAATTAACTATTCAAAAATATATATTAAGTTATTCATTTATATAAACAATTTAGAAAAAAAAAAATTAATTTGCACTATTTATATTTAAATTATTCAAAATATATATAAAATAGCTATTATTATATGCGTTCAAATACAAAAGAATTTAATTAAAATTGTTTTATTTTAATTAGATTACACAAAAATTTACTTTTAAATCATATCTTTTATATTGATTATTAAAATTTTGCAAGATCACATGGATACCAACAAGGTTTTTCAATAGCCCAATAGCTAATTTTGATATATATATATACAGTTTACTAACATTTGAAGTACATATTTGAAAATAAAAATAAAATTTATGTTATATATTATATTTATCAAGATAATAATCATATGATTATATTTATTATTTCCAAAAAAACTACTAATTTTATGTCATCAGTAATTTTTTTTTTCAAAAACAAGAATTTCATACTTGCAAGCTGAATTTACATCTGAGATAGCTTAAGCCCACCCAAACATTGATAACAACTTAAAATATAATATTTATTATGCAATGCTATATAAATATTATTTTTTAAGTGATAAATTTATAATTTTTTTAAAAATTATTTATATATCTCGTTAAATCAAATAATTATTTTTCATTATATGATATGACATACACTAAAATAATATTGAACCAAATAGCTGCTTATATATATTCAAGTCATATTGGACATCAAAATAAAATATATTCAAGTAATATTAAATACTTTCAAAAATTAAATTAGTCTTAATGGGAAAATGTACTCTTTGGTCTTCAATAAGAGGGTACCAAACAAAACGTGTTAAATTTTTTTTATTTTACTCTAGTAAATCTATTTTTCAGTTTTGACTTTTATGATCAGCGTATCTTCTTCGACAACTCCCTGAAATAACCTATCTATGTCATTGTATAAACGCGACATTCATATAGAATTAATGGCACATACCAAATAATGCGGTAAGTAGCCCCCCTTTTCAAAAGCAAAGGCAATTAAGATGATATTATTCTAGTTTATTCGAACAAGGATAACATTGATACATATGCGCATATTCATACCAACTTTAATCAATATTGGAAATTCCATTTTTCCCAAATCATATTAGGAAGATCATGTTCTTGTAGCTCAGCGGAGAAGGAGTTTGCCTAAGGATCAGAAGATCTCAGGTTCAAATCACATTATTACCATGATTTTTAAATGACAAAAATAAATAAAATTTTAAAAAAAAAAGAATGTTGGGAAGAACTTTAAAGACTAGAACAAAAGGCTATTCTACAATCCATTCAACAAAAAATACACTTAGATACACATGTATCTTTTACATATAAGAGAATACTAAAGCTTTTAAGCCTTGTTTAACTATAAAATCAATCTGATCATACAAAAGACTAAAATAATTAATTTATTATAAAAAATTTAATAATAAATATCAAATTAATTTTTATAATATTATATACAAGTTTCATATTAAAAAAAACTTATTTTATTTCAAATTTTATATTATTTTTAATACATTAATCAACTTTATTTTAAGATAAAATCACATATTTCATGTCAAGATAAAATTAATCTTGCTATCAAATAGAGACTTAATTTCAATTTGATATCTCAATTATTACAGGCAATCCAATCTTGTATATATAGTTCTGAATTACTATGATCGATCGGAACATCACACTTATATTCCTATCACAATCGAGTAGAGCAAGTTAAATAGTTATGAAATGAATTGATCTCCCTAAATATACATTACTGATACCGGAAAAGAGAATGGAGAAGTAAAAAGAAAAACACAAATTTAACGAGATAATAACATACTCTTAAGAATTCACTTAAGAGATTGAAAATATATTTTCTTCAAAAGATCAATAGAATCGAAATATTCTAAGTTAGTATTCCACATTAAATGGTTATATATTTATAGAAATTTTCATTCCAAATATTCTTAACTATACCTAATATTTATAATTTCACCTAATAATTTTCAAAATCAAAATTAATCTCAACTACCATTTCATGATGTAAAAATTCTCCTTATGTTATATATTTTTAATTACCACTAAGTCAATAATTATAATAACACTCTTAAATTAATTTAAGTTTTCATTAATTTGAATTGGAATCATTCTCCTTCGATTGAAAAGAACTTGTTATCGTGTTATCTTTGTCTTCCTCATAATATAGTGAAAGATTAGCAGCATTAAAAGTAGAAGAAACATAATAATCTTCTGGACTTTAAAAGGACCATCAGTTCAAAGTTTCGGCTTGTTATGGAGAGTTAGAGGAAAGTATTATTTACATAGATGAATCTAAACTAAGTCTCCTTCTTTGAACTTTGCAGTTTTCTGTTGCTTGTTGGTAATATTTCTATATTTTTCATTTTGTTTTATAATTTGAACACGAGCTTGTTCTTATAAGTTCTTGATATGTCTTAATTGTTCATCAGCATCACCACTATAATGATGAGATGCAGGAAGTGATGCCAAATCTAGTGGACTAATTAGATTACGTCTATAGACATCTTCAAATAGACTTCTACCAGTAGTTTGGCTATAAGATCAATTATATGCAAACTCAGCTTGTGGAAACAAAGATCCCTGGACGAATGTTCTTGCCAACCAAACTTCATTAAAAAAATTTTCAAACTTCGATTTACTGCTTCTGTTTAATAATCAGTTTGAGAATGATGAGATGAACTAAACTGTAGGATAGTACTAAATTTCTTTCAAAGAGTACGCCAGAAGTGACCAACAAATTAACGAAGCTCATGCAACTTTATAATTTCTTTAAAATAAAGATTAGCTATATGTGATGCATCTAAAGTTTTAGAACATAGAACAAAATGGGCCATTTTAGAAAAATAATCCACCACAATTATAATTGAATCTTTCTTTCGTTGAGTTAAAGGTAGTCCCAAAATAAAGTCGATATTTACATCTTCTTGTAAAGCATTACGAACTGGTAATGATATATAAAGTCCAGTATTTTGTGAATGCGATTTGGCAATGTAATATATTCTACATCACAAAATATAATTAGAAATATCTCGTGACATGTGAGCCTAATAGAAATATTCTTGAAAATATGCTGAAGTTTTATCTATTCCAAAATGTCCACTCAACTCTCCTTCATGAGCTTCTCTAATAATAGCTTATTGCAAGGAGCAATTCGGTATACATAAGAGATTGTCTTTTTAAAAAAATCTATTTTGAATAGAGAAGTGTCCTTAAGGAGATGTAAAAGAGTTATGATATAGCTTGGAAAATTTTTGATGATCTTTGTTGAGTAAGTCAAAGGTATCACCTTGATTTTTAAAGTAAAAAATAATGTATGTCTTCGACTTAGCTAAGAACTGCACTGACTCCTACATTAGATACATCAAAGTTAACTTTAAAAACTTTATTAAAATCAGTAAGGGACTGTTGGTGCTTCAAATATTTTTATTTTAATTTATTCAAAAATTTTCTGCTCCTCTTTACTCCACTTGAAATTTCCTTCTTTTAGGTACTTAATAATTGGAGAAATAATGATACTAAAGCTCTTTACAAAATGACTATAAAAATAAGTAAGCTCATGAAAACTTTGAATATCATGAATTGAAGAAAGATTTTCCAAGAAAAAATTGCTTTTATGGATTCACTTTCACACCTTTAGAAGATACGACATAACCCAAGAATATAAAATTATTTGTCAAGAATTTGCACTTCTCCAAATTAACAAAGAGTTTTAGTTCTTGTAATGACTGAAAGATCTATTGTAGGTATTCTATGTGATCTTTTGGAGTCATACTATAGACAAGTATATCATTAAAATAAATAACAACGAATTTACTAATAAAAAGTTTGAATACTTGATTCATGAGTCGCATAAAAGTAGAAAGTGCATTGGATAATCCAAATGAAATCAGCATCCATCATAAAGACCAACGCATCTTCCATTCATCACCTAAGCGCATACGAATTTGATGATAGCCACTTCGGAGATCAATTTTAGATAAAATAGAAGCACTATATAGTTGATCAAGTAAATCATCAAGTTATGGAATAGGAAAGCAATACTTGATAGTTTATTTACTGCTCGACTATCCATGCATATGCAAAAAAAAAACCATCTTTCTTAGGTACAAGAACAGCAGGCACTGTGTACGACTGCCTGCGCTCGGATACCCGCGGTAGCGCGCTGCCGACCGCCGGCGCTCAAGGCCGAGCGCAGGCGTCCCGTCCGCGGACGCACTATGCACGAGGGTAAAATCATAATTTTATTTAACTTTTTTGATGAAATAATGATATTTTAAATAGAGAACGTTATGTTGGACCTGATTGGAAGCTTTTTAAAAATAACTAAGGCCCTAGTGAACTATATAATAATTATTGTAGATCTGGATAATATGTTTTAACATTTGTGGATCTGGACGGCAAATTAGACAAACCTCAGGGGCCTAAGTGGAATTACTTCAAGATTTTTATCATAAGAAGAATGTTATAGATAATTTAATTTTCTTTCTTCATAATGAGAGTATTTGCTTTTTTTAAATCAATAAACTCTTCATCAAATTGAAATTTAGAAAGAAAAAAGCCTCCCTCTCCTTTTGATGGCTCTTAGGTTTATTTTTTATTTTAGTATGTCCTAAAATGACTTTTATCCCATTTTTGGAAAAAAAAATATATTTTTATATCCATCATGTGTCACTCGATTCTCATATTACCAAGGGCGATCGAGTAATACGTGTCAAGCATCCATAGGTATAACATCACACCATACTTCATCTTTGTAATTTTTCCAATGAATAAATCAACTAAACAATGTTTAGTGGCTTTTACCTCTTTTTTTTTTCAATCCAAGAAAGTTTGTATGATTGTAGATATTCTACTACTCTGAGTGTCAAGTTATCTACTATAGATTTTGAAACAATATTTTTACACCTTCCACCATCAATAATGACATCACATACCGTGCCATGTGAAGTACACCAAGTATGAAAAATGAAAAATATTATTATAAAGCCAATCATCATCATCTTATGCTTGCGAAACTTGGAGAGCTGGTCGAATAACAAGACTTTCACCTTTATCACTGTGAGTTATACTTTCTTTTTTGATTTTGTTATTAAAAATAGGTGATGATTCCTCCTCTGGTTCATCCAAAAAATCTTCTGCTATAGTAAAAACTTTTAAATTTGGACAATTAGAGGCGATATGTCCAAACTCTTTATATTTGAAACATTGAATTGAAATGTTAGATGAATAATTAAAACTAATTCCCTTATTATTTTTCAAAAAGATGGAGATGATGATCCTTTTGATGTTGAGGGATTGAAACCATAAGACCTATTCCCCCGATTAGAAGTGTTCTTATAATTTTGAAGCTGATTAGTTTCAAAAATTGACTTACGTTCACCTTTGCCTTAAGTTATCTTTCAACTCTTGTTGCAAGTTTGAAAACATCATGATATGTATAGTAAGATTGAAGTTGGACAATATTTGAGATTTCTTAATGAAGTCCTCCAAAATAACAAGCAATAATTTGCTCGTCAAGTTTAGAAACTCCTCACCATATCATACGGTAATCAAATTCTTTGGTATATTCTTCAACTGAATGATGTTTTTGAGAAAAGTGGTAAAGCTTAAAAAAAAACATCTTGTAAATAATTTCTTGAAAAAACTTACTTTTGAGCTCTTTTTCATCTTCTCCCACGTACTAATTTTCTTTTTTTTATCACAAGCTCTTCTAAGTTTGAGTTGCTCCCACCAAATAGATGCATGTTTCTTGAGCTTGATAGCGATGATCTTGACCTTTCAATCATCTAGAATATCTATGTAATCAAAGATTCGCTCAACAATATTGAGCCAATCTATGAATTCATCAGGTTTGATACACCCTTCAAATTCGGAGATATCAATTTTTAAGTCAATATCCCGCCAAAATTCAAGATTCCTTCGGGTATGCCGATTATTGAAATGAGCTTTTTCATCACTTGATGCTTGGCGGTGATCATAATGGAAGTAATTAATCTCACCTTCTTTGGCACTTGAAGCTCTATGCTTTGAGATATAGAGAGGATCATCATGTTTCAAAACCTTCATGCGCTCTAGACACTCCTAAAGAAGTAGCACTTGTTTCCTTAGTTCTTCGATCTCCACATCCTTCAAGCCATCCCAACATTTACTCTTATACCACTTGATACCAGAAAAGAGAAAGGAGAAATAAAGAGAAAAACACAAGCTTAACAAAATAATAACTTACTCTTAAGAATTCACTAAATAGATTGAAGGTGTTTTTTCTTCAAAAGATTATTAGAATCGAAATACTCCAAATTTATATTCCACATTAAATGATTACATATTTATAGGGATTTTCATACCAAACATTTCTAATCATACCTAATATTTCTAATTTCACCTAATAATTTTCAAAGTAAAAATTATTCCCAACTAGCTACCATTTCATGATACAAAAATCCTCTTCATGATACACATTTTCAATTATCGCTTCATACAAATTTTTTAACTATTCCTAAGTCAATAATTATAATAAAACTCTTAAATTAATTTAAGTCTTCATTAATTTGAATAAGTATCAATTACATTCATACATTTTCTAAATCTTTTAAGCCTAAAAAAACTATGAGAGGAAAAGAAAGAAAGAAAGAAAAAAAAAAAAGAACTTGAAAAAAAATGTTATTTCCTCTCAATTTCAACTCTTGGATTTTCTGTAGCCAACTCAAGAGCCATTTCACTTCGGTGGTTCAGCGCCGCTTGCTGGAAGTCCACTGCCATTTTGTAGCTCCCTGGGCTCCACCACCACATCAATGGCTCCCGCATGCGACTCTACAACCTTGGCTGTATCTCCTTCTTTCCTTTTGCCCCATAGAACCGAATATAAACCTACCACAATTAGTGCTGCTCCTACAACACTAGAGCAATTTTACAATTTCTCAGATAATACAGTAATAGTATATAAGAATATAAAATTATTTTCAAATCATAATCAATTAAAATATGATAAAATATAAATATATTTTTGGCTCTTAAGCCTTATGTTAGTTGATAATTAATTACTATTAGCATTTAACATAATATCAGAATATATCTCAAGTACAAATTCTACATTATTTAGATAATATTATATTACTCTAAAATGGATAATTAAAAGATATCATAAATAAGGTGATGAGAGATATAATTTTAGATTAATGAATTTCAAATTATATGCAAAAGTAAAGTATTTTTAAAACAACGACGAATAATATAAATTATAAATAAGAAATTCTTAGGAGGTTTATAGTTCAATATTATCTTGTTGTTATGTTATCTAGATGTTATAACATTTAGATGTTATATTTTTAGTAATAATTTTATAATTTTTTCGAATATTATCTATATAAGTCATCAAATTAAATAATTATTTTTTTGTAAATAATATAATATAATTTTTTGATAATATTGAACAAAATACTTATATGCATATTAAAGTTAACTGGATATAAAAACTGGATTTACCTTCCTACATGTAGCTTCTCATTGAGAAATAGTGAGCCAAAAATGGCCACAACTACTAGCATGAGAGGGTTGAACACTGACGCATAAAGTGGACCCTTTTTCTTAATGCACCAAGCAAGCACTGACAGTATTAGACCTGAGGCCACCACCCCCTTCAAATAAGAAATAATTTTGGAAGTCAAATTCTAGAAAGTAATTTAGAAAAAATTGAAGTATGAATTACATCAAACTCAACAAAATATAAAAAAGAAAAGTATAAGAACATTATTTTCTTTTCCCTTTTAGATAATCCATATCTTTAAATAACATCCTACACATTTTCTTTAGACTATGCTTCCTGAAATTGGGTCAATCACTTTAAATTCATAAAGTTACGCATGATTTTATCTCTATTTTTGTAGATTTTGTAACATCAACTTTAACTCACTGAATAAGCTACGGAGTAGAGTCGAATGCCAAACCCCATGCGCCATTGCTCCCAGTTTGTTCCCATGCAAAGCGCGAAGATCGCCGCCTGAATTGATCCCATGAGGCACATAAGCGCAGTGCTGGAGTAGTGGCAAGGATATGCCTGAATCATTTTAGCCTGAAAAGAAGACCAATAGATACACACACATGAGAATAAGTACTAGAGTTTTAATAACTGTCACTAATATACAATATATGCAGTACTAATGCATATATCATGAAGAAATTAAATGATTAATTATCACTTTAATTAATAAAATCACCTGAATTATCAACCAGATTGCATAAGAGAAACAACTAGCTATTGCCATTATTGAGCCCAGGACGCGATTACCAGGCTCATATTGCGGCGGTACTCCGGCGGCGCTGCTGCTGTGCGGCTTGAGAAGGTTTATGCTCGTCGAGAGGTTGAGCTCCTTCCCTTTGAAGAAGGTGAGGATCATCGCGCCACTGACGCCGATGAGGGTGCCGAGGAGCTTCGCTTTGCCAGAGCTGCTTCTGATCCGCAAGCTCTCTAGCCTTGAGAGGAACAAGCTTGATGAGCAGGGATTGAGCTGTAACTAGTATAGTTCGTTTGTTACATCTTGTCACATCATTTTTTTTTTAAATAACCTTATCATATTAAAATTTGAAAAATGTTACAAAATGTTACTACCTCAATAACTGACTAATTCTGTTTTACTATTTTAATTTATTAAATAATTTAATAAATTAAAGCTTAATCTACTGAATAAGTAGAACTCTAAATTATAGTTTGTCAATTATATTTATTAATGAGCTATTAGGGCAAGTTTTAGCATATACATACATACATATATATATATATGACTCTTAAACTTTTTAATATATATTCAAATAATCACAAAATTTGAATTATATATCTATACTTTTTAAGTATCATATTACACTACTTGTATTATCAAAATCTTTAATACTATATTTAATTTGTCTACCACATTTTAACAATCAGTATTTTTTAATATACCATTTTTTAACAAAACGACTGCTAATATATCAGCGTTTTTTTTAATATTCTACTAAATCTAGAACATAAATACAGCTTATTTCTGTAAAGCTTATAATAATAATATATATAAGTATTTCATGCGGTAAATAAGTGAGTTAAATTTTTGGATTTGTAAAGATGATATATAAATAATATGTAGGATTTGGGTAATAAATACAAATTATATTTTCAAAATAATATATTAATAAAATGGTGAGTTGAATGTGACACTTTAAGTTTAATATGTCATATATGTTAAATTTTTTATTCAATAAATGTTAAATTTCTTTCATTTTTTTGCCTGAGTTAGAAGTAACTCAATGACATAACTATCATTGGCAATTGAAGTGCGTAAAATATAACATTTATAGGCTTTGCCTGTGCATGAAAATATTTATTGTGTATTTTGAATGAAATTTAGTGTGATATACATACAAATGGTTTTTTTAGTTTTATGCTTAATGTATTCATACCTGAACATGACAGCCATGATGAAAGTTATGGCTGGAATGAGGTTTGTCATGGCTGATGCAAATGTGGCTGAAGTTAACTTGATGCTTGACACATATAAGTTTTGCGCCAGGGTTCCCCTATTAGATGAAAAATGAGATTATAGATCTAAGTATGATATGATTAAGCTACTAATTAAGGAATAAATTAAAAAGTGCCAATGCATCATTATTTATATAATAAAACTATAAACGAGAAACTTTACACAGAAAATTAAGAATGCTTTGATTCATTCAAAAACCTACCTAATACGTGTGCTTGTAAGACTTATATAATAAAACCCTAATGATATTAACCACAAAATGAAAAATAGCAATGAAGGAAAACTTAATTGCATTAGATCCTTCTCAACTAATAAGAGCTTGCTGCATTGAGGTTGTTCAATTAAAACTAAGGTTTTAAAATTTTATTATGGTTTTAGTTTTACTAATAAATTAAAAATATCAGTTTTAGTAGTTTCAATAATTTCGACATAATATTTGCCATAGTCTTTGATATTGAAGTCAAAAATTCAAGTTTTTAAAAGTTTATCCCAAAAGAGTAAAAGTTTTGATCGAAGCTAAACAAGTAAATGTTGAATTAATCTTGAGTGAAATTGAAACAAAATTGAAAAAAATGATCACTAATTAAGACGGCCATCTATAGTAAATTTATAATTATCTTCATGAATTATTTCTAATCTTAAGCAATTTAAATAGTTTATGTACACTTATATATACATGTATATATATATATTTATATATATATATATATATATATATATATATATATATATTTGTATATATATATATATTAACATAATGATATACTAATCACAAATTTTATGTCACGATAAAATTTTCTTTTTCGTTTTGAAAAGAGAAATATCTAAGCTTATCTTGAGACTCCAAAACAGTGTTGTTATTATTTTACACTTTATCATCTAAGTGACGCTGATAGCTACTAATTGTAATATATATAGGTTTTATAAGCACTTCATAATATTTTACTTTGTTGATTGATGCAACTGAAGCAATTTTCATAAGAAACATGCATGGCTCCACAAATTCTTGTTGAAGTAATTAATTAAATAAATTAGCATAAAGACTACACATTGAGTACAAAGTGTGAAAAAATATGTTATCTCTAAATTTAGCCGAATTTTCATGTAAGATTGCGTTTGAACTTTTGATCTTGTAAATAGACAGTGACATGCACCGATCAACTGGGAGATTAATGGGAGATTAATCAACAGGGGGATTAATCAAAGTGTGAAAAAATATGTTATCTCTAAATTTAGCCGAATTTTCATGTAAGATTGTGTCTGAACTTTTGATCTTGTAAATAGACAGTGACATGCACCCACCCCTGAATTAGATCATGGGAGATTAATCAACTGGGACATAACCAAAACCTAAACTATACAAAAATATAGGTTAAATGCATTTTAATTTCATCTTAGATATACAATAAGCTAAACTACATTTATGCTTTGGGTTATAAGATATTACTTAGTTCATGTAGGTTTACAAAAGCATAAGTATTTTATGTAAATTCTTTAGATTGATATTTGGTCTGCACCAGTCTTTTAGATGCCTATCGATCCAACTTCAATATAAAGTATGAACTATGTATGCTTATTAGCAGTTTCAAAGAAAAATTGTATTTATTTGAGTCATATCGTCTCAAATTTTCACTGTTTGAACTAAACTCAAACTATTTTGCTTTACCATTCTTCGTCCACAAATACCTATAATTAACTCCATACTCTCCGATTCTTTTCAGTACAGCTTCAAAACATCCATCACATGACGAAGTGGAGTGTAGTAAATGATAGTGTTTAATTAAGGTCAAGCAAATGCATAGAGTGAAACCATTAATAAGTACCCATGTCAATCTACTTTTTCATGGAAAGAAACCACGTGTTATATTTATAATTTTATAGGCCTAAGTGAAACAATGACCTATCTCATGAACGTGGATGTAATAATACTGTTTTAATATCATTTCTATGCTAGAATCTCTGTAAAAGATTATTACCTATGGCCCAAATACAATAGGAAACAATAAAAGCAGCACTTAATGCAAATTAAATGGCACTTGGGCTGTAAAAGCTGTAAAATCATGCCGGTAACTGATTTTCTTTCAAAAAGACGGGTCGATGAGCTGTAAACAGCTAAACAGCCACGGTGACGGTGTTTGCTGTTCTAAGAAAGCACCCGATTCAGCATCATTGCTCTTCGTACGAGCGGCCACGTGGCACTCAACAGTACTAGCCGAAAAGGCAACGACTACGTTTACACATGGCAAGATAGTGCGAAAAACGACCTTCGATTCCTTTGACTCGCTACGCAGCATAGCTTAACGTGTGCCGCATAATAAAGGCAAAACAAAACAAAACTAATGCAGTTGAGGAGAGAAGCGGTCTGGCTTACCTGGCAGGTGAAACCGTGAAATCAGCGAAAAGTGTTGGCACAGTTTAGTGGCTGCGCCGTAGTTCGTAGTTGCCAAGAGTTTGTTGCTGTTTATTCCTTTCTAATATTTTATTATATATATATTTCATGTGAGATAAAATATTTTTTGATTAATTGCGCATGAGTACCTAAATTTATTTCTAGAACAATTTAAAATCTTCCTCTAATTAGAAAGGGTTATATTTCAAAAATCCCTCACTCTAACTATTCTCTCTCTCTCTCTTTAATCTTTGTATCTTCACTAAAAGCTTGTGTTATTCAATTAAATTAATTTAATTCTAAATATGTCAACAGCTGTTAAAAATCTAAAACCTATAAACTCAAAAGGCTAATTTCAAAACTTCAATTAATTAATATATATTTTAAAATCAAAAAATAACTATGAACAATTTACCATCATGGTACAAAATTCTCTCTTAATTTAACTTCCTTCCAATTTTTTTTTTTAAATCTTAATAATTATCTCATCTATGAAATTAATCATATAGGTATAAGACTATAATATTCATTCTTCTATCTTGAGACCTCAAATTAACCTATGAATTAATATCATTCTTTCCTTCTCCCCCCACAGCTTTCCTTCAAGATCATCCTAATGACACAAAATTTTATTTTCTTCCTTCTTTTACTAAGTTTAAATTTTATAAATATATAATTTGTCATGAGAGTGGAAGAAGGTGTAAAAGCAAACCATGCTTAACCAAAGTTAGGGGAGATTGGCATTCATGAGCCAGATTAAAAAAATTTCGGACCCAATTGATCAGTCAAATTTACACAAGTTGAGACTGCATGCAAGTGATTCCAATCCTTGGGGACTTTGAAGTAATTTACTCCATATTTATTTAAATAATAAATCAGAAAATATTGAAAAATAGGAACGCACCCAAACAATCCACAGAAGAACGCCTGGATCAAGATCTTCCATGTTAGCCTCGGCCTCGTCTTCCTGTGATCTCAATGAAAAATTCGAAAAAAAAAATTAAAGAAGAAACCAAATCATATTGTAAAAATCGAACGCGATTTTCATTAAAATCCCCAGAATAAACAGCTTCGAACTTGATAAAACCCTAAAACACAAGAAAGAGGAAAACCGATCTAAAATGTGAAAGAGAGAGAGAGAGAGAGAGAGTTTAAATTTTTGGTACCTCTCAAGGAAGAACGCGAAGGGGCCTAAAGAAGCGGTGGCGAACAGGTAGCGGTAGGCGACGAGGATCCGCATGTCCATACCGTCGTTAATGGCGAGCTTATAGAAGACATTAACGCCAGCGAAAACGATCTGGATCACCACCATTCCGGCCGCCGGCTTCAGCCCCTCCACCGCCGACCATCTGCTTCCTGCTGATCCCGCTGCTCCTTTTCCTCCTCCCCACCCTCCGGCTTCTTCTCCTCCCATTGCCAACGCTGGCAAAAGAACTCAGATCGAGATCGGCACGCGGATTAATTAAAAAGGAAGAAGAACTGGATTTAAGATCTAATGTTGGGCCTTAGCAGTCGCTCGTCCTTCTTCGGAGCGCGGTGAGATCGATCTGCTTCGATCGAGCATTGGGGCCTATTTATAGGAGAAGAAGATGAGTCCGAATGCCGCTGGAGAGAGAGAGAGAGAGACGAGTCAGGAGACCGAGTCGCTAGGTTGCATGTAAATGGGCACTACAGAGAGAGATCCAGTTGTGAACGAAGTTTCTTGCGGGTAAAGCCAAAATTTATGGGGATTATTTCACATAAATCTACAATTTTTTAAATATAATATTTAGGGCTAATTACTGATAGGTCCTTACAGTTTATCCATAATAGTATTTTGGTTTATACTTTTAGAAATCCTTTATTTAGGCCCTAATGTTTTGTAAATTAATTTACTTAAGCCACTAGAATTTAAAATAGAGCCATAATAATTTTAATTTAAAGACCTAGTGAACAATTTTAAAAAATATAAATTAAAATGTAATTATAGATAAACTATAGAGACCTATTAATAATTTACTCTAATATTTATCCCCCATTTTTAGATATATCAAACAAATCTCAATCTTTTAACATTTATAAAACTACTTTAAGTTTTGTTGAAACTTTAAATTTTTGCTTCAGTCAAAATTGATCTGAAACATGCTTACATTCTTAGGATAAAATTCATTAACAACTAAATTTTTTAGTTAAAAATCAAAAATCATGATATAAATTATGACATTTTTAATTAGTTAACTTATAATAAATAACATAAAACTTAGCTCAAGTGTAACATTTATTTTATGTCAAGTTTTTAATTACCTCTAAATTCACAATAAATTTATTTTCTTCAGTAAAGTATAATTTATTTATAAAAATTATATTTAAATCTCAACCTTAACACTTCATATTTTTTAGATTTTTTTTGGAGTTCAAATAACATATATGCATTACTCAAAATTTTCTTTTTATTTTTTAGACTTTATATATTTTAAATTATATTATCACCTAAATTTATAAATTTAATCATAATTTATAATTAATACATATTAAATTCAAATTTTGAGGCATTATATCGACTCACTTTCTTGTATTATTTGAATGCTAATCCTGATTAAATCAATAGTCGAAAGCCTCTTAAAAGTGTGACTTGTTAGAAATAATTATTCATAAATAAGATATCATTTCTTAATTTATATGAGAATTTATATCTATTATTACATGAGGTAAATAAAATCCTATCTATATAGTATATCTTATATAAATCTTGTCAATTTAATTATATGGGTTTTATTAAAAATTTAATAAAGAAACTATTTTTAGAAACACTTTAAACTTTGTACCAAACTACTAAGAGAATGTAGAGCATTCAAATTCGATTTGAATAATATTTTCTCTACATAAAATTGTCTCAACACTTTATTTAATGGAGCCAACTCAGAGTAACATTTTAGTCTACTCAAAAATCAACTTGAGTTATCCCTAAAAAAAAAAAAAAATCAAGTTCAGTACTACCCAAAAAAATTTAAAACATCAAGTCGAGTGCATTTCAAAAGGAAATTTTTGGTAACTCGAAAATAAGTTTAGTGAGAAAAATATAGAGAAAAGAGAATTGCTTTTTTTATAAAAAAAAATATTTAAAATTTGAAGCTCTATTTTCATTGGATGTCATTTTCACTATACCCATGTTCACAATAGCTACTAATTTCTTAAAAAAAATAAAAAAAATTAGGATATAAAATAATATTATAATGTTTTTGATAGATGTATGTAATGAAAAATAAAATTAGTTAATTATAGTAAAAATAGTATAGTATATAAAATAAAATTAATTAATGTATTAAAAATTATGTAAAATGTGATAGAAAATAATTTTTTTATATTAAAATTTGTAAATAAAAAATAAAAAAATATTTTATTTTTAAAAATTTGAAATCTTTTAAGTGTAGGCATGACCAGTATCCTGCAATCAAACAGAGCTGAAGGCCTGTTGATTTAAACGCCTATGCTCAGCCTCAACCGCTTCACCGCATATATTTAATTTAAGGGCATTACGTTCAGGTCCTTGAGTTTAACGCTTAATATCTTGCAGGTCCACGTTTTTAAATTTATAACATCGGGTCCCTGAGTTTTAATAAATTATCAAATGAGTTTTTTTTTTATTTTTTTATTATTAAAAATATTTAAAATTCTCATTTTACCTCTGTCATTCTCTCTCTTCTCTCGATCCGGCGCACGCACGCTGACCACGCAGCCTCCGGCGGGTTGCGCCACAGCCGGCGGTCACGCGGCCGCTGACGGGTCGCTCGTGCGCCAGATCGGGAGGAGAGAGAGAATGACAAGGGGAAAATGGTAATTTTAAAAAAATTTAATTATAAAAAAGGACTTATTTGATAATTTATTAAAACTCAGGGACACCGATGTTATAATTTAAAAAAACGTGAACTTACATAATATTAAGCTTTAAACTCAAAGACCTGAGTGTAATTTACCCTTGATTTAATGTAAGGGAATAAAATACATAGTTGTAAGCGCCCTCATGTTGTACTAAATTTATTTTCAATTTGGCTATTAAAAAAAAATTTAGTTTGAGATTTACTTTCAAAATTTGATTAAAATAATTTGAATCAATTTTCAATTGAACAATAATAAAAAAAAAATTCAAATTGAACAAATTTATAAATAATTTTTAAATAACTTCTGAAAAAATTGCCTCTCAAAACTTATATCAAATTTTGTCTATTAAAATACGAATCATTATAACAAAAAATTAGCACTGTGATTCAATAATTTAAAGAATTGAATAGTTCAATCAAATACCAGAAATGAAGTTAAGATTGTCTCTCACTAGACACTCTTTAGTTCAAAAGTTATTATCTTAAAAAATATTTGCGATATTTTTTAAGTAAAAATTGGTTCAATTGGCTACTGCTCTCATTTAGAAAATACCATAACTCATCATTTTATTAGTTTAGACTTCTCTCCCCCACATTATTACTTGGAATGATATAATGTCTTTTTTTTAGCCCTTTTATTTATAATATTTTTTGATACGAGTGTCGTAGAGGCAATAAATTTATTTTAAAAAAAATTAAAAATTATCATTATCATAACAATTAATATTATTATTAAAAAAACGAAAATAAGGCTCTATTTGCCAAAAAAAATAACTTATTTTAGTCATGATCAAAATCTTAAATTTATTTTAAAAAATCTTTAAAAATTATTTTATATCTCATCCTACACAAATTTAATATTATTTAATCACTTTATTTCACATCCAACATAATTTTTAATATAACTAACTTACTTTATTTCACATCATACATATTTTTCTAAAAATTTTCACAAAAATTTTTTAAACTATCTTTTTTTCCTCTAACCAAACAGAGCCAGAAACATAAAATTTTCAGGCTCTTTACACTTTTCTATAATTATATTTTGATCAATATTTTTTTAAATTCATCATTTAAGTTCCGATTTTGAAACTATAGGAATCGACTTTAGACTCCTATTTAAATTTTAGGAACACGAGTGAAAACTTTTAAATAAGTATATGCTAAAGTATAATTATTTGTAAATTAGAGACACCTAGGAGTAATTTATACTTTTACCGCACCTGAGAGGTGCTGATCGGGCCGTTCATCCTTTATGATTTTATCATGGGCGGCTGCATGAGTCAGCGCACAAAGGAGACCGACGGCTTTGGGCCGATAAAGTGGGTCACGGCTCACCAGCGTGGCTACCTCGTTGTTTCGCACGTGCGTACACGCATGAAACTCAATCAGACCGGATGGCCCCGGTCCGATCATGAACCGGTGGGCCATCGATCCAACGACAGTTGTTAGCACGACTTCCACTCAACAGTCAACGCAGTCAAATCGGCTCAGTTTAACTGTCAAACCTATGAACTGATAGATCATAGATTAATGTGATTTGACTGATTATTTCATATTTCATTATTTTATTAACATAATATACATTTTTATTATTATTAAATTATTTCCATACACATCACATAAATATTTTAAAATGAAAATTAAAGGATAAATTAAACCCATTTCTTTAGTTTAAAGCTTAATAGCATATATATATATATATATATATATATTCATGATTTTGAAATATTGACATATAAGTTTATGACATGATTAAAATTATCAATTTAATTTTTTTATTTTTTCATTATTAATTTTTAAAAAATAACTAAATTGCCCATTTTATTTCTTTTGTCCCTCCCTTTGCCTAGCAGAGCGGCTGCAAAATTGCTGCAGGTGAGGGGCGGGGGTTGCTTTTCCCATTCTCGCTCTTTCTCTTTAGATTTAAGCTTTGCAAATTTAGAGAGAGGAAAGAGGAGGTGGGGGTTGGCAAAAGCTCCGCTGTCAAACAAAAATAGAGGAGTCGCCCTTCCGTTGTTGACCGAAGGAGGAGGAGCCACCGCTACAAGATCCCCTCTCCCCCTTCTCCCTCTCTCTCTAGATCTGTTAATGTAGAGAGAGAGAGAGGAGCGGCTCCGTCACACTTACACCGTCAACTGGAGAAGCCGTCACCACTCCGTTGGCACCGGTGGGAACCGATGGGAGGGGGGAAAGGGGAGAGAGAAGAGTAATTTGATTGTTTTCTTAAAAAATTAATAATAAAAAATAAAAAATATATTTAATAGTTTTTGTAAAATTAGAGTCTAAATATTAATTTTTTAAAATCATAAATATGTGTTTAATATTAAATCATAAATTAAAAATCTTATTGTAATTTATCCATTTAAATTTATTTATATTTCACACACACATATATATATATATATATTAACTAATTAATTTTACATCTTTTACATAATCTTGTTTTAAAGAATCTCTTACATAAGTTATGCATCTTAAATTAATAAAAAAAATTTATTTCACGTCATTAGTAACTTGCAGGAAAAAATATCATTAGCTAATAGCTATACAGATATTACATTATTATATATAAATATATGTATATTTGTAAACATTAGTCCTATCAGTTTTAAAATTTATATGATTTTCAAAACTTTGAACTAATTCTTCGACAGATTAAAAAATAAATAAATTTTTATTAATTAAATAAAATTTCATTTAATAAATATCAAATAAGATTGTAATTGGCTATCTAATCTTGAATAACTGTATTTTGGCAGATTAATAGTTTTATGAATCTATTTGTTCGTCAAACAAGAAGATTGAGTGCTTCTAACAAATATAGCGAACTCTCGACAATAAAAATGTTGATTTCTCCCAAAAAAAAATATGAAATTTGATAGAAAAGTGATCATTCTGATTGACAGAAAAAGAATTGATGTGATTTTAAAGCTAAGCAATTTTTTTTTAAGATTAATCGAAACTAAGCATTCTTTTTATTTAAACTATATGTGGACTTCTCTATGTATAGACTTTACAAGTTGGTTGCTTCGACAACATTGTCTATAACTAAAAGCATGGAGCTGATAATATTCTTCTGTCTGATCAATTTTTTGTAATTTTGATACCATCTCGATTAACTTGCAGAACTACTCTTTATCAAAAAATTTTACCACCAAAGAAATAAATTTATCTTATAGAAAGAAAGAACGACGCACAATGACGCCAAAAGATGTGCAATTAATGAAAAGTATAAAAAATTGTTCAGATTTTCAAAATTAATGAGTTAAGAAAATTAAGCAAAAAGATAAAAAGTGCTCATTTGATCAAAATTAATGAAGAAAATTTAAGCAAAGTTTTTAAAAACCTTAATGAAAGCCTTGCTTATCACATCAAATCCAATTTAACAAAGCTTATAAAATATAAAGTTTTCAAGTTTGCAAAAAATCTAAGGTCTGCAAAGTTTGACTAATAAATGTTCTTTGCGGACAGTGAGTTCATGAAAGTCATGTGGATTGATACGAATTCGTGATAATATATATGATTGGTGATCTCACATATATAGGATTTATGAGAAGATTTCGTAATTACATACGAAATAATATACTCATTATCATTTCGTATATTGAAATGCCGCAAGAAGGTGAGGCTCTGGCATTTTATGCATAAATAATAAAATGCTAACGAGGATCATATTTCATATATTATGAGATATTAGAGTAATAATTACTATTAACCTTTTGGCTCTGTGAAATAGTACATTAAATGAGCTGACAGCTAAAAGAAATCTAAAGTACGACGTTAAGATTACTTTTCTGCAGTCAAGTATCACGTTTTTCATCATTTAGACATGAAAATAAAGTTCTATATGATACACACACGTAAAGTTCCTCTCTCGTTTTAAAAGCCTTATTTGGGAATGCAATAAATATACAAGAAAATGTGGATTTTCCTTTTTTTTTTTGTGATAGTCATCTTTGTACTGCTGGATGTCTTTTGATTTACTTTAATTAGAGGCATGACTATAAAGCATAATATATGGTGCATGCCTTATTCACTTAACTTTTATTAAAGCAAACCCCTTTTCTTTGGATCCATGGAAATTTGTATATCCAAATCTAGGAGCTTGAGGAAAAGCTTAGACTTGAGAGGCCTATGCTACATACCTAAAGTATCCCAACTATTGATTTTAATAGATTCATTTTTAACTCGATATTTTCATGTTTTTCTCGTGTTCATCACTAATTTGGTTGAAGTTCTGTGATTAGTTTATTTTCGTGTTGAACCTAATGCACCATGTTGATGTGTTTAAACGTTTGAGAGACGTGATATATTTTTCCTTAGATTAAACACTGCAAATTCTGTATGTATATATGGGCATTATAATACGTCAACAAGTCAAGTTGGATACTTTGAACACGTAAAACAATTGATCAAATAACATCACACTTTTAGGTTCGTATAAATCGGCCACCTCATTTTTTCATTAAGTCTTACTATGTAAGATAAGCATTAATTTAAGGTCGACCAATACCTCAAATTTAATCAAATTAAAATGGGCAAAAACTGATAGAACTTTAAAGTTTATCTTCAATTATGCATTAGTTTATATTTTTTGAAATTTTTCGCTTAAATTTTTAAACTTTTTTTAAATCATCCGGTCAGGTTCCTTATTTAAAATAGAAACCTAATTAATAGGTTCCTATTATTTTAATTTCGGAACCTATAAGTGAGAATTTCAAATAAATTAAAACTAAAATGTAGAAACTGTAGAAATGAATTTGGCTGGTAATTTAGATTGAAAGTAAACTGTAGAAATGAAAACTGTAGAAATGAATTTGGCTGGTAATTTAGATTGAAAGTTGAACTTCGTTTAAAAGTCGTTCAAATTTCAATCGATCTGATTTATAAATTAAAAATAACTTGTTTAAAATAAAATTAATTTAAGTGAAATTATTAATTTCAATACAAAATATGTAAATGTTTAGATTTAAGTTATTGTGTTACTTAAATCAATTAATAAATTTAATCAATTGAAGTTCAAACTTATTGATGTTACATTCTGTCATATATATTTCAATTTATATTTAATGTGTAATTTATTATCATTAATAGAAGGTAAATTTTGAGATATTTTTTCAAAATACTTAAAATTGGATATTCCTTCTTAGATACAATTCATATCTACACCATAGTCTACTAAAATAAATTAGTTTAATCACAAATAAGATTTCTTGAATATAATATTAATAAATAAATAATAATTCTAATTCAATGAAGTATTAAATTTGCTTCTAAATTCCCTAAAAAAATTATAAATTCAGTTTATTTTTCAATAAAATTTTTAAAATTAAAAAGATTATTCAATGAAATAAAAATATCTGACTGTAGTAGAATAATATTAGAAAATACTCGTAATATATAAAAGAATACTTTAATTTAGTTTGGTGAGCTCCAAAGTGAATGCGCATAGGGAAGGAAAGTTTCTACCTTTTCCTATGTTGGCCAACTTGTTAATTAGTTCTTCCATCGAAAAAAAAAACTTATTAATTGGTTCATAAAAAATATTAATTGGAGTTTCTATCGAAAAATTTTTATTAATTGGAGTTATTGTATGCAAGTAATAAGTATTAATTAAAATTTGGGTTTACTATGTGCATTTTTTTAATTTACATTTTAATTGTGTGCTGTTATTATGATCACTTAAATGTAGGTTTTGTTTATCAATTACTTTCAATGTTTTTTTGACTATTTTGTAAATAAAATATGAAATAATTACTAATGAGTCCCAAAAATTGTGAATATCAACATCCCTATATTAATATTTAGTATTTAGCTAAAAAATAAAGGAGAAGGAGAATTGCACATTAATCTCCTAGAGTAACATGTTAATCACTTCTAATTACACATTAATTAACTTTCTAAACTTAAGAGTTAGTATGTATATATATTGTGACCAAATTAACTATTGTTAGTTTCTCCATTGTGATTATTATATAATCATATCTTTTGATATTTATTATCATATTTAAATTAGTTGGTGACTAATGATATATTAAATTTATTGTGTATAAGCTTGCAGTGTCATTGCTAATTTAGTACTTCATATTATAGATAAAGTGAAGAAGCTTGAGAGTTAAATTATATTTAGCTTTAGAATGATCAAGATTAATGAACAAGCGTTCAAGATGAAAGAGAAGCTAAATTGAAGATCTTTGAATTATTTGTTATTTTTATCTTTAAAGTGCTAGGTGATATGTAGATCATCATGCTATAAGTACTTAGGATATCATTATAAGTTAGTTAGATTAAATTTACATTAACTAAAAATGAGTTGGACCAACCATGTGAGGATTAGTGGAAACAGCTATCAGCTGTTAATTGATCTCATAATCGATGAAGTAATCGATTAAGAAACTTATGATTGATTGAGCCATTGCGATCTAATTGAAATAAGCTTTTCAAAAATATCTTTATTTGATAAATCAAGTAATCAATCAGTTGATCGATTAAAGGCATGGTACAGTTTGGCTGATTAGTTCTATAATTGATCAAAGATCTTTGATTGATCAAAGCAGTCTAAAATATGGCAATTGAATTTCTAATGACTATTTATTTGATCGATTAAAGATAATTAATCTAGACATATTTTTACTAGCTATTAGAGATATTCTCTATATAAATGTGGGGATATTTTATGACTTTTTCTTAATCTCAAACATTAAAATTTATGTATCATATAATTTAAATGATTAGCTTTAATGCAATTAAGTTAAAGTTGTATGTCAAATGACAAAAAAAAATTTGGTCTTTATATCTTTCAAGATATCTGTCTAATTGAGTCCTTTGATATTATTTAGGTTGTTACAAAATAATCTAGTTTATTTGTAATTTAATTTGCTTAGATTAGTTTTAATAAATAATATTACCTTCAATGAGGAAAATTTTCACTTTTTTTAGTTAGATTGTTTTTTTGCTTAACCTTTTTAGTTCTACACTTTGATCCAAACTCTTATATGACCAAACAATCTTTTTTTTTAATGAAAAGAGAAATGACACATCTTTATCTTTTAACTAAGGCACACTTTGTCGGGCTAAGATTGACTTTTTGGGATGATTTTGAGTGCTCTTTTGCACGAAAAATAAATAAATAAATAAATATATATATATATATACAACTATAGTTATTAATAGGCTTTTGCGACCGATTCGGATCCGATTTCAATATATCCGGATCAGATTAAAAATCGGATAGGATCGAGGTCAACCCAGATCCGTTCCATGACCCGCCACAGTTCGAATTTTCGGATCGAATTTCGGGTCGATCCAGAACTTCTTTTAAATAATATAACACTATTTTTTCAATGACTACAACTATTAGTTGTATATATAATTTTATATTTTTAAATAAAATTTTGATCACTAAAATTTATAATATAAATTCATTATAGTAGAAAATATTTGGATAATATATAAACATCTAAAGATCATATCACTGATATCAGCATTATATTACAATATTACAAAACATAGAACTAACAGTGTGAATAAAAATATTATATAAAAAAAAAACACAATTTCATTAAAGCTAACACTAAATATTTCATCTCAACGGTAAAAAATATTTATAGCTATTAATCTCACTTCACAATGCAAGCACTTCCTAGTTACTGCACTTAAAATAACTTGCAATAGCCTCTTTAATAATTATAGGCCTCAGTCATATTTCAAATCTTTCGTAAAATAAAACAACAATTAGCATATGCAATTAAATAATAAATATATAAATACGTAAAATAATTTCATACTTATAAATTTCAGGCTGGATCAGCATCGACATAGCAATACTTAAACGGTGCGGGTCGATTTTTTAGAATAATCGTGTGGGTCAAAAAATTATTCCTTTTCATAAGATAATCGATTCGGATCACGGATCGGCGACTCATTTACAGGCCTAGAAATACAGCTTGTGCTAGTGAGGGTGAGATGGTCGTTTGCATCGATTTTAATGACTTAATTTCAATTAAAATCTATTAATTTAAGTTGAGATTTTTTAAAAATTAGAATTTATTTACGATGCATTTTTTACTTCATGGACGCATCATAATTTATTCATAAAATATTGCATTTTCCTACTATGCTCCATATTTCCATGCAATACGGGACATAAAAATATTTTGATGTCATCGCGTCAAATAAAATCATATAAAAGATATATTATATGACATATAAAAGATTTATATATATTATTAAACATAAATATTATATTATTCATAATTTATACATAAATAAATAATTTTAATATGATTATACGTATAGAGAATTAAAAGGATAGTGAAAATCTTAGAATTTATTTAATCAACTCAAAGTTAAAGTAGGAGGAGCTAACTCGTTATGATCTAATTATTGTATGTTCATAATTTATTTTATTATTATTTTACTATTCAATTGAGGTTATTATATCACTGTTATAATGTTGGTTATTTAATATGTTATTTTTTTGTGATTCGTTGTACTGCTAGTTGATTAAAATATTACATGCATGGTGCATATATTGCCATATTATTATTAAATGATTATTATTGCATCACAAAATTAATATTACTGTGACTGATTAAATTATAATATTGGTTCTGAAATACAGATATATTGAATGAAAAAAAATTATATTTTATTGAGTACTTTAAGATGCTGTCTATTTTAGCTCGAGCTTATTAATCATACTATTACTATTACTATTTTGAGGCCTCTTTATTACACTTACTCGGTAGGAGTTAGTTATTGTATGGTCATAATATTTCTGTTTTGAAATCTTCTCATTGCACCTATTGAATAAGAGTAAGTTATTGTGTGGTTATGCAGTTATTGTTTTGGATGATTTGAAACTTTTCCATTATACCTACTGAGTGAGAGCAAGTCCTTTTATCATTATTGTCACTAGATGATATCGCAACAATTTATAAAATAGCTCTAAAGCCCTAAAGTAAATAGAGAAATGTAATTAATTGAATAATAAATGCAAAATTTAATATGTATAGCATGAAACTATTTTATTTACTGTTATCAAGTTCTTGTCGTAATATTAATTATTTTCATAATATATAAGAAAATACTGAGTTCAAGAGAACACGCTCCCTATTATTTTTTACAGGGAGGTGTGCAAGAGATCACCTGATTAATAATAGTTTTGGATGCTTTGAGGTTGTAATTAACATAAGAAATTTTTTTTTTTGAAAAGTATTTGATGTTTTGAACATTTCTTTTTATTTTGGATTACGTTTTTATTATTACTTTAATTTAATTAGACACGCTACTTAGTTCTTTTTGGTCTAGCTAGGCATAATTTAGAAATAAATTTAATTAGTAATAGAATTGATTTTTCTAAACTTTTTATCCTAATTCAGTTACTGATTTACTGCATGATTATATCATTATATTACTTAATATACTCAAAATTTAGTCTAATGAGATGTAAATTTTTAAATATTGACTTTCTATATAATTAAAAATCATCAACTGAGACGTTAAATTTGAGTAATTTTAAGATTTTAATAATAAACAAATAAAAAGGAGATCAAAATTTAAAGACTAAAATATATTAATTTTATAAAATCATAAATTTACATAATATTATACATTAAATTTAGAGATATAAATATAATTTACCCTTAAAAAATTAATTTGTGCAACAACTTGCCTTCAAATTCAAGTTCTGTGCTTAGCATATAATTCATATTAATATTCATGCTACTATTGTATTTATATAATTTGAATGCTCCTCCATTCTTATTAATTGAATTCCACCCAATTTTTAGTCTTAAAACACATCTTGTATTCTCGATAGTTAAATTTGATGACTCCTTGCATCGACTTTACCTTGAGGAACACATGTTCTCTCCTGAAATTCTATTAGCTTATATCGCGTATCAAAGTATTTCTTTTATTTATGTTACAGGGCATTTAGCTTAATATTATTTTGATGTTATATCATATAATATAAAAAAATAATTATTTAATTTAGTGATATTTTTAAATAGTTTTCTGAAAAATTATAGAATTGTAACTAAAAAAGTACCATCTAGATATTATGATATTTAGATAATATCATATAATATTAAAATAATATCGAAACAAATTCCTCTTTATCATGGGTTGCATTCATTTTGTTCCATCTCTTGCACAATTTTGTGTAACGACTTTATTTATATTTTATTGAAGGATTAGTCATCTAAAATGCCTTTAATAGAATTTAAAGTGATTAAAGAAGAACGGATATTAGGATTGTACCCAATTGTAAGAGATATAGGACTTCAAGTACGTAAAAGAAAAATATAGAAGTTAGGATCTTTATGCAACTTAGATCCATTCTTAAGGACCCAGAAATAATTTACGCGTTAAAACCCTTCCCGCCGTTCTCTTGCTAAAAGATTCTTGAAAGTTCTGACAGGAGCGAATTTCAAATTTGATCTCTCTCTCTCTCTCTCTCTCTCTCTCTCTCTCTCTCTAGATTTCTCGATCTCTCTAATTGGGGAATGAACAAGGATGCACAGATCTGTGCGCACGGCGAGATCGATGGACGGAAGATTTTTGGTGTCGCCGGAGAAGGACTGTTTGCCGATAAACGATCCTCGATCGGAGATAGCTAGGATGGAGACTGCTCAAGCACGTTCTACAGAGAGAATTATTCATCTCATCCCGCTCGTCCTCATCTTCTCTGCCGCCGCCCTCTGGTTCTTCTCCCATCCCGGTAATTAACCCCTCCCTTCTTCTCCGAAGGCTTTTGGTGGAATTAACGATGAGGTCTGACCTTCTTTTTCGATTTCGAGCCATTGATGGAGGTTTGCCGTCTTTCTTTCAGTTCCTCGCGGACAGATAAAAGCAATCAGAGAAGATGATTATGAGAATTTAAACCATTTGGACGCAATTGATGGGAATGAAACCGAAGGAGGAGGAATTGGCGTCGACAAACAGGGAGAAGAGATTGAGAAAGAAGAAACAGAACGAGCCAGCAGTATGGATGGAATTGGCCCCGGAGAAATCATATCGGAGAAAAATGACGACGGTGATGAAGAGAGCGAGGAGCTGACAGGACAGAGGAGCAATGAAGAAAATGAAATCAGCAAGGAAGAGCCGGAGCAGATCAGAAGGAAGATGGCAATGGAGATCAGAAGGAAGAAATAGGAAGATCTGCTGAGAATTCAGAAACTCAGATCAGTGCTGGAGCTGGAAATGAGAAGCTGAAACCTAGAAGAAACAGGGGAAGACATGGATGATGAGGAAGATGGAGGCTTGCATTGTAGATAAAGCTACGGTTGGATTTTTTCTACTGTGAGTAATCTCTTCCGATCACAGCCGTTGGTTTCCGATAAATAGATCGAGGAGGCTGATGACATTTTATTGCCATCTGCTCTGCCATCCGTTGCAAATTTTTTAGGGAATAATTACATACAGGACATCAAAATTTAATAAAATTTCATATTTTCTATGTTATTCTTTAAAAAATTATGAAATTAATTACTAATAAATTTCTATAAATCTTATTATATTGTGTATAATTCACAAGTTCATAATAGATGCTTTCACCTCACTAATTTGAGTTTAAAATGAACTATATATAACTAATCTTAAAAAAATTAAAACTTAAGAGTATAAAATTTATGTTTTAGAATTTAATTTTTAGTCCAAAAATAATATAGGTCATAAAATTTAGTGTTTTAAATTTTAAATTATGATTTTAAAATTTAAGATTATCAATTTTATTTCACATCTTATATTAAAATATTTCATTCGCAAAAAATATGAAATAAAATTAATAATTTTATTAAAAATAATTAAATATATAAAATAAAATAAAAACTTTTATATTAAAATTTATGTAGAATATAATAAAAATTTATTTAATATTATTATTATTTTAATCGAACATCATCTTAAATCTCATGACCTAAAAGCTTTATTGATGAGCGTGGTAGCCATTACTCTACAGAAGTTGAACTTCTCTTTTCATCATTTTAAACATAGATTAAAAAATCAAAAATAAAATAAATGCATAATAGATATTTAATGTTATTTATTTCTTTCAGTAAAAATTATTTTTAACAGCTTAGAGTAACAATTTAAACATTTTCCAGTAAAACATCTTATAGCAAACTTAACAGAGTGATCACTGGAATAAAGAGAGTTTAATTTATGGATAATGAATTAATTAGCATTTTTTTATCATTTTAAATAAAAATACAAAATAGAAAAAAAAAACTTCCTGCATTTTAAACGACACAATTCTGGCTAATTGGAATATTAAACCATTTATACAACCAAGAAGCTATATATTTACGTCAAGTTTTACACTTATGAAGTACAAATACGATACAATAATACGAATATGATACAATATAGATATAATAATACGTCAAATTTTTAAAAAATAGGATATGAATACATCAGGATATTACTATTATATTTATGTATAATATGTCATATTCTCATATTTAAAATATAAATTTATGGTACATTATAATAACTTTTACATTTTATCGTTATAATTTTCAAAAATATCTTTCAATTTTTTTTTCAAATTAATTATTTTTTTAAAATATTATTAATATCACTAAAAAAATATTATAGACAATTGAAATATAAAAAATAAAAATATCCTTCAACAACTATTGAGTTTAAAAAATTTTAAATTAAAATAATATTTTAAAATTTATTTAATTACTTTCAACCTATCACAAATCATCTAAATGAGATGAGAGTTTAAATATACATCAGTAAATTAATTTCAGTTTTAATTTAAATTCAACCTAAATTAATTAGCTCGATGTAAACGACATATAATTGAAAATAATATAGATAATGTGACATAAACTCATATATATTAATTTAGTTAAAGTAGATATATGCTTTTCTCTTTTTGAGTCTTAACTAAATGAATAAACAAAATAAAAAAGATCAAAACTCTATCATTTTTATAATATGAGTTTGATTAAAGTAAAAAAAAAGTGATGGTATCTAATAGAAGTAAAGATAATATGATTGATATAGAAAAACTAAATAATACAGTTGCTTGTGGATAGTAAATTTTTTTTTATTATCAAAATACTAGCATGCATTAAACATTTTCAAAATTCAGCGGATGAACACAACAAAATTCACAGAGATTAATCACCGATTCCGATCATCCATCAGTTCACAAAAAATCAAGCAGACAAGTCAATTCTCTAGGAGCTATTCGATTGAAAGTTCTATCTATCCATAAGCACGATCAACCTAATCAAGTGACATCGAGCAAACTTGAATGCATCTAAGAATCGCAAACCGGCTGCAAAAGTGGGGGAAGCGAACGCCATGGAATTGTCATCTTCCTTAATCCTCTTTCAGATCCGATCTCTCACTCAACATCAAAAGCCAGATCAAACCAAAAATGGGGATCAATGAAGAGAATAAAAAAATGTTGTCGACAAACCAAATGAGCATAAGATCCGCAGCAGCCGATACAGAAATCTTTCAGAATATACAAGATCTGTCTCTTTTCGCTATCAAAAAGAAGCAGATGATACGAGGATAACAACTAGGAAATGCTGACCTCGAGGAAAATCTGAGAAGAGAAACCCTAGGAAGCGCGAACGCTGCGATCTCCTCTTCCTTCTACACAGCTTCGATGGATACGGTTAGGAGGTGCTTTCGCTCGCCTTTCAGCAAAGAGAGGCGAGGGTCGGGTGTGCATAGTCCGTCTCCTCTTCCGTTCACACTACATCGGCTCGATTTGAATTAAATCTATTTTATTATATGTGAAATTGGATCTAATTTAAATTAAAAATATTAAATTTCAAATTTGAGTTTAATAAATAATTTTTAATTTTTAAAAATATAGCTCTCTTAAAAACTATCACTATAATAATATTCTAATTTAAAGTATTTTTTTAATTAAAAAAATATGCATAATAAAATTAGAAATTGACAAAGAGGGAGAAATCAAAATTAAAATAATAAAATAAATATATAACTAAAAATTTAATTATGAACTTCAAAAACATTAATATTTTATATCATTCATTTAATGATAGTAATATAAATAACTTAAAAAAATAGAGAAAAATTATATTAAGAAAAGAGAATAAAAATATAAAAAGATGAAAAAAATATTAGAATTGAATTGTAAAAAAATAAAATTAGAGAGATTAGTGAAATTTTTTTTTTATAATAGTGAAAATTATTTTTAGGTACTATATTTTACTGTTTATTTTAATCGAGTCGGTTTGGTTTTACTAGAAGTTTAGAATCATATATTAGACTCAAGAATTGAATCATATAATCTGTTTTGAATATTGTAAGAAACGAAACCGGCCTGAACTATTTTAGATCCGAACTAAATTCATTAGTTTGATTCAGTTCTGGATCGATTCTTAGTTCTTCGAGTACTATTGCACAACCCTAGGGAGTAGGGCTGTAAATTTTGCACGTAGACCTAAACTCTACTAAAATTTTTCATAACTCGAAGTCATCTCGCTCGAAATAGAATCGACATAACTCAAACTTAATTCGATATTTTTAAATCCAAAATTTTAAAATATAATATTACACTTTTATGTAATAGAATATATCATCAGAATAATGTTAAACCAAATAAAACGTACAAATAATTATATACAATTATACGTCATTCCAAATTTATAGCAATTATTGATTTAATTTTTGGCATTTTAATTTTACTACAGAACTATTTAATTAAATATTATCTACTGTTAATTATTTTATTTATAATATCAGATAAATTTGTAACACGTTTCCCACTTGAGAGGGCCTTGTGCAGTTTATCCTTTTTTTTGTTACATTTTTTTATGTAAATGCATTATAATAATTTATCTTAGAGTACATATAGAATTTTGAGATATTTACTTACATAATACTTTATTTTATTATATTTATATATTAATCCTATATTTCTTTTATACTCTAATAAACACATCTATCATTTTTAAATAGAAATTTTTATATACAGAACATGAAATTTACATAAAATTACACATTTCATCATCAATTCGTAAATATTACCACTATCTTACCATATTCATTTAAATTTTACGCATTTCACATATTTCACATATTTCATATACTTTATAATATTATATGTAAATTAAAATGCATAAATTCATTAATATTTAAATTTTAATATATATTTTTATTTTTTACTATAAATACATCAATTTTCTTTCTTCAATTAAAAATTATAATCAGGTGGATTTAAATTTGGCACCCTAATTGGAAATTTTAAATAGAATAAATAAATTAAAATACATAAATTCATAAATATTTAAATTATTATTTATATAGATTAATTTATTTATAGTATTTAATTAATATATTAATAATATAGTTAAGATCAAGGCCAATTTAAAAATGTGAAGTTCAACATCAAAGAATATGGTGAGAAATATGTGAAATGCGTAAAATTTAAATGAAAATATGGTGTGATAGTGGTAATATTTACGAATTAATGGTGAAATGCGTAATTTCGTGTAAATTTCATGTCATATATGTAAAAATCCCTTTTAAATATTATGTGCAGTACCTTATTTTTAACATATTATAGTACTCACACAGATGTCGATTACCGAACAACACTTAACTAGAGTTAGAGAGATGCAGCACTTAACTAGCATTAGAGATATTTAGGTAAAGCCATTTATTTCTCATTATGATTTCTTCTTTAGCTTTCTTTTATAGGTTGAAGTTGATGAAGATTTAGGCCTTATTTGACGTGAGAATTAAAATTAAGACTAAAATAGTATTAATTTAAATAATAATAATAATAATAATAAATAAAGTTTTAAAATATTTTACATAAATTTAAATTTAAAAAAATATTATTTTACTTCACATATGTAATAATTTTTAATAAAAATATCAATTTTATTTTACATTCTAAACCAAAATATTCGAATTCGAATATTTTAGTTTAGGATATGAAATAAAATTGATATTTTTATTAAAAATTATTGAGTATGTGAAGTAAAATAATATTTTTTATATTAGAATTTGTGTAAAATGATTAAAAAAATTATTTATTATTATTATTTTTAAAATTTGTATTATTTTGATCTTGATTTTGATTCTCATGCCAAATAGGACCTAGAGTTAGAAAAAATTACAGAGCTCAATAATCGTATCGAACATCTCAATAAAACGTTTACTTCAGATAGATTGTGTTTCTTATTTCTGTAGTTAGACATAAAAAATGTAAAGCTTTTCTTCTTATTACACAGAATGTAATATAATTGAACCACAGATATCTATTAGCAATCTGTTATTTTATTTTTTTTCTTGATAATTATTTATATATTATAAAAAAATTTAAATACTATCAGTATACAAAATTTTTTATTTTTGCATAAAGAAATAATACATATTTAAATATGAAATATTACATGATAAGAATGCAAATTTCCCTTTTTTTAATTAAACACTAATTTATAATTACTGTTAGTTTATAACCTTAAAAAACTTACTAAAATATTTCTACAATTTACTCAATATTACATAAAAGATTCATGCTTTGTCAAAATTAATTGATTTTTAATTTTGTCTTTAATTTTCATATTTTTATCATCTATTGCTGTCTTTTCGACATTGCCTTGCCACAACCACCTTACCGCTGTTGCAGCCTCATCGATGCTGCTTCGCCATTGCCTCCTTGCCACTAGCACTGTAACGCCCGTAGTCGAAGAGAACGAGGAGTGATCGTCAGGTGATGTTCTAAGAGAAAGGAATCATTGAGGCAAAGTATAACTCCTGGCAAGCTTTTAGGCAGAATAATAAGTGGTGAGAGAGGCACAGGAATGCATCGGCTCACATCAGAAAGGGAGAGAGATCTTGAGCTGTATAAGTAGATAACGTGATCTCAAAATAGTAGAGATGTTTTTTGAGGCAAAATCGTGAGGATGGAAACCTCCGTAGTTAAGCATGCTTGGGCTAGAGTAGCACTAGGATGAGTGACCTCTTGGGAAGCACTCAAGTCACGTAATTTTACTAAAATCAAAATGAATAATATTTTTATATTTAGATCACGAGATATTACAAATACCTCATTGTGAGAGAGAGGGGTGTGCCCTCCCTCCACCCCACACTTACCTCACTCACTCCTGCGTGGGAGGAGAGAGAGGAGGGCCGGCCAACTGTCCCTCCCTCTTCCGAGCAGTGCGCGTGTTTATGCCACAGGGGGAGACGAGAGAAAGAAAATGGTAAAATTAGAATTAAAAATAGTTTAAAATGATTTTTTTTAAGTGCTAAAAGGAATTATTAATAAGAATTTTTAAAATAAAAAATTATAAACTAAATAATAATTATGAATTAATTATAGAATTCTTTTTGTAATTTTTATTTTTTAACATGACTGGTCCCAAGAAAGCCTGCTATGGCGCCGCCGAAGGGGCAGAAACGAGGAAAAGGTAAGGAAGGCGCCGATTCCACTGCTCCACCTTCCGCGCCGGGGAACTTCCCGGCCTGTCTCCGTTTCATTCCTCCGTCAACAGTGGCCATAAGCATTCACGCCAAGCCGGGCTCCAAGACTGCTACCATCACGGGTAGGGTTTGCTCCCTTTGCTCATTATTTCTCTTTATTTGTTTACGCAATTATTCATCCTCTCATCTTTATTTCTTCTTCCCTCAGATGTCGGGGAAGAAGCAGTGGGTGTGCAGATTGATGCCCCGGCGAGGGATGGGGAGGCTAACGCCGCTTTGCTCGAGTTCATTAGTTTGGTATGACGTCAATTTCTCCAAGCTATTAGGGCTTCCATTTTTGTCTGAAGGAAAGGATAATTGTATCTCAACTAAGCTATTAGTTTGTCTTTTTTTTTAATACTTCTGATGAACATGATAAAATTTTGGAGGTGACATGTTAAGTATTAACAATGGATTCATCAAGTAGCTTGCTCTCAAATTTACAGACAAGCAAATCATATTGTTCAATTCTTTTTTAACTATGGCTTTTTGACCCATATAAAGTTTTGATCTGAGAATTATAAGGAATTTTTCATTATTTTGATGGAAAAATGACACTTTTAGAACTTCTAAGAAAAATTTCCTTTAGAAATGCGTACTACCTTTACTATAAAAACTTTCTGTTCCTTATTGTTCACCTGCCATGTGATTTCTTTGCAGGATTGTAAATCAGTGGTTTTATCAGAATCTTTTAAGATGAATTGTTATATAGAATATGCACAAGTTGTCACTGGGAACTTTTCTGTTTTAATAACTTAATGAGATATGCATTTTTTGCTTACTGATTGCACCTACGGTTTGCTAATTTCTATTGTTTGATATGTTGTGTTAGAAATAACTTGGTAGTTAGCCAATCAAGGAAGCACCAATACTTCTAAAGGATTATCTTATTGGTGTCATACCTATATCGGATACCAATACTCCAAGATACACCCCAAATATGCATCAAAAACACCTTGTGATGCATTTGAATGCAACAAAAAAAAGTTAATTTCTTGGATACATCGGGGTGTGCTAGGATATTGCGGATACCAAGAAATTGAAAATAAAAATAAAAATAGCTTTGTTGGATAATCTCAGGTTCATATTTGCAAAGAAATTAATATTTTAATGTCTCGAATCCAAATAATACCTTATATAATTGTTTATATATAAAAATAACTTTAAAAATTTAGAGATTTATGTAAATAAGGCCAATTTACTATATAAAAGATTACAGCTCTCTCACCTGCTGACTTATACTTCTAAGTGATTTTTGTTAATTGCAATTTGTAAAAACAATATTTATATCAATTGAAGGTGTGGAGAATTAAGCTGTGCTCAACTAAACTTCAAATATATTTGAACTAATTGATGGGGTGGTGAATTGAAACACGTTCAACTTCTTTTGAAATAGATTAAGTTGACAATATTTATGTATACACAATAAAATATTTAGAAATTTATTTATCATATACTGTACTTATATCCTATATTTTCAAGAATTTTAGTATCATCGTATGCATTTTGTATCGTATCTGTATTATTATATCGCACTCATATGTCATAGTAGCCAATTGAATGAGGTTTGATCTTTTCAACTTTTTGGGAGAGAGTGAGAGGGTTAGATTAAGGCTTTTAAAAGTTATCTTCTATAATTTGTTATATTTTGGCCTTTAAAAATAAGGCTTCGAGATGTTCTGCTTTAGTGATGTTTTATTAAAGTTTGATTATACTCTATTTCAAAGGCATAGACTTGTTTGACATTTTATTTTCTTAAAAGAGGAAGATGGATACTAGGTTTCTGATGAAAGAGTATTCTATTCTAAGATAGTGTAGTATCATGCTATGATATCATCTTTCATTTTCCTCCTCTTAACCCCCACCACATGCACGCACACAAACATGTACTTATTAGGGCTTCCTGCTATAAGATCTGTCACTAATTTGTAGCCTTTTATGCATGCACATTCAGTCTTTCTTTACCTCTTCTAGGGACCGTTTCTTGAGCTAATATCATGCCCATCACCAATTTTTGATTGTATTGATTGTTTTGGCCTTGCCTTGTTTATTTTGAGATTTTTGTATTGACTCTTAAAGTGAACTTTGGCCCTTTTCTACGTCATTTGGAAATGTTAATATATATTTTTCCCTTTTGCTGAATAATACTCCCTGCTAAATAGATAATGAAGTTATTAGCAGGATTCAAGCAGGGTAGGTAAAATGGAGAAATTCTTCTGGTGTGTTGTGCGATAGAAAAATCTCATACATAATCAAGGGTAAATTTTATAAAATTGTAGTAAGACCAGTTATGATATATGGTGCTGAATATTGGCCTGTAAAGAGGAAACATACAAATAAAGTAAATGTTGCAAAAATGTGGATGCTAAGTTGGATGTGTGGATATACATAAAAGGATAGAATGAGAAATGAGTATATTCGAAAGAAAGTTTGTGTTGCATCAATTGAGGATAAACTTAGAGAAAGTCGGCTTAGATGGTTTGGACATTTAAATCGTAGGCCGATTGAAGCTCCAGTTAGAAAAATTAAGTTATTAAATTTTGTTTATGTACAAAGAGGAAGAGGGAGACAAAAAAAGACTTGACAAAAAACTATAAGGAGTGATCTTAATTATTTAGACTTAGATAAGAATTTAGTAACTGATAGAGCACAATGTAAACAAAGGATTCATGTAGCCGACCCCACCTAGTGGATTAAGGCTTGGTTGTTTTGTAATAGAGAAAATTAGCTTAGATAGTTTGGACATATAAATCGTAGGCCGATTGAAGCTCCGGTTAGAAAAATTGAGTTTTTGGATTTTGCCAATGTACAAAGAGGAAGAGGGAGACCAAATTGCAAATGATAAACTGTAGCTTCCTTTTTTTTGAAGTTTGGCCATGTTGTAATAGTACACTCTTTTGCTTCAGTTACCAAAATACTAATCCTTATATCTTTCTCTCGTCCTGCATTGTTCATCTCCTCTTTATTTCCAGTAGTTCTTCCTGCTTCCTGGCCAGTGCTGTGCCCTGACTTTAATTTACACAGTTAATTTGAACATTCGCAACAAGCTGGGAATTCGATGTAGAATGTGAGTGGGAAAAGGAAGAGATAAAGAGAAAGAAGAAGAAGATAATAGAGGAATATGAAATTATTTCTTATTTCATGAAAGTTTACAAATGTTGGACAATGTGGTAGGTATAATTTCATACAAAATTAATATATAAAATGTATAAAATCAAAAAACTTATTAAAACAATAAATCTAGGAAATCAATATAAATAAGTGTTAGGTATAATTTCACATTTATGCTGGACAAACAGAAATTATGCAATAGATCCCTCCAGGTTTCCTTATTATGGTGAATCAGACATTTGACACATCAGATTTACTTCTGTCAATGCCACTTAATAGACTGAATACCAGGATCTCACTTCATTGTTCACCCTCATACAGGTTTTAGGAGTGAAAAGAAGACAAGTTTCCATTACTTCAGGCTCAAAGTCAAGGGAGAAAGTAGTTATGGTGGAAGAAGTTGCCCTCGAGCATGTTCTTGATGCTCTTCGTAAGGCATTCAAAGGCCAATGATAAGACACGGAGAATTGAAGAGAATCACTATCCGTTCTGTAAGCACCCGTTTTTTTTTTTGTAGTGCAATTTTTCTTCTTTAGAATAGCACAAAGGTTACAAGTTTTGCTTTCCCCAGTATAAAAAAACATTTAGTTTCAATTATATTATGATTAACCTTGGAAATTTGGATTACTGCATCGAATCATACTTTTGAAATTTGGTCAACTGTTAATCATCTATTCATGAACATAACATGTAAACTTTTAGGTGGAGTATCTATTGAGTTTAATATTGTATTTGACCCAAAAGTATCAGTTTCTCATTTGATGGTTTTCTTTGTTTTCAATGAATATTTAAGTGGAAGAGAGACATATATCAATAACATTGCATGTGTTTTGAAAACGTCTTGTTGAATTAAGTTAGGGGGCGTTTGGTTCAATATTATCTCAATGTTATGTTATGTTATCTTTAGAAATTAATTGTTTGGTTTAATGACATCTTTAAATAACATTACAATTAATTACAAAAATGTCATTACATGATGACATCTAGATGTCACTCCAAATTGGGCGACATCTCAAGATAACACCATCAATTTATCATTATAATGCCAATAACTTCCAATTAAACAAAAATAATTTGGATAGCATTGATATTTTCTAATATCATAATATTGAACCAAACAAATGTCTATTGATGAATAACAATGACATTTAGATAACATGACATTTAAATAACATTGATGTGGAGATAACACTGAACCAAACGCCCCCTTAATGCCTGCGCAATGCAAATGAGCTGGAAGGACTTCATTAGAATATAACCATCTGCAGCACAACATTGTCCTAATTGTTTATAGTGATTTTAGGGATCCTTTTGCCAGTGCAATATGGCTTTTCTGATTCTTCTTGTATGACATCTATCAAAGCTACTTTTAGGCCCTGTTTGATAATGGGCTAAAAATCATGGCTAAAATTACCCATGATCAAAATCTTAAATTTATTTTAAAAAAACTTAAAAAATTATTTTATATTTCATCTCACACAAATTTCAACATAAAACAATCACTTTATTTCACATCCAACACAATTCTTAATAAATCAATCAACTTTATTTCACATCATACATAATTTTTAATATAACCAACTTATTTTATTTCACATCATACACATTTTTCAAAAATGACCAAAAATTTCAATCAAATCCTCTTTTTTTTTCCTATTACCAAACAGAGCCGTTTCTTCCTACATCTTTAGCTAAAATGTCACCTATTTCGTTCGTGATGCATTTACTTCTCCATGGCATATACATTACATATCAGTCGGGCCTATTTGTTCTCTAAATTCTCATACCTAGTAGATGTTACAATTTTATAATATAATCAATTTTTACTATTTCTTTTTAGATTTTTGCATATCCATATTAAAATTCTTGTATTGTTACTAGTGATTTTATTTATCCTGAGCATTATAATTTTTGCCATGTATGATGCGATTTGAACTTGAAACTACCTGTTATTCAGGTAAACTATTTTCCCACTGGACTATAAGTACACCCAGCATTTTGATTTAACTATTTGATAGTTTTGAAAATATTGAATTCCATAATTCTCATTTTTGTTGGACCATACAAATTTAGTAGGTTTTTGGGGTAGAGAAGTCATTTTGATTTTACTTGAACAATTTAACAAACTTAATTGGTAAAGATGTAAACCATATGGATTTGATTGAAAATATTTTAGAATTTAGAATCTTGAAATATTAATGCCTCCAAAAGCAAAATCGAGTTTTAAACCTTTGTTGGGACCGAGAAATATACATCATCATCAAATTAGTCAACCTACAATATGTTTCCTCATTGAGTTCATCCAGCCAAATGAGCCCAAATGTATATAATATTTTCTATAAGCAATCGCATACACGTGTGTGTTCATTCACTTAGGGGTAAATTGCTAATAGATCTATATAGTTAATTCATAGTTATACTTTGGTCAATGATTTTTAAAATTCCACTGATAAGTCTCTATGATGTAAATTTTGAATTATGATATTTGAAATTTAAACTAATTACACAAAAAGTCTCTTTTGACATTTTTTGTCAAAAGTAATTGTCAGGTCTCTTAGACTTTGGAGAAAATGCTTTGTTGCTAAGCATGCAGGTAGATTCTTGAATAATTTGGATTGCATATGGTATGAGAGCTTCAAAGCAAAGTATGGTTCACGAAGTTAGCCATTTGAAAAAAGACGTGATTCTTGGATTTGGAAATTAATATGCATAGGCGGTAAAGCTGTTGATGGCCACCTCATTTATCTTATGGAGGATGGAACTTTAGTCTCCTTCTTGAAAGACCTGTGATTGTCTATAACACCGCTAATTAGATGGCCAACTTTCTTAAACATGCAAGTTGATAAATTTTCCTCTACCGTGGCTAATATATCCAAGGGATTAGAGTGAGATAGTGTCAAAATTGATCAACTATTTGTGTTGGAGCTGCAGGAGAGAGTCATGACTATCTTGAGGACCTACAATACTGGCAGCGATAGATTGATTTGGGCTACAAAGGAAATTGTGAAGATTCTTACTGCTCAGCTTTATGCTTCCCAATTCACAGAAGAAAATGAGGTTTATTCTGGAGCTTGGTGCTGGAGAATCCATACCCAGCTTCAAATTCAAGCATTCCTATGGCTTCGTTGTTAGAATGATATCCCCACTTTGGCTTGGTTACATAAATGAGGCTTAGCAAAATCATCGTTATGCCTGTGGGGATGTGGTGTTGAGGAAACTGTACTTCACCTAGGGTGCGATTGTAGGCTCTTCAATGAATTGCGAACTATTATCTAGCATGACCATGATTTATTATTTCCGCTAACATCTTCCTTACAGGTAAGACTTGAGGTGATGGCAAAGTTAGCTAGGAGTAATAAAAAGCATATGCTCCTTCAAATAAATAAAAAAGATTTGCGACTTCATCTCGAAGCAGCAGCTCTTTATTAGTGTTGGCAAACTTGGAATGCTAAAACCCATGGAAGGCTTATCCTCACAACTAAAGCTATTACATCCATGGTACTGAGCATCACTATTAACACCTCGTGCCATATTGGGATCTGTTGGAACCCATTAGCTCCAATACGGTCTTTTTTTATCTCCCTTGTCACTTGGGTTTCCCATCCTCTCGAATAGCTTAAAATTAACTTTGATGTATTAGTGCAAAGTGGTGGAGTGGCAGGAGCTAGCTTCATCATTAGAGACCATATGATGGTACTCATTACATACTGTGGCAAGAAAATTCTTATTAGCGCTATTGAAAAGCATGTTGCGTATGAAGGGTTGAAGGCCATTGCAAGTAAAGCACCAAGGGCTGCTGGCATTTGGTTGGAAGGTGATTCTTTGGAGGCACTACAGCTCATCCAAATCAGACTACAATAGCAAGGACGTTCAGTTTCAACTCAAGCATCTACAAATAACACTTAGTTGGAGATAAGACTGCAAAATGACATGGATATTGTGACTGTATACATAGCACATCTTTTTCTTGCATTTCGTGATTATAAAATTTCTTAAAACCCCCTTCCAAGAAGCCTTCTTTCTCTGGTAAGATATCAAACACATCGGGAAGGTTCACGTATTCTAATTCTTGTTATGGGAGACTATCCATATCGTATATTGATTTTGTTCACGAGACCATAAAGTAGGGGAAGACGGGTTTGATCTTATCCTCTGTTATTTTACCTGATGAGCTTCGACACCTGGAACTCCCAACAGTGCTCGTCTTTTTACTTCATCGGTTGGGAGTGCATTTCACCCAATTCTCGGGAATTTTGGATAAGCGGATGCTGCTAGAAAAAACTCCATATACCCACTCTTTATAATGAATTTCTTTACCCACTTCTTCATCTTTTTGCTGCACAATTGGGTAGTTTATTGTCATTGCTTTCTTATTTGATCATTTTTGTAAACTGTTTCAGAGCCATTACTAGTGAACATGTATGAGTACTTTGTTGGGACCATCATTGGACTACTTTGTTAGAGTCATCTCTAGCGAACTCAGTCGAAGTAATCGTCACCAAACATCACCAAAAAATAAAAACCAAGCCCAGTTAATTACAATGAGTTCATCTAGCAATCAAATCTCTACGAAAAAAATGCGCGTTGACGATTTCTCATACGAAAAACAATTCCTAATCGATTGTGCTATACGTGTACGACTAAATATTGCAACTTCTTGTAGTGATATCAACCAGATCTAAGGTCCAATGAGTCATGTGATATGGATTTTGTCAACAAAGCGAACATGATCTAAAGTGGAGCTATAGTTTTGCTCGGTCTTCATAGTAATATGAGAAAGCTCTCGGTGTTTCACATCGGACAAGAAATATTGATGATCGAGCGTATTTCTATATACTTTTTGTTGGTGAAAATATTCTTATATACTTTTTGCAGCAGAAAGAAATTCATCTTTGGAATCGACCAAGGCAGCTATGCGGGTCGGCAAATCCAAGTAATGAACATGAAACAAGAAATACTCATCATCGAGAAACAATAGAGTAAGAGAGGACGGTAGTAAGCAACTTACGAAATTCTGAGAGCGGGAAAGCCTAAATAAAACTACAATTCAAACCTCCAAAATAAATCTAAATTAAAAGCAAAGGAAAATGTAAAAAATTGTAATTATCTTAGTAATAACAGTGTTGCCTATAACAAAATTTTTGAAGATGCTTCAATTTAAAAAAAAAATTTAAAAAACGGTTCTAAAAAAATGCTAAAAAAATATTTTTTTAAGAAAACTATTTTTGCTACATTTAACTTCAAATAAAATATTTTTAAAATAATTAAATCTTTAAAAATAATAATAAATATATAATATTATATATATTATAATGTTTATCACATAAAAAATAAAAATAAATAACAAAATATATCATTTATATGTCAAATTATATAAAAACATTAATTTTTGGTATAACATAGTACTCTATCCAATAATTTTTACCAATAATTTGTGTAACAAATAAAATAATTTTAAATAATATTTTTATATGATTATTTCGGATAATATTTTTTGTAGAAAGGAAGAAGAGGAAAGAGAGAAGAGATGAAGATACCAAATGAGGCAAATAACACTGATCATCACCTCTTGAGGAAAAGGTGAAGAATCACATGACAAGGGGAAAAAAGAAAACCTATTCACCTTCCCGTCTCAATTAGGGCCGATAACGAGTCAAGTTTGAGTAAATTTACCTTAAATCAAATTTGAAGATTATGAGTTTGAGTCGAGTTTAATTCAAGTTAATGAAAATATTGTGAGCTGATTTTTGAGTTGAATTAAACTTAATTTTTAATCTTATTTTTTGATTTAAAAATTCATATGTATTATATATTTATTTATACATGGTCTTTTTAAGTTTACATTTTATCTCATTAATATATATTTCATATATGAATTAATTATTGAATGGTCTTTATAGTTAACTTATAGTTATTGTTTGGTTCATGATTTTTAAAAAAATTTACTTGAAAGATTCCTATTTTGAAAATATTATAACACTAAAATTTTTGCAAATTATGATTATTACGTAACAGATTCCTACTAATAATTTCTATTAGCATATAGAAAATATTTCATTTTAAACCCCCTCTCTCTCTCCATCTCCCGCACAGGCGCGTGCTTACGTGAAGGGGGAAAGCATCGTCAGCTTGCTCCTCTCTCTCTCCCCCCCCTCTCGTTTCCTGCTGGTGAGGCGGTGGTGAAGCGGCATCGACATGGCGACTGCGGCGGCAACGGCAACATCGATAAAGCAATGGCAAATGACAAAAATATAAAAATTTGAAAAATTATTAATGATAACATTGAAAATCTATTAAATTTAACAGTAGAGGGGCCTTTTATGTAATATTGGATAAACTATAAGGACATTTCAGTAAAATTTTAGAAATTATAGATCAAATAATTATAGGTTAACTACAAGAACTTTTTAATAATTAACTTTTTATATAATGTATTCAAGTATATATAATATTTTAAAATACATTTGAATTGCCTACATGTATAATTATACAAATATTAAGTTAATTAAGAGTTGAATTAATATTTTTCGAGCGAGCTAATTTCTAGTCATAAGAAAATCAAGTCGAGTTTGAATTAAGTAAAATAATTTAGAACTTTAAGTTTTGGGTATTCTGCTCACTCTTTGCTATGTTTGGTTGGAGAAAAAAATAAAAGAATTTGTAAAATATTTTGAAAAATATATAAGATGTAAAATAAGTGAATTAACTATATTAAAAATTATATTGAATTTAAAATAAAGTGATTTTTTGAGGTTAATATTTATGTAAAATGAGATATAAAATATTATTTTAAAATAAATTAATATTTTTAAGTTGGAACGAACCTTGCGTCAATGGCTTAAGTTTTGGTTTTCCTGCACTTTAGGTAATGAAGGGTAGAATTGATATTTCATAACAGCTTAACGGTGCTGTTGACGGACGTTAGTAATCATAATTATGGAAGGATTAAAATAACAAAAATTAAAGTGTGAGAGTAACAAACTATTATTAATTTAACTTAATCTTAATACAACGGCTGTTTCAACCGTTAATCCCTCTCTCAAGCTTTGGTCATCTGCCCATTTGTTGGGCTAATGAGTTGTACTCGCACGTGACCTCGTGCGATCTGACTTCGGCTCACCCAACAAAATCGTGACTCGTCGGAGCCGCCAGTGTTACGTGGCTTCGAGCCGAAGAGACACGTATGTGCCAGCCTGGCTATTTTGTCCCCTTAGCCAGCTCATCGTGCTTCGTCGTTTCTTTCAAATCGGACGGCTATGATGTGACGAACCGGCAGTCGACCGACCGGTTCGATCGGGTTTGCCAAGTGGGACCTACCGCTCAGGTCTGACCGATGTGATTGGACAGCAGGTAGGCGAAATCTCTTCGTTTCACATATCACATCGTTGTCTCCATGTACCGGCACAGATGGAAATGTGAGGAGAGAAATTAAATTTCCTAAGAAAAAAAATGTACTCAATAAGCAACATATAATAAATATTATTATGTAGTAAATTATATTCAATTTCCTAAATTTACAACAAAATATCATAATTTTATAATTTTAAATAATTAATATCTAAATTTTAGATTTTATTATAATTATCAAATAAATTTTTTAAAAAAATTTATTATTAAATTTTTAAAAATTACAAGATTATTCGTTTCTTTTATTTATCTCTCCTATTAGCAGTAACTGATCACCAATAAAAAAAGTAAAGTAGCTACTCAGTAACTGCTTTAGCACAACAACAAAGCCACCCTCTCTCTAGTTCTCAATGAAAAAGAGCGAAGAGACTATTGATCAATAAAAGACGAACAAAAACGAGAGAGAAAAGAGAAATAACTCTTTGTGGCTCCACGAGCTAAAAAGAGATTCAACTAGAAAGACATAAAAGACAATTTAATAATATTTTAATTTTTTTTTAAAAATATGCAATAATTATAGTAAAAATTAAAAATCTTAGTATTAATAATTCAATACTGTAGATTTATATGATATTATCTCTAAATTCAGTAACTTAATATAATTTATCCTATTAAATGGAGTGAAATTTGGGAGCGTGTCGTTATACCGAGCAGCGTTACTCATATTAACAAGTAAATATATATAATATTACAGTCTTATTTGTTTCGAGATTTTTTTTAAATAAAAATAAATTTTATTTTTTAAATTTAATAAAAAAATATTTTTAATTTTAAAAAAATATGTAGAATATAAATAATTTTTAATTTTAATATTATATTTATATTAAATGTAAAGTATAATTATTTTCTTAATTAAAATTTACCTTGAGAAAAAAATTATCTCCAACCAAACAACAGATTTTTTATTAGGGAAAACAATAATTTAAAAAAACTTTATAATTTTTAAAATATATATATGTAAAATAATAAATAAAATAAAGTAATTATATTAAAAATTATAATAAATATAAAATAAAATAAATAAATTATTAAAAAAGGTGCATGATTATTGAGAATTATGCATCAAAAGTATAACCAGCAAAAACGACGACACAAATATTTAAAATTTAAAATTTAAAATTATAAACCCACCTCATAAGTGCCTTGCCACTTTGAATGTAATTTATACTAAATTATAAACGACATAGAATATAATAAAAAAGTGAAATAATACTTATATGCCTTCATATTATAGACATAACAATAAGATAACAATCCAAAAAAAAGAAAAAAATAAGATAATAATCAATTTAAGTGAAATAACTAACCAACGTTCAAATGTTCATTAACTAAACCCTAAACTATAATCTCGGAAGAAGCTTACTTGAAACTAAAAAATCTCAGCTTCGAATCCGCACACTATAAAAAAAATTATGATATCAAGAGCAAAAGAATAATAAAAAAAAAAAAAACTATAACTACCATTAAAACTAAATTTACTTTTAGGTCCTATTTAGTTCAAACTTAAAAACTTATCAAATTTTTTCAAAAATAATTTTATCAATATTTTAAATTTATTTTACATCATTTATAAATTTAAATATTAAAAATTAATTTTACTTTCAATCTATTATAAATTACAATCATGTACTACACATATTTAAATAAAAATATTAATTTTATTTTATATTTATCACAATTTTTAATAATTAAATAATTTTATTACATATCATAAATTAATATTAAAATATATTTTTATTTCTCTACTTAAAATCTTCCTAAAACATAATTCAATTGAACTCAAACAAACTAAACCTTAAAATAAGAAATTTACTTTTAGACGTGTTTGGCACGAGGACTAAATCAGGACCAAATTAAGACTAAAATGATACTAATTTAAAAAATAACAATAATAATAATAAATAAAAAATTTTAATCATTCTACACAAATTTTAATATAAAAAAATTATTTTACCTCACATACTCAATAATTTTTAATAAAAAAATTAATTTTATTTTACATCCTACATCAAAATACTCAATTCGAATATTTTGATCTAGGATGTGAAATAAAGTACATATTTTTATTAAAAATTATTGAATATGTGAAATAAAATAATATTTTTTTATATTAAATTTGTGTAGAATGATTAAAAAATTTTATTTATTATTATTATTGTTGTTTTTTAAATTAGTATCACTTTGGTTCTGATTTGGTCCTTACGCCAAACACGTGACCTAAAAATACTTAAGAAAGGACTCCTCCATCTCCTTTATTCAAACTCCCCTTACTCTATAATCATTAATTTATTCGCATATAAGGTGACACACAAACATCAATCGATTTTAAGTGACTACTAAATAATATCATCATAAAACGGTAATTTTGCTCTAATAAGTCGATAGCACCATCTCAAAAGTGTCGTCAAAGCAAACAATGTTTTCTTCAAACGATAACATCGCAACAACATTGAAAGAAATACACCATAAATTTATTCAAAAATTTAAAGGTAACAACCTCTAGATTTAACATCTAAAGAGCACTTCATATCAAACAAAATCTTTTCCAACTCTTACAGAAAAGGCATAATTTAAGAATAAATTTATTCACAAATTCAAATCTATCCATCTCTAAAAACATCAGCATATATAAGGTCAACATCTAACTCTTGTCACATTAGTCAGTTTGTCAGAAATTCTAAACTTCTAAAAAACAGCAGTAAAAATAATTCAGAACACAATACCTGCTCAGATGCTCACAAAAATCATCTCCGAGAGCACTTCACTTCATATCCAACAAAACCTCTTCCATCTGCCAGTAAAGGGTGATGAATCCATATAGGAATCACGTTTTCATGAATAAAACCATAGGAACCATATAATGATATATGTATATGGATAAAAAAATAGTTTTTTATTTTGAAGTATGAAAAAAAAAATTTCTTTTGATGTTTGAGATTTATATAGTATGCATAATATGATTGATTTTAGGAGAATTTACATATGTTATCCTTACAATTAAACGCTTTACTTATTTTACTCCTATAATTAAATATTTACACTTGTCACTCCATACTTCAAATATATAATTACAAGCATCACTCTCTCATAATGATAAATGATTGAATTTTCATCTCTTTTAACAAGATAAATGACCAGATTTTCCCCAATTTGATAGAGGGTATGATAGTTGTAGTTATACAGTCAAAATATAGAGTGACAAATATAAATATCTAACTTTAAGAGTGAAATGAGTAAAAAGCTTAATTTTATGGGTGACAAAACATAAATTCCTTTTGATTTTATTGTAAAGATTTATGTATATTATAGTATGCTACATTAAAGTTATAATTTGATTAAAATTAACTTAAGAAACTAACCGTTCCTAACAAATGAATGAGGAAAACTTTCAAAATCATGGAAGAGCCAAACTAAAAAGACAAGATTTCACCTCATAAAGCATAAAAATTTTTAAGGCCAATAACAAGAAGAAAAGAATTTAACACATTTTTGCAGTGGGATGTTGTATCTTGATTCCAGTCTAATGAGCTAAAGATCTAACTATTCATTTTTTTTATCATAACAAAATTAAAATAAGAAAAATAGAATTGTTTTTTTTTATATTTAGTATTTAGTTCAATGCTATCTAGATGTTCTGATATCTAAATATCATATTTTAAGTAATAATTTTATAATATTTTACAGGATTATATACACATGTCATCGAACCAAATAATCATTTCTCTAAATTGCATAACAAAACATCAAGATAACATTGAACCAAACTCGCCCTTGGGAAAATGGAGTTATAGTGTTTGCACATAAGTAACTTCAACGATCAACAAGGGCTTAACAGAGTTGATCAAAGCTTTGAAACTCACTCAATTTTTGAATCAAATCAGTCGATTCGAAACCCCCTGTAAACAAATGAGAGGATCTCTAAGCCACGACATCAAAGAGAGGACGTGGAAGACTAAAAATTCGGATATAGTCACTATGTATAACCCTTGAATCACTTGCACTCATGAAAAACACTACTTACATGCCAAATGGAGAAGAGAAGTTATGGTAGTCGACTCCAATCGCTTTGCGTTTATGGGCATGTTTGGTAAGATGGTTTTTAAAAGTGGTGTCTTTCAACAGTAATGTGCTTTAAAATACAATCTAAACGTTTCAAAAGAAAACATTTGGTTCAACGTTTTTAGCGCCTCTTAAAGCGAGATATTTTAAAATTGGTTCATTTTTTTTTTGAAATTGAAACACATCCAATTTGACTGTTTGTTACAATACAAAAAATAAGTGTATGACATGTCATTTAAAAGACTTAGAATTTCAATTAACATTAACCCAAACATAAAATTTTGTATTTTGGAACACATTGAAACAAAAAGTTCATAAGGTTTTTTGTTCCTGTTTTGTTATACAGCAACATGCGTTCAAAATCAAGCGCATGGGTACCATACTGTTCTGCTTATACGCTCAATGGTTGAAACTTAATGACTTTGTGGTTATGTTCGTCATATCTCATACTAGAATTGAAACAATTCTCTAATGCCCTCCATACTTGTGCAAAATGCTAATCAGTAGCTAACTTATCATCGATCCAGTTCAAGATAAGGTACAACAAGATGATTTTAGTTAGAGATGCATAATGGACCGGTTCCAACTAAAACTGCCTCCAACTGGAGTCAGCAGGAATTAGTCTGATAAGCCCAAATTGATTATGCTTCCACCCACACAAGTACGGAAGGCAGAGAAAATCATTTCTATTCTCCCAGAACAAGGACCAGTTCGATATAGTTTGGTATGAATCGGTTCGGAATGTACAAGAACCTGTTCAGTGGGACAAAAGAACAGTGTTTTTTTTAGAGTTGCAAAAAAAGGACCAACTGTAATCAGAGTCAGTCAAGAACCAGATAGAATCGTAGAACAAGTAATCTTAGTTTGAATCTCTGGTCATAGTTTGAAGAGAAGCAAACCAAAACTGATCTAATAAAGATTCGTTTCTGTCCAATTACATCCTAACCAGCTGGTCTAATTTAGAACCAATCCAGTCTGATCCAATAAGCATTTCTAATTTTAGGCCTAAATGGTTAGTTCATTTTATAAATAACTTCCAAATGATGAATTTGAGGAAGCTAAAGGGTTACTCATTATCCAAATATACTACATAGTGTCATTCATGAGTTCTTGGTCAAGTGTGCCTTCAAATACATTTCAAAATTTCTACCAAGGTTATCCCAAATGATGAATTCTAAGGGTCATTCATTCTTCAAATATACTACAAATTTGCTAATAAAGGAATTCCCATCGAAAATGCTTGTTAGCAAGCGAGAACCAAGATATCAAAAACATATGATACAGCCAATGCAAGTTACGAAAGTAAACCAAAAAGAACTTGGTTTCTTACAAAACAGCGAAGGCTTCGAAAAATCTAATGATTATGCTCGAGAAAGAACCTGCATACCTATTCAGTTCCAGCATTTGCAGTATGCATTATAAATTCATCAAAGAGGCATGACTTCTCACTTATACTTGCAATGGTCTCTTCAGCAACATCGTTTATTGAATTGTTCAAGTATGTCGCCAGTCTATCAAACCACTGCCACAGCTTCATGTTATCCGTGTCATCCTCTACCTGCTCCCCTGTAGTCTCCCCTACAGGTCCAACAACCACCTCTTCCTCAGCACCAGCATGGCTCTCTTTTGATGTCTTCTTCTTCCCTCGTCCCAGCACCCCACAGCCCGAAACAGAAATATTTATGGGTACGTCCTGATCCCCCTGCTGCTTACTAGAAAACGCAGATGAGCCAACCCTAGAAGATGATCTCGTCACCCTCCTTGCCCTCTGTTCCACCACCTCTGTTTCATGGTTCTCATCTTTCCTCAATAACCTATTAGATCTTCCACGACTCACCCTCCCACTCCCTCGATTTGTCAAAGGCTGAGAAACCTTCTCCTCCTGCAGCACAGCTGTCTCCACCGTCTCCGACCTCCGAGCTTTTCCGCGCCTTGGCAGCGGGGGCAGCACTGCTTCTGGAGGCGGCGGAGGAAGCACATCCCCTGAAGAGGAAATTTTGACTGAGATGGACGTTTTCTCACCGATTACGAGTACATCGCCGTCGGCGAGAGCGATCGGGTCGTCGGGAGAAATGAGGGAGCCGTTCACGTAGGTTCCATTTGAGGATCCGAGGTCTTTGACGGCCCAACGAGTGATTTCCGGCAGGAATTGGATAATGAGATGGTTCTGGGAGATGCTCGGATCCCTAATGGCGAGCGTGTTACCGCGAACGACTCGGCCAATTCGAATTAGGGTTCCGATCTTGTACTCGAAGGATTCCCCCTTCCTAGGTCCTTCCCTGACTGAAAGGGAGAGGACCGTCGCGGCCATGGAAAAGGAGAAAGAGGAAACCCTACCACGTAATTCGAGCTTGAAAAAAAGGGTGAGCCGGAGCGAGAGAACAGAGACGATGGAAGCCAGGAATCCGCAAACGATGCATCTCGCTCGGTTCTAATTTTCCTTTATAGTTTAATGTAAATTTTTAAAGCCCGATTTCGATTTTAATTTAGGCACAAAATAAAAATATTAATTTCACTAATTTTAATAATTTGGATAATTTTAATATCAATAATTTCAATTTTTCTATAAACTATTTAAATTTAATAAATTTAAATTTATTAGTAATTATTATTAAATTTTTCTTTTTAGAGAAAAATTAGTTTCAAAAATTTTCACTGAATTTCAACAGTTAGAGTCTGTCTGTTTGTAAGCAGGATTTTCAAAACCGGACCGAACCGGGTGGTTCGACTGGTTCAACCGGGAACCGGCCCAAGGTCCGGTGTGGTTCAACATTAGAACCGAAATCAGCTAAAAACAGGGTTGGACCGGTAAAAACCGGTCCAACCGCCAAACCGAACAAACCGGTCAAACCGGAATTATTATTTGAGTTTCTTATTTTATTTTTATACATTGATATTTGAGCATTAATATTTTAATATTAATATTATATTTTGAATAATATTTTTTTATATAATGGATATTTAACTGATTTATTAATTTTTTCATGAATTTATTTCGAATTATTATAAAAGAGAGTATTTTAAATGATAAATTGGCAAAAAAAGTAATTGTATTCATTTTGTTTTGTTTTTTTAATTTTTTATACATTTTTTGTGGTAGTAAATTTTTTAAATCAGTTGTATTATTTTTTTTCAAAATTTTTTTTATCATATTTTAAAAATTAGTCTCACATTTAGAAAATTTATATTTAATTATGATGTAATTATTAAGTCATCCGGTTGAACCGTGGTTCAACCGGTTGAACCGATAAAATCATGAACCAGTCGATTGACCAGTTCGATCTTCGGTCCGGTTTTGAAAATCTTGTTTGTAAGATTAAATTTAAGAAAGTTAAAATTAAATTTGAATAGAGATATTTTTTATTAAAAATTATGAATGATGTAAAATAAAGTTAGTTATTATGTTGAGATATGTCAGGGATGTGATATAAAGTTAGTCATTATATTGAAATATATGAGAGATGTGATATAAGTTAGTTATTATTTTAGTAATATGTGTAAGATGTGAAATAAATCTAACTTTTAATATTAAATTTTATGTGTGATGTGATATGCCAGATTAAAATTAAATCAGGTTCTAAACTTAAAAACAAATGGGCCTTAGTGAGTTAAATTCAATAGCTTTTTAAAATTAATTTTCACCAAAACTTAATATCTTTTTCAAATTGGTAGAAACGAAACTATTAAAACCAATTAACCTGAAAATATCGATACTTGGCCCATTTTGATCGAATTTTAAAACCTTGATTTAATGAGATAAAAAGATCTATATAATTTAATAATCAAAAAAATTTAAGCATTTACAAGTATATCACACAAAATTTTAAATATTATACTTTTATTTAATTAATAATTTAAATTTTATAAAGAAAATAATATATAAATAATATTCAAAAAAAAAATTAACATAAAATTAATTATGCAAAAGAATTTTTCTTATAATTTATGCGCTCTCTATTTGAGACTAGAAGAAATATAAATAAATTTACATTCAAGTCTTACTAATTTTTCTTTTAAGTAATATAAGTTTATCAAATTTGTGAATTAATTAAATTGGTTGACATAATTAAATAAAAGTACAAATGAATTTTTTTTAACAAATATTATTTCAATTGTTTTATAATTTTTTTGGTAATAATAATTGTTTGACTTCGCTCCTTACTCAATCATTTTGTAACAATAAATATTTTTTATATTTTCTACTATAAAAGTAATGCTCGTTAAAAAGATAATTTATTTGTCTTTTTATTTAAATTAATTAATTAATTTAATTAATTTGGAGATTAGAAGAATCTAAAAGCTAATTACTCATAAGTAAATATGTATGAATATAAAATTATAAAAAGCATTTTTTAAATCTACTAAATTTTAAGTTTTTGTATAAAAACTAACATATGATTTGCGATCAAACACATGATCAGATTAGAAAAATCACCGTTGATTATGCATGGGGTTCAAAATTTCTCAATCTCTATAAGAGATAGTATTACTTTTAATAATTTTCAATTCTCTTGACCCAGTGGTGGTTGGGGTTATATCTTTTAGGGCCTGTTTGGTGCGTAATTAAAATAATATTAATTTAAAAATAATAATAATAAATAAAATTTTTTAATTATTTTACATAAATTTTAATATAAAATTTTACTTCATATATTCAATAATTTTTAACAAAAATATCAACTTTATTTTATATTTTAAACCAAAATACTAGAATATAATATTTTGATCTAGGATGTGAAGTAAAGTTAATATTTTTATAAAAAATTATTAAATATGTGAAATAAATATTATTTTTTTATATTAAAATTTGTGTAGAATTATTAAAAAAATTTATTTATTATTATTATTGTTGTTTTTTAAACTAATACTATTTTGGTCTCGATTTTGATCCTCGCATCAAATAGGGCCTTAATTGTTCTCTTGCTCTCTTACTGTTGACGTGTGGCTCCAGCGCTGCATCACAGTCGCACGCGTGGCAAACATTTAGCATGATATTTCACTAACTAACTTCCTTCCCTTGCAGACATCGGAACTCCAATCATCAGCCATGAGGTTTGGTTGAGCTACCAAACATCGGCCACGAGGTTACACCTACAGCACTGCTAATCATCGAATATGTTGATTTAAACGTGCATACCATCGTCCACGATGGTTCGTCGGATTCCTTCAGAACATCCTGACAGCGTGAGGCCCCACCACTCGCTGCAAGTCCCCATGAGGCACACAAACCAAGGACCCATATGCTTCAACCGTCGCAAGTTCCTATAAGGTGCGAAGACCAAGAAACAACTTGCTTCACCCACTACTATCGGCCTTCTCCAAGACCGACAGAGGTGAGACCGCCAGCATGGGCTCAATTCCAGGAGTGTAGCCCACTCCGGGGAATCAACATTGCGCCCTATAAATGTCTTTGAACAGAACTTCGAAGGGAGAGAGCAAGAACCAAAAGGACGGGTCGCACAGAGCTCTTCTTCTTCATTTTCTCCCTCTGTACAGGGGAGCCATTTTCTTTCTGAGCTCTGGTCATCTCTGTACTTGGCCTGAGCGGCCTTTTCTTTGAGATATAGTGAAACATTTCGAGCTCGTCCCAGTGGACGTAGGGGATCTTATCCCTGAACCACCTAAATCCTCTGTGTGCTTTTCTGGATGCTCCTTTCTTCTTCTAAGTCTCAATCAACAGGTTTTAGCCATCTACGCTGCCATCTCTCGGGACTCCCCTTCATTCTCCTCTCTCCTGGGACTCCCTGTCTCTCACGTCAACACTTACAAATGCTTATTGTTGTTATTCATAATCTATTATAAATAAATAATATATAAAATAATAAATTTATTATAGTATAAAAGTAATTGTTTTAATAGCGATAAGTAACTAAATTTTTTTATTAAAATATGCAACTAAACTACCACCGCAGTTAACGAACAAATTTATTAATCTTAATATTGAAGTCATTTTTGCTTTGAATTTCAAAAAAAAAAAAAAAAAAGTGCGCAGCACCTTTAGTTATTCATTTCACATTATTTTTATATTTGAATTTTTCGTTTTTCATTATAATTATAACAATAACGACAACAACATCAAGGAAGCTATATGTAAAATAACACTTTTTTATATAAAACAACTCTTTTGTGAGACTTTCTATATTAAAAAAAAAAGATTAATAGCAATTAGGTGCCTCTAATTTGAATCTATATGCAACTAAGTCTTTCTAATTTTTAAATTGATCAGGTATATCTTTTAATTTGAAATAAAATACAAATAGGCTATTTGATATTAATAAAAGTACCTAATAGAGAATATTTTCTCTAATTAAAAAGTTAATTTAGATTTTATTTTCATTTAAAATATTAATTTAGTCTTTAAATTAGTCAAATTACTTTATTATTTAAAGAAAATGTCCTCTATTAATTTTTTTTATGATATTTAATTAATTTAAAAATTAGAATAATCCAAAAGCACATAAATTTAAATTAGAAAAACTTAATTGTTATTAATCCTAAAAACAAAAGCACTCTTTTTTTGAGACGTGTAACCTCACTGCTCATTTTGGCTACATAGATTTTTTTTTCTTCTCCGTTTTGCTTTGTATGAAGTGATACTCATTATGAGTGCATTTATTTCAAGGTCTTCTTTTATGTCTCTTCTTCAATTCATTTTTGAACTATCCCATTCTCTGTTTAATGTTTTGAAGTTGATCACCTAACATTTGTATATGACTCTCTATAATAGTCGATAATGAATAAGGGCAAATTATATATATATATATATATATATATATATATAGGTGTCACAAGGGTGAGAATAATTTTCGTTCGAACTAAGTCAGACATAGCTCAAGCTCAGTTTGTTTCAATTTAATTTATATTTCGAACTGACTTGAGCTTTAATTGAGCTTGCTCACACCATTGAAAAATTGAAATTTAACATTAGATGAACATAACAGACATATTAACTATAACTAATATGCACTTATATATTAATAATTATTATTATTATATTAACTCAAAAAATATATTATTTATATTAAAAAAATATTTCATAGGGTGATTACATGTAATTTAGATTTATAGTATCATAAATATTAAATTTGATAATATTTATAATCTATATTAGTATTGTAGAAAATGTGAAGGACACTGATGACGAAGACAAGGAGCCACGCGTCTAAAATCCCCATGTGCCACCAATGTTTTCAGTCTCTTCAAACCCACGCAAGGTTGCCGAATCGAGTCATCTACTACAGCAATAGGCTGACCACTGGCAACCGTCCACCGCTGCACAAGTGTTTTCCCGCAAACTGGCCATGCCGCGTGGCCTTGTGCTCTCAGGCAGCTGCACGCGGCCGCACGCAGCCATGAGGGTGGAGATGCGTAAGTAGTCGCCATTCCAACTGCTTGTGCGCAAGGTAAAGTACCCATGATGGCATTTGCTTGTGCGCAAGGCCGCACGACCGCCTATGTGTGATGCGAGCAACCATGAGGGTGGTCGCCTGCACACGAAGCCGTGCGCACGAGGGCGACGGCATAGGCAGGGAGCTGCGCGCGTGGCGGCCTGCGCGCAGCGTATGAGGGCAATAATGCAGACCACCGGCAGCCAATGGTGAGCTCACGGCGTGTGCGCATCGAGCTCCGGGCAAGCTCACGGCGAATGAGATAAAATGGTAAATTAAAATTATTTATTTCAATTTTATTTTTTTTAATGGATGAATTAACGGTATATTAAATGGAAAACAGTATGTTGGACTTAATTTGAAATTTTTTAGAAATAATAAATATATATTTTATAGAAATAAAAATATAATAGAATTCTTTGTAGCATCAATAATTGATCCCAAACCTTAAAATTTGAACCTAATTAGAATTTCTATGTGACACTTACAGGCAATAGTGTCGTATAGATAAAAATAACTTTTTGTTTACATAGCTGTAATATCTCGTATTTCAAATATAGATGTATTATTTTCTGTCTTTTAAGAACTGCATGATTTGAGTACTTTTTAGAAGGTCAGCTATTTTAATATTATTTCAACTCGAGCATGTTTAACTATGGAGTTTTATAACATTAGTCTCATAATTTTACCTCAAAAGATGTATCTATTATTTGAAATTACGTTAAGTTATAGTTGCACTTTTACCACATAGGAATCTTAATTGTATTTGAAATTTTTGGTCACATATTAGGATTGACACTCGAACCCAAAATTTGATCCTCTTACACACACAAACTCCTTCAATTTGGAATAGGTAAAGAGAGACGAGCACATCGTTTTATTTTTCTTTCATTACTTAGTTAAACTATTTGAGAATTAGTTATTTGACGAAGTGTAGTGAAAATAAAAAATTTATGTAGTCGAATCCAGCTAGTTAAAACAAAGGCTTGGTTATTATTATTGTATATTATTTAAACTATTTAAAAAGATGTTACAACTCATTTTTAAGTTATAAATGGACTAGAAGTATTTTTTTTTAATTTTGGTAATTTATTTACCACCCAAATTGTAAGTGATTATTTTGAAAGTTTTATGATACATTTAATTCAATAAAATGGAATAAAATTTAAATGGAATTGTCATTTAAAAAAATAGAATAATAATTTCTGTATTTAGTTAGATGAAATAGAATGTAAAGTAAATTAAAAAAATACTACGACACCCATAAATATAATTTAATAAAATATTATGTTATTTATTATTATTATATTTAATATTATACAAATAATTAGATAAATATAGCCTATATAAGTATATATATATACACGTAATATATATAAAAAATGCATATATATGTATATATATATGAATGCATGAATAAAAATAAATTTAAATAATATTTTAATCTCATAATACATAGCAAAAGAATAAGTATTCCTTGAATTGATTAAAGAAATGACTATTTCATAAATATGAAATAAAATTTTTATAAAATAATTATTTCACTAAAATAAATATTAGAATAATTATTTGATAATAAATAAAAGTGAAGTGAAATAATTATTTCATCAAAATAAATATATAATTTTAAAGAAAATAATCGACAATAGGTAGATTAAATATATATATTATTTCATATTTACAAATTTATTGTTTAGGATTGTCACATTCATGTGTGCTTGCATAACTAAAAATAAAAACAATTATGTAATAAGAAAAATATGATTTTTTATATTACAAGTTATAAACTTATTGTTTATATATGTCATTTAATTTTTTTAGTACTAAAAAAATGAATTTACATTATTTTAATATAAAAATAATTACCTACATGTCATACCATTTAGTTTTATTTATGCCTTACCCATCCATTCTTAGTTAATTACGCTATGCACACTTAAAACATTATAAAATCTTACATACACACATTTTAACTTATTTCTATTATAATGGGTAATCATAATTTTTCAATAACCTAACTATAGTTAGATTACAAAAAATCTGAGTCGTTCATCATATTATTTTAAGGATATTTAAATATATTTTGAGTGAAAATCTTAAAACCTTAATGTTTAGGCGGCAAAGGAAGGAGACATCTGCAACGTGAATTGATTTTAGAACAAATCAGCACTTTAGCGTGGAATTGAGGAAGAGAAAAATATGTACCATTAAGGATAAAAATATAATTTTAATGATTTACTAACAGAATATTTTTTTTCAAATAGATTTTGATTAAGTTTTAATCAAATATGTGTATATAAGATTTTGTAATATTTTGAGTGTGCATAGCGTAATTAACTAAGAATGGATGGATAAAGTATAAATAAAATAAAATAGTGTGGCATGTAGGTAATTATCCCTTTAATATACTGTTTTTAAGAGTTAGGTTAATTACCCTCAAAAATTTATTGTAAGTGAACTATAATTATTTATAAAATAGTTTTAAAATTATTAAATTACAGTTCTGAAAGTTACTTCAAAATTTTAGCTCTTGAGTTGAGAAAAATATTATAAATTAATTTAAATTTTTAAAAATTTTAATTTTAAAATTAATTTACAATATCCTTGATGCAATTTATCTTTTTTATATAAAATAATTCTTGCTATATTTTAGGGAATTAAAAACTATTAATATTATGTTACGTAATAGAAGCTATTAATATTATCATAATAAAAATTAAAAAATGATTAGTAACTATAAAAAATGATTTTGAATTAGAGCGAAATTCATAAATTATATTTTTTGTTGACAAGATGTGTAAATCCAAAATATTTGAAGTGTAATTAATTATATGCTCGTGATAATTTAGATGTCAACACGTTGATATTTGGTTAAAAGGAATTTAAAAAATAATAAAAATTTGTTATTTATGACCTCCTGATTACAACAAGAAAAATGCGAGGAAAAAACTAATGAGTAGTTGGCCAATGTGGAAAAAACAAAGGTCAATTATGATAAGGTCCTTAAAGTTAAATTTGTATTTCAAAAAGGTCCATAAAATTTACATTATTGCTAGTCTGTCAATGTAATGTAAGTAAAGTTTCAGTTGGTTCAAACTGTCAAAACATTTTTTTAAATAAGATAAAAAATATTTATTTTTTAGATTTAATAGAAAAATTATTTTAATATTAAAAAGTGTATAATATAAAAATAAAGTTAATTATAACATTTATACTTGTATTAGATATTAAATAAAGTTAATTTTTATAACTAAAATTTGTTTTAGACTAAAAAAAGTGTTGTGCTGTGTGAAAAAAAATGACGTTATTAGCAGATGATCTAAGCAATATAAGTAAAATGAAGAAATAATTCTGGTGTATTGTGCGATAGAAAAATTTCATCCAAACTTAAGAGTAAGACCGATGATAATATATAGTGCTGAATGCTGGCTATAAAGAAGAAACAAATAAATAAACAAAGTATTGTAGAAATGAAAATGCTAAGGTGGATGTGTGAGTATATACGAATGATAGAACAAGAAATGAGTATATTTGCGAGAAAATTGGGGTTACATCAATTGAGAATAAACTTAGAGAAAGTCTGCTTAGATTATTTATACATGTAAATCATAGGTCATTGAAGCTCTAGTTAAGAAAATTGAATTATTAAATTTTACTCATGTACAAAGAGAAAAATAGAGGCTGAAAAAGATATAAAGAAGACATTGAAAAAAAAAACTATAAAGAGTGGTCATACTCATTTAGATCTAGATAAGAATTTGTTAATTGATAGAGCGCAATGAAAATAAAAAATTCATGTAGTCGACCCCACCTAGTCTAATTAAAGCCTTATTGTTCTTGTCGTTATATTTAAAAAAAGTTCAAACCAACTAAGTTGATTACAGTATTCATGAAGGTCCATTTAGATATTTTTCAAAAATTGATTGTTACAGATAATCAAAATATAAGATATTCAAGTATGTTTATTAGTTATCATTACATTGATTATTTTTTTTTTGTTTTTACATTTTATCCAATTTGAGCTAAATCATACGATTGAGTTGCAATATGAAATGCAAAGTTAATATTGTATCTAGCATAAGTTCTTATTATTTCTATTCATTTCTTTTTAATTGTAGCTGTTACTTTTTCTTTTTCGCGTTAATATTTTGTTTGCATTATGCATGTTTTTTGATAGATTTTATATTTATTCAATCAAAATAACAAATATGTTAGAAAAGTATATCCCAAATTTGATGCCAAAAATAAAATGAGCAATTTTAAAGGGCAAATCAACCTCAGGGACCTAGGCGTAAGCTTCAATTTTATCAACCTATATGAAATATAGTTGCAATATCAGCGACCTCTAAGTAAATTATCAAAATATATAATAATACGAATTTTTTTTACTAATGAAGTAAAAGTTAAAATATCGCTCCATAAAAAAAAAGTAAAAATATCGCCGTTTACCGCCGTTTTGTTGACTGTTCCTCTACGTTTCCTCACGTTTCTTCCTCTTTTTGGACCGAGTTCTCTCTCCTGTACCTCTTTGGGGGCAAGGTGAATCCGCTTCTCCACTTCCTCCCCCAGCACCTCCGATTCCTCCGTTCACTGCCGGCCATCGAACGGAACGCCGGTCCGCCGGTTTCTCCTCCTTCGCGTCTTCTCTGTTCTCCGCTAATCAGTTACTTCTCAGTCGAAAGTTACCCTTTGTGACGGAAAAGCTTTGTGAGAGGTACTCTGCTTTGAGCACCGTCTCTTTAGAAGTTCTTCCATTCCTGGTGCGCAGCTCCTAGCTTTTTGGAAGATATTCTTGTTCAATTGATCTAAGTGGCTTGAGGGCATGCCCGGAGATTGATGAGGGTCGGAGGGAATATCTGCAATCTATGACGACGGGTAGTTCGCGGCGATCGATGTGGGAGGAGCTCCGGAGCAGCTCGCACATGGAATGGCAGATCTATTTGGTTCTGGGAACGCCGATCTCGACATTGAGAAGGTAAGAGAAGTTCCGCGTTAGTTTCCGTCCACTCGCATGTGCTTGACCACCCATGTGATTCTCTGGGGTGTTTTTTCTATAATCCATCTAAGAAAGTATGAAACCTTGACTTCGAACTGTCCATGGAGTCACTGGCTTGGCTGATACTGGCTTTGTGCCAGTGCAAATAGGTTGAGGACGTTGATCTGGTTGCTTTGCAGTAACAAGTCTCTGGTTATAGTGTTATACTTGTTGATATTATAGGCAGCCTTCTCTTCCTTGTTCCTTTTGCGGCAGTTATGAAAGCTATCCAATTTACTGACGGAAGAAACGGGAAAGTTGCCGCTCTTTTAGGGGTTAACTTGGAAGTCTTCAAAGATGAAACGAAGATGCATATACCTAGTGATTTTAGTTTTCTTTTCCACATTGACTGAAGAAAGTTAAGTTAGGGCTAGATTACATGTTCGACGGTGTTCTTTCTAGCTTTGGAATCATGCCAAAACTCGTAGCTGTGGGCTGATTGTTCAACCTTGGCTTAGATTCTTCATCATTTAGACAGTGATGAGAGCCCTTCGCACTTTTGTGTTGCTTTGATCCTTAAAGGTAGAATTAAGCTAACTTGCATCTATATGATGTATCCATTTATAAATTTGCTATTATGGAACAAGATATCTCGTAAAAATGAAAGCAAGTTTAGCTGTATTGACTACTTAGGCATGTTACTAGGTTTCACCTTCTTGTGGTCATCAAATAAGTTAATCAGTGTTATTTTCTATTTCTTTTTTTATTAAACTTGTATTTAAAAGTACATCAAAGATCAAAAACATTGCTTTCCAAATAAGAATGCAGCATAAAATGTTGCAAAGAACCAAGCTGGAGTAAGAATATTGATGCAGTATCAGCAACGATGTATATACATTCAGACACACACATATATAATATGTATGTATGTATATATATGTATAAAAACCCTCGAGGTCTCTGGCCATTTGCATGTTGGTCAAAACATTTTAATTTTGGACAATAAGGTGCAAGCGCATGTTTGAATCTTCAATTAAGCTCCTCAACTCAAAAATTCATTTCAATCAAGTTCCAATTTGAAGGACTAAGTTAATTTTCTAAGATTCTCCTTAAATATTATTTAAATAAATATTATAAGCAGATGGGATATTTCTCTTGGGTTGGTTCGATCAGATTCAAAGACAGGAGCTTTGTCATTGAGGTTTTTCATAGAAGAGAAGGCATATACAGGGCATGAGATGGGGGTTGGTAGATTTGGCTGATTCAAGTAGGGAGACGTGGATGATGATGTTGGGGTGGACGTAGGAGGATGGTTTTTTGATGACAGTGTATACTACTAGCTTGGGCAGTGAGGTGGAGGACATGAGAGAAGGGAATGAGTTGAAGAGTTCGGAGATGAGGGAGGAGTTGTTATGGTTGTTGGAGATGAGAGGGATGGAGTCCTGGAGACCACCATAGGGGGAGCAAGAAGAAGAAGATGAGATCGGTGTTATAGGAAATTCAATAGCAGTTAATGGCAAACGATATAGAAGGATCCAACTACATGTTATATCAAAGCTAGGGGACCCATTTGCCTCAAACTAAAAGAATTAGTACCAACATGCAAGTGGGACCTCCAAAGCCTGGTGTAATTAACCCTATATATATTGGTGATGTAATACCTTTTCTTTTATAGTTCTATAATTTTCCTGCTTCAAACACTGGAGCGAAATAGTTCCCTTTAACCTGCAACTGAACTCCAAATGTGGTCGTGTGCATATATCAGCAAGCTTGCCTAGTAGTTCTTTTCTTTTCTTTTTTTTGAAAAGCTGCCACAAGGAAAAAGTGTATGTCAATCAGTGTCCCTGTTGAATATGGTTTCTCTGTGCACAGGCCCTATGCAAATAACTTTTGTGTAACATTCTGTCTCGTGGTCGCTTGTATTTTTTGTTTGTGTGTGAAGCATTTTAATTGCCTTCTTGTTGGATTATCTTTTGATTGTATTCTCTATTTCTAACTGATAATTTTGTGTGATTGTCCTATTTCATTTTACTATATTAGTTTATCGCAGATGTGACTCTTGATGACTAACAATAGTTAAATTGTCCTGTGTCACACCAAATATGGCTTGCCAAACATGACTGTTGAGAAATTATTTAAGAGAGTCGCTAGCAGTTGTATAAATTCATAAAAATTTCAAAACTTTGGGTTTCTCTCAATAGAATACCTCCTTCTATTCAACTGTTTTCATCTGCTTTTCATTATTTGTTAAATCTTTCACTACTATTGCTTTCTCAAGTTATTAATTTCATTTGATTTGTTCTACATTTTCAGGCACTGGTAGCTTTGAAGAAAGGCAGCCAATTACTTAAATATGGTCGCAAAGGAAAGCCAAAATTTTATCCATTTAGATTGTCACATGTGAGCTCATTTCATAGTCCTACTCTTGAAATATTTACTCCATTGATTGTGCTGTGTCTTTTCAAGTTTGAGTGATTGCTCTGCACATAGTTTCCATTGAATTTCAATGAGCAAGATTATGATATTTTATGTTTATAGTACTTCAAAATGATGTGTTCTATAGTAGTGATGTCAGAGCTTTAGCATTATGACTGCTTATTTTTACAGGATGAATCATCGTTGATTTGGCTTTCAAGTACTGGTGAGAGAAGTTTGAGGTTGGCTTCTGTTTCAAGGATTATACCTGGACAAAGAACTGTGAGATAATATTCATGATACTTATTCATGATCATACTTATTCTTCGACTTAGAAATTGATCTGCCATTTGATTGTGCATATTTTTTTGCTCGTTATTCTCTTTCAGTTTGTTTTCCAAAGATACCTACGCCCTGAGAAAGACTATCTGTCATTTTCCCTCATATACAAAAATGGAAAGCGCTCTCTTGATCTAGTTAGTGCACATATGAAGTTTTAGATTTTCTGCAATGCATTTATATCACTTTGTTGACTATATGAATTTCATTATTACATATCAGATATGCAAAGATAAAGTTGAAGCTGAAGTCTGGTTTACAGGCCTGAAGGCCCTTATATCATCTGGACAACGCTCGAAGATAGATGGTTGGACTGAAGAGGGGATTTACCTAGATGTAAGTGATTGACTATGACATCCTCACTTCTATTTGCAGAAACATTTCTATTATGAGCATTACATTACATCTACAATGAGTGCCATTGTTATTACTACTAATACTGCTATTTGTGAAACTACTGTGTAAATCTGGTTCCAGAACGTCTGTTTAAAATTTTATTCTTTTCAGTATGCCTCATAGAAGAGAAGGTGCATTAAGGGAGAAAGTACGCATAGGAATAAGAAAAGTTTCTTATGAAGTTGTGGATGTTTTAAGATGTAACTATTTTTTTTCGAAGTTATTCAATTATTGGGGTATTTTTTTCTATGATTTAGTAATTAAAGCTTAATGATTTGTTTATCTGTTAGGCTATAACATCACGTCGTAAGATTTTTTTTTTATCAGCACGCTGTAGTTGACTGGTTTGTGCGCCACATGATTTTTCATTTTTTTTTTTCGCAATCATTTAACATATTCATCCATGATATTCAGTCTTTGTTATTTGAATGTGGTAAATTGTTTCCAGAGTGGAAAGGACCTCATATCCAGCAGTCCAATTGACAGTTCTCTCAGCACCTCACTGGATTCTCCAGTCACAAAGGTAATCAACAGCATATTGCCTTCTCAAAATTTGGCAAGCTCGGAAAGGTCAGATGTGAAAATTATGCAAGTGAAAGGAGCTTCTTCAGATGTTTTCAGAGTTAGCGTATCTAGTGCTCCTAGCACTTCAAGTCATGGGTCAGTGCCGGATGAATCTGAGGCATATGGAGATGTGTATGTGTGGGGTGAGGTTGTATGTGACTCTTCCAGGACAAGCACTGATAGAACTTCCAGTGTTTATAGTTCAAGAAACGATATCTTACTGCCCAAGCCACTGGAGTCTAATGTAGTTTTGGACATTCAAAGCGTGGCCTGCGGGGTCAAGCATGCTGCTCTTGTTACAAGACAGGGAGAAGTTTTTACTTGGGGAGAAGAATCTGGTGGTAGATTGGGCCATGGTGTTGGAACAGATGCTATTCACCCTCGCCTTGTAGAATCTTTATCAGCCTCAACCATAGACTTTGTTGCTTGTGGGGAATTTCATACCTGTGCTGTTTCTACAAGTGGCGAACTCTATACCTGGGGAGATGGTGCCCATAAGGCCGGGTTACTTGGTCATGGTACTGATATTAGCCATTGGATTCCAAAAAGAGTTTCAGGACCTTTGGAAGGGATTCATGTTGCATCCGTTTCTTGTGGAACTTGGCACACAGCATTGATTGCTACAACAGGGCGGTTGTTCACATTTGGTGATGGTACTTTCGGTGCCTTGGGCCATGGAAACAGGGAGAGTGTTTTGTATCCTAGGGAAGTAGAGTCTTTGATGGGGTTGAAGACAATTGCTGTCTCATGTGGGGTTTGGCATACCGCTGCAGTGGTGGAGGTTATTGTAACGCAATCTAGTGCATCCTCAGGGAAATTATTTACATGGGGTGATGGGGATAAATATCGTCTTGGGCATGGTGACAAGGAACCTCGCCTTAAACCCACTTGTGTGCCTTCTTTGATTGATTACAATTTTCACAAGTTGGCATGTGGTCATAGTCTTACGATTGGATTGACTATGTCGGGCAACATATTTACGATGGGAAGTACTGTTTATGGTCAGCTTGGCAATCCACATTCAGACGGAAAGCTACCATCCTTAGTTGAAGATAAGCTTGTTAATGAATCTGTGAAAGAGGTTGCTTGTGGCTCGTATCATGTTACCATTTTGACATCCAGAGGTGAAGTTTACACCTGGGGAAAGGGAGCGAATGGGCGACTGGGCCATGGTGACCTCGAAGATCGCAAGACTCCTACACTTGTGGAAGCTTTAAAGGACAGGCCTGTCAAACGCATTGCTTGTGGGGCGAACTTCACAGCTGCTATATGTCATCACAAATGGGTTTCTGGATCTGAGCAATCTCTGTGCACAGCATGTAGGCAAGCATTTGGATTTACGCGCAAGAGGCATAACTGCTACAATTGTGGTCTTGTGCATTGCCATTCTTGCAGTTCAAGGAAAGCTTTGAGAGCTGCATTAGCTCCTAATCCTGGAAAACCGTACCGTGTTTGTGATTCATGTTATGTTAAATTGAATAAAGGCATAGAATCTAGTGGAGCAAGTGACAAGAAGAACGCTATGCCTCGTTTGTCAGGTGAAAGCAAAGATCGTTTAGATAAATCAGACGTAAAATTGCTCAAGTCTGCTTTGCCCAGCAATTTTGATTTAATTAAAAACCTTGATGCTAAGGCAGCTAAACAGGGGAAGAAATCTGATATATTCTCTTTGATTAATGCTCCTCAAAATTCTTCGCCATTGCAGCTCCGAGATGTTGCTTTGTCAGTGGGATTTGATGTGCAACGACCAAACACCAGATCAAATCACTTGTCAACTGTTCAATCTACAATTAATTCCAGATCTGTATCTCCATTTTCTAGAAAATCCAGCCCTCCACGTTCTGCTACACCAGTTCCAACAACATCAGGTCTGTCATTCTCGAAAAGCATAGCTGACAGCCTGAAGAAAACAAATGAGCTACTAAACCAAGAAGTTCAAAGGCTGCGTGGACAGGTAATTTACCCAAGTAGGGGATGTGCAAATGCTTGGTGCGGTCGGTTTGGTTAACTGAACTAGAAAAAAGAACTGGTTTTGGTTTTCCAATCTAGGAAATGAAACCAACCAAATAAGATTTCAAACCCAAAACCTAAGTAACCAAACAAAGTTTGGTTGTTTCGGTTTGTTCAATTAAAATTGGATTTGGCATCCCTATTATACCTTGACCTTCTTCAATAATCATGTTTAATTTCTAGGATAAATGATCAAATCTAGAACGTCATAGGAACCTATAATAAATAGTAATTTTTTGTCTTTGCTTGTCAAGGCGTGATTGATTTCTTGAATGAAAAGATTGTCTTGAAATATTATTTAGAATAATAAGCAGATGCACGAACTAACATCCAATGCTTGTAAGACTAAAATCCATTAAATTTCAATGTAACACCTGTAACATGATTAGAACAAACTCATAGTACATATTCAGTTGATAGCACATTTGGTTAATCAGATTGGTTCATTTTTTGAGTTTCAATCATTTAATTCACACTCTTGGCCCAAGCCAAGTTTTTTCTTCTTCAGTAATGTGTAACATTCATATGTGAAATGTTGTATGTTTGATGCTTGATTAGGTTGATAGCTTGAGACAGCGATGTGAACTCCATGAATATGAGTTGCAGAAATCAGCTAAGAAAGTTCAGGAAGCTATGTCGCTTGCAGCAGAGGAATCCGCAAAATCTAAAGCTGCAAAAGAAGTTATAAAATCTCTTACTGCACAGGCAAAATCCTAATCCTTTTGAACTTCAAACATTCTGGCCCTTCTTTTGTGTTTTTACAGCTTAGAACTTCTTAAATAACATTGCAGGTGAAACGGTACTAAGATATATTTTGTCTTGATCATTTCTTATGGTTACCCTATGATGCTAGTCATGTCTTACCACGTTTATTCTCTCCATCTGTATATATCATTTCAGACTAAATAACAAATTTGTTTAAAGCCATGCTCTAGATATGTATTAATTGCTTAATATGAATTATCGGAGGGTCAGGTTATTTAGGTCATGTGGCTGTCGGAGAGTGTTTATTGGCTAAAATTTGTTTACATGATTCACGAGGCCGTTTGGTCTCCCTGCTGAGAATGCTCCTTTGCTGGTGCCATTATCATTTATCTGGTGTAGGTCTACTTCTATTTGAGTCTGCGTAGCATACGCATTTACTTGGTTATTGTTGGGTTCCTGTTAAGGTTGAACTGCATTGTCATTGTGTCTTTAAAAAAAGCTGTTGGAACTGCTGGCCTAACCATTATTGATGCTAATTTTGTTACAGTCTTTGGCCCTGTTTGAAAATAACTTACCTTTATTTTGGTTTTTTTTCCTTGTGGATTGTAAGGTATAGTATTTTAGCAATATTTCCAAATGCTTGCAGGGAAAATTTATTATTGCCCTTCCAATTTCTATTGAATATTATTGTTGTAGCCACAATATGAGAGGGACGGAGGCAAGGTTGGAAGTAAATGACCACATCCTAAGATATGTTTGGCCTTCTGCTTTTTAATATTGTGACTTGGATTTCCTCACATTCACACACACTGGTTTTCAAGTCAACTGTGAATATGGCTAAACCATTTTAAGCATCCCTCTCGTGTATCCTCTGTAGGTCCATGCCCATTATGTTATTGGTACATGTATAATGTGGCCTATACTGCATAAATCCATCTCATCTAATACTAATCTTGTAGGCAATTTCACCTGCAATACCCAACAGTTATTCCTATGTAGTGTAGATGATTGGATTGAAGCAACACATCTGCAACAAACATTAAACTCAAATTAGTTGGGGTTGGCTATATAGATTTTACCTCTCTTTGTGAGTGTAGTTGATTCATGGTCATGTGCAATGGCTATATCATAAGTCGATCTGGTTGAGTATCAGTTTTTATAAATTTTTTTCCTCTCAATTTGATAGGTAATTTCCTATCACATGAAATGCTCTGTCGGACTTTCTCATTTTAGCCATCATGCCTTAGTCCTATGATTAGCACCATCCTCCATAATTGAATCACTATGGTTAATGCACTTGATGTATTTGAAATTCTTGTATGTGAGAGAGACACTTTCTTGTCAAATCTTACCAATTTTCTTTTGCTATTTCTTCCTGGCTACCAAAACTAACAATGAATTTACTTTTTTTTTATTTATACTCAATTTGAATCCCTTTGCTTACCTTCGAGATTCTGATTTCTATTTTACTCTTACATGAGTCATAATGTAAGAAGTTAGAAGTACATCAACTAGGAAAAGATATGTTTTGTCAAATCTTCTATCCTCAAATTGAAAGAACAATAACAAGTAAAAATAGAACCTTTGTATGGTCCAGTCGTGATGGGAAACTCCAAGGTAATTGAATTCATCATACTTGTTACTACTCCATTGCATATATATCCTTAATGACAGTAATATATTTGGGTATAGACTATTCTTTTCCAATGCTCCACCTAAGAGCTTCTCTTGATACATTATTATATTTTATTTAAGATAATTAATATTTATTTTCAAGATAATTAAATGAATGGCACATGTTTCTTCCATGCTCATCACACGAAGCTAGAATCGTATTAGATACGGTGATTTCAAGTTTGAACTCTATTGTGTTCCGATTATCTTTAGCATAAGGTTTAATAAAAAATGATGATTCTAAATTGAATCCATGGTACAGAGCAAACAAGCTTATGCATGAGGTAGTGTGTGAGAAAACTTTTTCTTGAGCATTAACTTGTAAGCCCAATCTTTTAGGTTAGTTGATTATCAGAGATTCAACCCCTTTAATAACAAACGTGATAGAAATACATATATTTAGAAGCGACTATCCTCGTTGTAGTAAAGACTATTTTGCCATTCTTTTGCAATGCTACATTTGGTGTTTCTTCTCATTAACATAATTGCTGATCCTTGTCGTTCTTTTTTCTAGTTAATGATCTTGAAATTGGTTGTTCGTACGATCATCATCTATACTGATTATTTTTCTTCTCTTTTGCTACCATTATCATCTAGCTCAAGGATATGGCAGAGAGGCTGCCACAGGGTATTCATGAAGGCGACCCTCAACAACTGGTGTTTATTCAAAACGGAAGAGATGCGAATTCTCTTCATCACTATGATACTAGCAATAGACAACCTGCTCCTGAAAATGGACTTTCAGGTCAGAATACACAGAAACGCATCTCTGATACCATTGGTGCGGCCAATGATACCCGAAATCATGTTGGTGATAACCTGAATGGGTCGGCTTCAGACATGAATAATGAGCATATTAGTAACGGTGTACAAGAGCGAATATCTAGCTGCAGGTCTGGTTACTTGGATAGCAACAATTCCAAGTCCTTCCAAAGTACTGAGAATGGTACAAAGTCCATAAGCCCAACCTCAACAGATAACATAATCGAGGCAGAATGGATAGAACAATATGAACCTGGTGTTTATATAACTCTGATGGCCCTCCGCGATGGCACTAGAGATCTGAAGCGAGTGCGATTCAGGTAATTAAGGATGCCCTCATTGTTCATTTTCCACTCTTTACTTTGGAGGTAATTCCATGATCATCATCGTTTGTAGGTCTATCCTGACTATTTGAATTCAGTTTGTGCAGTTTTTTAATTATTTCAGCTCTGTTCTGCTTATGGTTTTAATTTAAAGCTTATTTAGATCATACAAACTCAAAAACTTTAGGGCAAATTACTTATATGTCCCTATTATTTATCTATAATTACACTTTGGCTCATATTTTTTGAAAAATTTCATTTAAGCTCCTAATTAAAATTGTAGGGGCCTAATAGGTCCCTATGTTGTTTTACTTCTAGGTCCCCTATTTTGAATTCTAGGGACTAAAGTGAAGGATTTTAAAAATTGTTAGGGACTTTAGCGAAAGATTTTAAAAAAATGTGGACTAAAATTATGGATAAATTGTAGAAACCTATCAGTAATTTGCCCAAAAAATTATTATATATTAAATATTTAAATCTTATTATTTACATATTTTTTTGAAAGGTTACATATTCAATACAAGTTTTGAATGCAACAAAACTAACACTAGGAATTTTTCATTCGGTTTCAGTTTATATTACTTTTAAGTTTCATTTAGTTGGAGTATATTTTAGAGATGTTTGAAAATTTTTTGAGGTAGAGAGAGAGAGAAAATTATTTTAATGTTATGATATAAAATAAAATTATTTTATTATTGAAGATTGTGTTAGATGTGAAATGCTTTATTGAAGTATTTGTAGGATGTAAAATAAAATTCTTTTTGAGGTTGAGGTTTATGTAAAATGTGAAATAAAGTTGATTTTTAATATTTAAATTTATGTACGATATAAAATGTTAGTTTGAGTGTTTTTGGGAGAGTATTGCGGTTTTTTTTTTTTGGTAGTTCAAATTCGTAAGTCAATTGATCTTCAAGCATCTTAATGCAAGTCAAAGTGTATTTTTTTTGTATTTGAAATTTATTGCTATGCATGAAAATAAAAATATTTGTTCAACATATAAAGTATAAGCCTGGTAGCACTTCCTCATTTCTAATTCTTTCATACAAATCATAAAACGCTGCAGCCGGAGAAGATTTGGAGAGCAGCAAGCTGAAACATGGTGGTCAGAGAACCGAGACAAGGTTTATGAGAAGTACAATGTGCGAGGGTCAGAAAGGCCTGGCGCTTAGGCCTGCTAGGTGCTCCTCTGCAGTAAGTGACGAGTCTTAATCCCTATGGTATTATTTATTGACTTCATTTTATGTTGTTTGCTTGAATATAGTTATACGCTGTTATCATTATTGTTAATCTCTCATGCTCTCCGTCCTAATTATTGTATATATACTGTCGTCAAATAGGTCTTTCAGGGGGGGGGGGGGCGGGGATTAATCCTTTCTACCCACCCTTTGTATAATTCCAGCCTCTTCTTTTTATGGCTAGATTATCTTTGATTTGAACAACGTTCTATCTTCTCTCGTCGACATCAAGGATTATCAAACATAGTCATTTAGGGTGCGTTTGGTTCAGTGTTATCTCAATGTCAATGTTATTTAGATGTAATGTTATCTAAATGTCATTGTTATTCATCAATGAACATTTGTTTGGTTCAATGTTATGATATTAGAAAATATTAATGTTATCCAAATTATTTTTATTTAGTTAGAAGTTATTGACATTATAATGACAAATTGACAGTGTTATCTTGAGATGTCGCCCGATTTGGGGTGACATTTAGATGTCACCATGTAATGACATTTTTGTAATTAATTATAATGTTATTTAAAGATGTCATTAAACCAAACAATTACTTTCTAAAGATAACATAACATAACATTGAGATAACACTGAACCAAACGCCCCCTTAGTTTAATTCGACTGTCAAACCCAACCTGTTGTGGATCCTGGGAGACAGACTAGAGTTGTCGTGGGAGATTTTACTGCGCGTACAAGTGATCATCATTGGAACGAGGAGGACACCGCCCCCCTCAGAGATACCCTTGTTCTATTTGCGAAACACTTCAAAAAACTGTCACCTTTCTTTTCCCATCTACTGTCTAGCTTGTTATGTTATTCGCCAATGTTCTACGATATGGTCATGACTGGCATGTTTGCCCTGGAGAACTCTTTATGAGTTTTTGTGGAGTTAGATGGACTGATGGGCTTTTTTTTCCGATAGCTTGTTCTCCTTTCTAGTTTGTCGGTCTTGCGCTAACCGGTTGGAAATGTTGGAGCATCTCTATCGTCTTCATTTGTCTCTTGAGTTTGGTCCACATTGACGGCCAAATCTCATGAATAGTGTAATCTTCTTTTGCCATTGTGGATGTTTTCATCCGCGTTGAGTCGTCAGATGATGTTTAAGAATCACTTGAAAGATCATCTCCGATCTTTCAATTTGTTAGGCACTCGTTATTTTTCATATGCCGAGAGGTCTTTGAACTTAAGCTCTTATGCTACATTTGATTCGCATCACCACCAAGTTTCTTCCTCGGCAAACTTTTCTTTAACAATGGGGGATCATGCGTACAACTGAGTAAAAGAGTCGTGCAGTTTGAATCGGAAACTTGCGGAAGTTTATGACAGGATTGAGGATGAAGATATGACGATTGTCCTAATCATCTGCCCTCATTTTACTGCTCTGTGGTTCAACGAGGAGCAAAGTGTGTGCTCAACAAGACTGTTTGGCCGTCGACTTTTTAACGATCTTCCTGTAATTCTGTAGACTGTCTCTCGGGCGACCAACTTGACTAGTTAAATATTGATCTGAATATTTAGTGACTATTGATCTTCAAGTCATACTCACCTTTAGCCGGAAGTCTTGGGATAAAATGACAGGAAATTAAAGGATGGGATATTTAACTACTATTTTCTCTCTTGATCCAATGCAACAAAGGCTACCTTTAGTAGGACTAGAAATAAGTCAAGACGGAGTGAGTTGGTTTCATTTCATGTTCGGGTTGAGTTTGGTTCAAGTCTAAGTTACAACTATTCGAGTTCGAATCGAGTTTAGGGTTTATTCTAGCTAAAAAAACTTTGCCTAATAGATAAAAATGTATTTTTAAGTATTATAGTTGTTGCATTCAAAAATATTATTGAAAATTAGTATGTATATAAGCTATTTAATATACATATTAATTATCTTAAATATATTATATTTAAGAAAAATATAATATTTTAAAAACAAAAATGTATAAATACGAGTCAAATTTGAGTCGTGTAGATCACATATCGAATGAGCTGACTTTGAGCTACGAGAAAATCAATTCTCAAAGAGGAGGTATAAAATGAGAGAACCGAGAACAGACGGATGGATTAGATAAACGTGTAATCTTTCAAGTTAAGGTTAATTTTCTTTTCAAAAGAAAATGGGTTTAAAATTTTACCAGTTTGAGCATTATTTGTACACACAAATATATATATATATATATATCATAATTTTATTCTAGTTTTATTTTTAAAAGCAAAATGAAAAGAAAAAGGATATCAACCAATTATTGAGATTCACTGCTATCTCTTGTTATTTTCTGAACGCTTCAGGATCATTCCTTTATAAGATTCTCGCCTTATCCATGTTTTGACTTTTCCCATTTTATTTTTAGCAAAAAAAAAAATCTCTTTTCCCATTTAAAAAAAAAATTATGGAAATTTTAAGTTTTTTAAAATGTTTTATTCTCAGTTTATTAAAAAATTAATAAAAATTAAAAATTTATCATTTTATCTCTGTACAAACAGTGCGTGCTTCCGTGATCGGCAGCTGCACTAAGGTAGTAGGTACGTGTATTCGGACTCACCTGTATTGCACACGTGGCGGCTTCTAACTGGCATTTGGATGGTGCTCCATCTGGATACAATAATCTCTCCGTAGGAGAGAGTGAAGCTAATTAACAACGTATGAGTAATTAATTCAAAACTTTATTAGTTTATTTAAATAGTAGATAACTGCATGTTTAATATTTTATTGATACTCAAATCATTATAAATGAGTTATTGTTTAAGGATAACTGCCCACATAAACTATATCATATATTCATATTACATAGAGTTAATAATAATTAGGATTCTCTAAATTTTAAATTAATTAAATTTATTCTCTAGTTTTAGATAGCATACAAATAAGTACAATGTTATTAATAAAAAAATCATGAATGATATTTTCGAACTAATTTAATTATTTTAAAATTATATTAATATTTTAGATGAATAAAATATCTAATCATATTTAGTAATTTGATCATCTAATATGAGATGACGTGCAAATAAATACAACAGCATTAGTAAAAGAATCATGAATGGCATTTAATCATATCTAGTAATTAGAGAAAATATTTTTTTAAAGATAATTACCTACATGCCACACAATTTAATTTTATTTATATTTTACCCATCCATTCTTAGTTAATTACGTTATGCACACTTAAAATATTATAAAATCTTACGTACAGACATTTTAACTTATTTCTATTATAATGAATAATCATAATTTTTTAATAACCTTACTATAATTAAATTACAAAAAATTTGAGCCGTTCATCATATTATTTTAAGAATATTTAAATATATTTTGAATGAAAATCCTAAAACCTTAATGTTTAGGTGACGGCAAAGGAAGAAGACATTCGCGATGTGAATTGATTTTAGAATAAATCAACGCTTTAGTGTGATATTGAGAAAGAGAAAAATATATACCATTAAGAGTAAAAATATAAGTTTAATGATTTACTAACAGAATATTTTTTTTTCAAATAAATTTTGATTAAGTTTTAACTCAAATGTGTGTATGTAAGATTTTGTAATGTTTTGAGTGTGCATAATATAATTAATTAAGAATGGATAAGTAAGACATAAATAAAACTAAATTACGTGGTATGTAGGTAATTATCTCTATTTTTTATTGGTACCCTTATTGTTGCAAAAAAAATTATTTACTTGTTATTTAAAACTAAAGTATCAATTTAATTAATTTGAAGTTTGAAAGGACGTAATTGCATTTAGGCCCAAAAAAAAGGGATCAAATTGTTATTAATCTTATTACATCCTATACATTCATAATTGTTTTTGATAAATTATAATATACAAATTTTTATTTCAGTGCACACTGTATACTATAAACAACTAAAAATGTTGCATTAGTACACTTTTATTGTGACATAAATATAATTTTTATATATTTTATAATATATAGAAGTACTTTATTAAGTGTACTAATGCAACATTTTTAGTTCTGCAAAATAAAATAATATTTTTATATTAAAATTTATATAAAATATAATAAAAATATACTTATTATTTTTATTATTATTTTTTAAATTAATACATTTTTAGTTCTAATTTTAGTCCACGAGCTAAATCGAGTCGGCGTGCAGCTATCTTTTATTTTAAAGTTTTATTTGGTTGGAGGAAAACAAAAATGATTTGAAAATTTTTTGTGAAATATTTTAGAAAAATAGCTATGATATGAAATAAAGCGAATTAGTTATATTACAAATTATGTTGGATGTGAAATAAATTGATTGTTTTATATTAAAATTTGTGTAATATGAGATATAAAATAAATTTTTAATTTTTTTTAAATAAATTTAAGATTTTAGCTGTGGGTAAAATAAATTATTTTTTTAGCTAGTTGCCCAACAAAACTAATTTACTCAAACGGCTCTTGTCCATAGACTCCATACCTATAAATAAATGTTCTTTGATTATTTATTATCTCTAGAAAAACAATAACACTAATAATGAGTCGAGTTTAAATAGGTTAACTTGAGCTCAAATTCAAATATTTTAAGTTTTTTTTTTATTTGATTCAATTAAAATATACTTAATTTCAAGTTGAACTGAGATTAATTATTAATTATAATTTATTGATTAAATTTATATATATCATGCATGTATCATTGCACATCAATTATTTCACTATATACTATTATAATATATTCATACAGATGAAGTATCTCAACTATGAATAAAGAAATTCTAAATACATATCATTATACAGTTATTGAGTCAATTATGAGTTAAATTAATTTTATTTCAAGTGGGGTAACTCAATTTTAAAAAAATCGAATTGAGTTTGACTCGAGTAAAATGTGAAGGAGCTTAGATCAAGTTCTGAGTTCCCAATATAAAACTCACCCTAATTAAGATGGATCATCAAGATTTTAAAACTTTAACTCGGATAATATTTGAATCTATAACTAATGAGCTAGGCCTTGCTCAAACCGAGATCGAATCAAATTTTTTTAATCAAAATTTTAAATTAAATCGAGATTAAATTAGAAACATTGAGTGATAACGAATTAGCTCGAGGCCGAACAGTCAAAAGTATGCACCTGTGCGAATAACATGTTGATTTCTATATTTAAATTGAATTATTTTTATTCCTACCAAAAACTTAATTTTATTATGACTTGAAATGAAAAAAAAAATTCTAATTCAAACTTGAGCGAGTTTCGAGCAAGATAAAAAAGAATTACTTTCGGTAGAATCTTAAAAAGTGAAAAGATTGATATGAAAAATTTGGAATTTTCGTAGAATTTTTATTATCAAGGAACTTTTTGTTGCATCCTATAACTTTCACTCAATTTTAAGCGAGCCAACCTAAATGTGAAATTAAAATTTTTAATTTCGAATCAAATTTGATTCAAGCTTGCTAATTTTTTTTCGATTTCTAGTTTAATTAATGCTAAAGTTATAAGGTATAAAAAATTCTAAAGTTAATTGCACCAGGGATCATGAGGTCTCAAGAGTGTTATAAATTGATCACAATTTTTAAAAAAATTCAATTTGATTCTTTAAGATTACAAAAATTCTATAGTTTTGTTCATAATTACTAATTTTTATAAATGTTTTGTGAGAATATACTTATTTGTTAACTTTATAGTTTTTTAAAATATTAATATTTATATTTTTATAATTTTTAAATTTAATATAAAAAAATCAAAAAATAAAAAAATTTAATTTTTTTTAAAATACTGAGAATAAATAGAATAATAATCATTTAAAATATATAAATAATTTCAATTAATAAAAAATAATCAAATTTTATATTTTTATTATAAAAATTAATCGAAAAGATGAGTTTTGAAAAAGGGACTAAAATTGTAACTCTTTTACAATCTGAGAGTCCCAAATCATGATTTTTTAAAAATTAAAACTAATCTTTAATGCACTTTTGATTTTACATATATAAATGATTCAAATTAATAAAAAATAATCAAATTTCACATTTTATAAAAAAATAAATGAAAAAGTTGAGTTTTTAAAAAAGAATTCAAAATTATAACACTTTTATGACCTCATCTCCAAATTATAAATTTTTAAAAATTGAAATTAATTTATAATATACTTCTGGCGAGGCTCTCAAAATTTTTTAAAAATTGAGATAAATTAGGTATATTAAAATATAATTCTATAAGTGTTTTTTTTATAGAACAAGTTATTTGTCATCATATCTTTGTGATCATTAAAACAAATGAATAATTAAGTGCATAACACTTCATATTATCATAATTATATGTATCACACTCATTTTTAAAAAATTATACTGCAGCTTAAAAAAATATGCGGAGTATAAGAAAAGTATGTAGAGTGTAATTTTTAAGTGTGTGGCATGTAATTTTTTTAAAAAAAATATTTAATATGTAAATAGAGTGATATTAAGTGTTACGTATGTAAATATCTCTAAAATAATTAAAGTTCATCGAAAAAATGAAAAAAATAAATTATATAAAATAATAATAATAATCTCAAATGAAATATTAGCATTTTTATTTTTTAACATCATAAACATTTACAAATTTATAATTTTATTTTAAGTTAAAATTATCATAAACAGAAGAGAAACGACCGAATCCTTTCAGTTTCAGTACGGCATAATGTGTGTAGTCTTCGAATCGTAACCGGCGGCGGCCACCGAGCTGTTACCGTCGGTCCGGAAAATCCTAAGAAGATCGCCGGCCATCCGCCTCGACGCCGGCGAGCATTCCCCTTGCATCACAAGCAATATCTTCGCCAAGCACCCCCTTGCCGCCGCCGCCGCCGCCCTCGCCCGTCGATCGCCGCCCCCGGCACAGCAAACGCTCCACAGAACCGCCAACGCCGCCTCTCTCCCCTCATTCCCGACCTTCATCATCCTCCCCATCACCGCCGCCACGCACCTTTCCGCGTCCCTGCATATCGCCGCCCTCCCCTCGCCGCATTCCGCCGCCGCCTCCATAGCCCGCATCGCCATCTCCGCCGTCGTCGCCGGCAGCTCCGCTGCCTCCCTTCCCAGCACCTCCGCCAGCCGCACGACCCCTCCCGCTTTCACCATCTCTGCCCTAACCCTCTTTCCCATCAGGAAGGACGAAGACGATGATGAATTCGACGAATCTCCTCCGATCATTGCCATTAAACATCTCAATCCGGCTTCCACCGCCTGCGAATCCGTTTCCCCGATCAATCGAACCAGTTCTATCACCACGTCCGGCTTCTCCAAAACGACATTCTTGGCCTCGGGATCCGACGAGGAGGCCGAGAAAAGATCTTCCAAAACCCTAGCGGCGGCGATCCGCGGGGTCAACTGGCCTGCGTTCTGAAGGACTGCGATGGATCTGGAGACTGCGGCGTCGAGATTCGACAGGAGGGCCGCGATTAGCAACCGCTTGCGATCCGCCCCAAAGAGATCAAGGGAAAGGAGGATCGAGATTAGGGTTACGGCCGGCTCAATGTTCTCGTGCAGGGCGGCAAAGAGGGATGCGAGGGTCGAGGGACACAGGGCGTCGGAGGAAAGGAGGCGGAGCTTGTCGGCATCGTCGGCGCCGGGGTCCGAGAGGAACCGGGCGAGGTCGGAGAGGGAGGGAAGCTCGTCGTCGTCGGTGTCGGCGGTGGCAGAGGAGGACCAGCTGTGTATGAGGCGGCGGAGCGTGAGGTTGGGGACGAGGTCGGTGGAGGGAAGGGGCTGCATGGTGGCGGGGCAGGTGTTGTTGCCGCCGTCGAGCCAGCGCTGGATGGAGGAGCGATCGTACGTTACGCCTGTGCAGAGGCTCACCGGCGACCGCATGACCTCGAGGGAAATCGGGCAGCGGAAGAAGCTCGGTGGAAGCGGAGGTTTCCTGACATCCAGGCGGAGAAGGCGTGGGGCTCCGCCTTCCTCGCCGATTTTCTCCGATTTCCTTCTCATTGAAGATGAAGATGAAGATGAAGAATCTTTCTCTTCGTTTTCTTAGGCGGATGGGTTTTGGCCTTTTTCGAAATGAACATGGCGACGGTCAAAAGTCAAACTCAACGCCAAAGTGAAGAAAGGAGTTTTTTTTTTATTTTTTTAATATTAATAAAAAGGGACGAGATCTTGGCCGTTCATGGATAGTGGGACCATTATTGAGCGAGGAGTTAATTGTCGTTGACTAAATGGAGAATTTTCCCGTTCAAAGTGGGCCCGGAATTCCAATATTTATGAAACATTTTCTTTTCTCCCTCTAACTTATTCTTATACTATATATCTATATATATACTATATAATAAATATTATATATAATAATTTGACTCAATGATTTCATGAAATTATAGTTGTATAAATTGCATCAAGGCCCCGAGGTCTGAATTGCATTGCAAATAAGTTCTAAATTTAAAAAATCTTTATATGGACCTCTCATATATAATATTTCTATAAATTTTATCTTTTTCTAGAATCTCATTTTTTACTTTTTAATAAAAAAATATAAATTTAATATTTTTTGACTAATTTAAAATATTTATATATTTTAAAAGTTATTATATTTCTTCATTTCATTCTTCTTTAAAAATTTTAAAAAAAATTTAAAATTTAATTTCTCTTATTTTTTTTACTAAAATTTTAAAAATATTAATATTAATATTTTAAAATTATATTATAAAAAATTACAAAATTAATAAATGAAAAAAATATACAGTATATTAATAAAAAAAAATTAATAATTTTGTCTTAATTAAGATAAAAAAATATAGAGATTTTAGAATTTTAGGAATTAAAATTAAAATTTTTAAAATATTGAGATTAATTTACAATGTCTTTTTGACTTGAAGGACTTGGATACAAATTTATCCGCAATTTCCATTTTTCTGCCAAATTGATTCTTCTGACAAAAAAAATTGCATCTTTATGTCAGGACCGGAGGTCCTTATTATGTGTTTGTTTAGCCAACTTAAAATTAAGTGAATTTTAATTATTATATATATCATATATATAATATAAATTTTAATATTAAAATTAATTATAAATTCATATATATAAGTATTTTTAAAAAAAACTAATTTTATTTAATTTTATCAATTCAACAAGTATCAAATAAAAACTACCTTATATTATATCTCTTATATATTCCAACATAATAATTAATTTAATTTTGAATAATACACAACTGATAATAAAAAGCGTTTATGATCATATATCCAATTTTAGTTAACAAATATATGTAAGAATTATATATAAAGAAAAAAATTAATATGAATCAATTAGCTGTAAATCAAAATTTTTTCATGTTTAATATATAATATATATTATTTTAAGTTAATTTATATCATTCATCTAAAAAAATTTCGAATTATTATCTCATATATGTTTAGGACTCGAGATTCTTCTTATGATATAACATTTCACACATAAAAATCATATGCAATAAATTCAACTTCAAAAAGCTGAATATTTCACTAAAATGCAATCTCTCAGTTTTTTTTTCCAATTTAAAAAAACAAAAATTAAGGTTATCTTACATGTAGGTCCTTGTCATAAAAAAAATTCATTTATTATGAGTGAGGGGTGATACTGGCAAAAGGTAATTCAACAAAATACTGCTTTATGAAATTCAGTCAGAACCTCAAGAACTTAATTACAATTGTCATGAAAAAATTAAAATATAACTATATTATAATTTTGTTTTTATTTAAGAATTTAAGTCCTATTAAATAATTATAAATAATAAATTAATACACTGATCAACTTAGTATTTATATTATATCACAGGGTGGATCAAACATCACTATCAGATCCTATTTAAGATTTAAGAAGCATTAGTTCTTCATATAATAATTCAGTTTGGTCAAGCATTCATTATTCGTTCCATATCCTCTCTTGCCACGTGGACCTAAGCACCGGGACCCCTTGGCAAATAATAATAATAATAATAATAATAATAATAATAATAATAATAATAATAATAATAAATCAGCATAAATGATTTGGCTTGAAAGGGGGATGGACTATAATTAAATTTGAAAGTGGACCACGTTTGAATCGATAAATAATGAGCTAGATATTGACCAAATCGAGATCGAATCAAAACTTTTTGATTCCATCTTAAGCCGATATCAAATCAACTTGAGATCAGATCACTAAAAGTCTTTATTTCTTAGGGAGTTTATTGTTTGTCTTGATACATTTTTCCTAAATATTCTCCTAAATTTAGTAAATTAAAGATTTTCTGAAACTTCCCGAGTTATTTATGTAGGTAGCATATGATTTTTCTTTTTATCATCTGATTTATCTATCAATTTTCGGGAGCTCTTCTGAGTTCTGAGATTGTCCTTTGTAAAAAAAAATGCATACGATTTTATGTAAAGAAACTTGAACCCGAGCTTGTGTCAAGCTTGCATAAACCCTTGAGGTAATTAGTGATTCGAGTATTAATTTGACTCGGTAAAACCTAACGGAGCCCCAATTCTAGTGTTGGGCATGGGGAATGGTGAAGAATATTCCTAAAACTGAAGATTTTTGCTTCTCTCTATTGCATTTTTTTCATTTTTCTTTTTAGTAAAAAAATCTTTTACTCTATTGTTTTCTTTCAAAAAATGGCAATGCTATAAAATTACGATAAAAAAACTATAAGCTTGTAAGTGTCACTCAATATCCACTTTGTAAATTTTACAAAAAATCATTGGGAAGGGGCATATCAATTTTCCAGCAAAAAGTAAGCCGCAGTATTGACGTTACGTTGTATATAACTAACTCTGCAGGCAGTAAACGATAATAAAATGTTCATAATATTAGCTAGAATAAGATCCCGAGACGTGAAGTTGGATCCTCTGAAATGTTCATCCTCTATTACATGTTGCTGGTGATCCAAGCATCGGTTCTGCAAGCCTGTTCGGTTGTGGGTGATTCTATTACGCTCTAACTCATTGAAAATAAGTTGTAAGATTTCGTTGGATACTAGATCTATTGCTTGTTGGAAGAAGAAGCTTCCATTGTTCTCTTAAATAAACAGAAAGAATGGGATAGTGATATATTTATCATAAAATAAAGAAAAGTTGTGGCCTGCATTTATGGCCCAAGCTTGTAACAGCCAGTGAGCCCATAATGGAATCTATTATGGCCCAATAACGGCCCAAATAACATTCACTGAACTAAAAAAAGAAAGGAGTAAATATTACAAGGACGGGTGTTAATATGGATCGAAGATCGAAAATCGATCGAAAATTAAATCGATTTTAAATCGAATTGAAATCGAGTCGATTTAAATGAGCCGACTAACGAGACAAAAGTTCGGCTCGATAATAATTTTGAGCCGATTTTGAGCCGGGGTAGGCTCGGCTCGATCCAGCTCGAAATCGGCTCGAATTAAAATACATTTTATATTATAATATATATATATATATTTAAATATAATATATTATATAATATGTATATATATATATATATTATATATATTATTAACTGAGCGGATCTCGAGCGGGATCGAGTTGAGCTTACCCTGCTCGAGATTGGCTCAAAAAAAAATTGGTATTTGATTCATTTTTCGAGCCGGCTCGAAAATGAATCGAAATCGGCTTGAAGTCGATTGGAATCGACTCGAGCCGGCTCGAGTCGAACTCAATTGAGCTCGAGTCGATTTCGAGTCGATCGAAATGTGATCAATCCGGATTTGCGAGCCGATATTGGCTCGGCTCGAAATCGGATCGATAACCGCCCTAACAAGGACCTTCTTTCACAAGTGGTGCATAAATTTTGAATTTCTTTATGATCAGTCCTGGATGTATACAATATTTTTCTGTTGGGTACCTCTATTAAATAAAGTGCCAAGTAGATCCATAAATCAGTATAAATTAAGAGTTCAATTTTAAGAACTCATATGAAATAAGGGTCCAATCTCTAAATATTGTATTTCTAAGGCCTAAGAATAATTAGAAATGAATTCAAATCTAAAGATCATAATGAAATAAGAGTATAACTTCAAGGACTCGTACGAAAGAAATTCAAATTTATAAACCTATTTGAAATATCAACCCAACTTAAAAGACTTGAATGTTATTTTTCTCAAAGGAATCTCTTTATAACAATTCTTTAATATAAACAGAACTCAAAATTTTAAAATTACTATTTTTCCACTTCTATTTGTTAATATTATGCCTAGGTCTTCAGAATAAACATAAACATGCCGAGGTTTTAAAATTTAATTTTGGGTTTCTCTCGCAAATTTAAATTATCTATTTCGGTAGTTTTAATGATTTTAATAGTTCAGTTTTTTATAATTTTAATATAATATATATCGAGATATTTAATTTTTAACTCAAAAAATTAAATTTTAAGAAATTTATAATTTTAAAAATGTGAGGGTTTAAGCTGAAACAGAACTTAAAGAGTTTGAAATCAATCAATCTTAATCAAAACTAAAATGAAATTGATAAAAATAATTAATTTGAATGAAATTTAAAACTATTGTTTATGCTTATTTGTGAGGCTGGTTTTTTTTATTATTATTATTATAATTTCTGAGTCTAGTTTTGATATTAAAGAACTATGGTAAAACATATAAACCAATAAAGATTATAGTGGGGCTTATCATATTTTGTATGTAACTTTAAAGCATGCTCACAATATTAAGAGTATAATCTTGTAAATACAAATTTATTATTAAAAAAAAAGCTAAATATCATTTAGGCCTTTTGGCTAGAGGTTAATATCAAGTATGTTCAGAATTTTAAAATTTTTTTATAGGTCTCTTGAAATTGACATTAATAATTTAATTAAGTTTTATCATTAAATAATTTTTATAAAAAATAAAAATTACTATTATACTATTTCTATTATCTTCTCCCACGCGTTACTAGGTCGCTAGTACTATTGCATTCATCCCCTTGCTTGCATAGGCCGCTTCGCGGGGACACTGTTGACACAGATTTTGCATGTAGGTGGCAATGCCAGGCTCGGCGAGGGGCTGTCAGCGCATGGATGGGCCTCTCGCTCGGCGCCCCTGGCCTGCCTACTCTACCACTTGCACACTCGCAAGGCACTATATAGCAATCACAACAGCTAGCGGCGCAGCTCCCAGCAATGGGCAGTGAGAGAAGGGAGAGATTAATTTTATAATTTTATATTTAAAAATTTTATTTAAAAACAAAGTTTATTTAAAAGGTTTAGAAATAATTTAATTTATGAAAAATGGCCTAATTGAAATATTGATAAAGAACTCATTAATTTTTTTTAAATTATGAGTACTCAATATTATCCTCTAATCTTAGAAGTTTCAATGATTTATATATACAAAAAAAGTTTGAATGATATTTATCATCTAAAAAACATAAGTGTGATGCTCGTGGCTGGAGAGAGCAGCGAGTGATCGTCGAGTGACATTTCAAGAAAAAAAAATTATTGGAGCAAAGTGCAGATTTTTGCAGATTTCTAGGCCGATATATAGTGGTGAAAAGTGGAGAAAAATAAATCATCTCGTATCAAAAAATAGAGGAGGTCTTGAGTTGTATAACTATATAATATGATCTCAAATATTAAAGACATCTTTTGGAAAAAAACTGTGAAGCTAATGATAGAAAACTCCATAGTTATGTATACTTAAGTTGGAGTAGTACTAGAATTGATGATTCCTCTCGAGAAGAAATCAAATCACGCAGTACTCTACTTTCAAAATAAACAATATTTTTATATTTAGAACACGAAATATTACAAAGCAGCTAAGTGCAGGTGACATGCCATAAAATCTCTAAATAATTTAACTTCATTATAACTATATAATATATACGTTTTAATTTGTTTAGTTTTTCTTTCATGTTTAATTATATTTGATTAATATTTACATATGTAAGTTTATCGTAGATATAATTTACCTTAGGCTCTATTTGGCATGAGGACCAAAATCAGGATCAAAATGGTACTAGTTTAAAAAATAATAATAATAATAAATAAATTTTTTAAATTATTCTACACAAATTCTAATATAAAAAAATATTATTTTACTTCACATACTTAATAACTTTTCATAAAAATAATAACTTTATTTCACATCCCAGATCAAAATACTCGATTCAAATATTTTGAATTAGGATGTGAAGTAAAGTTAATGTTTTTATTAAAAATTATTGAATATATGAAGTAAAATAATATTTTTTTATATTAGAATTTGTGTAGAACGATTAAAATTTTTTATTTATTATTATTATTATTATTGTTATATTTTAAACTAGTACTATTTTAATTCTAATTTTAGTCCTCGTGCCAAACAGGGCCTTAGTTTACTAATGTAAAACAGTCAAGTTGGCGTGAACGTGATAAATAGGTCAGTTTGGGTCTAGTTATAATGGGCAGTAACACGCTCACGTCCAGCGCCCTGCCCGACAAGTAATACGTAGATATCCAAATATTGTGAAGATCAACCCGTGGCGTTAAGGTGTTACGTGTAATAAGAGATTTAGTTAGTAACACATTTTCTATTAATAATTATTTTTAGGAGAGTTGGTAAGCGTTAAAGATCATAAGCACTAAAGATTCAAGCAATTACAAGGTGATTATTGCTGGCAATCATTTTATAATGTTTTTATTATCGTTAATTATTTCTCAGATTTATTTAAATATAATTTATTTGACTAATTATACTTCTACTAATGTGAGATTTAATTTTCACTAATGCAGAATTTCTCAATCATTAAACATTTAATTAATGAATAATATAGATTAGCTGTGCCCATCACACGTGTTAACGTATGCAACGGGAATTGAATTGTTCCAATTAGGATAATAATTGAACATTATCTGTGTGATTATTTTTTTAAGAAAAAGGCGATAAATAAATCAAGAAGAAAACAAAGAGCAGTCACTTAAGCAGTAATTCCAGAAAAAAAAAGGGAAAAATCACAATACACAAATTTAAATCCATTATATACTGATTTGATTAAAAAAATAATTATAAGGTATAGTTATATCTATAAATATTTACTTAAGAATTCATTATATAAAAAAGATATTATAAGGTATAGTTATATCTAATTATATGACCCCTTCCTCTCTTTTTTTTTTTTTTTAAGAAAATATCTTTTTTGAGACAACAGAGCATATATATTCCTTTCAAATGAAATTGATTTTTCTTTTATAATAAATTAATAATTAAGACAATGAGCCACTTTCGTCCAGGTCAGCAAATAATCGAAAGGTTTCAAAAAAAAAAAAATTTGATGGAAAAATTCATTGGTGGAAAATCTCAAAAGATTTTTGCATAAAATATGATAAATTGCATCTAGGCTCTAGATCTAAAAGGAATTGTCAATTTATTCTAATTTTTAAAAAATTTTAATTTGAGTTCTTAAAAAATTCTATAATTTTATTTCTAATTAAAGCACAGTTTTTTATTTTTTTATTAATATATTGTAAGATTATTTTCATTTATTACCTTTAAAGAGTTTTAAAATATATTTTTAAAATATTAATATTTTTAAATTTTGAATTTTTAATGTAAGAAAGTAAGAAAGGAAAGAAATAATTTTAAATTTTTATTAAATTTTTTTAAAATATGAAAAGAGAGAGGTGTAATAGCCTTTTAAAAAAGTATAAATTATTTAAATTAATTAAAAAATAATTAAATTTTATAATTTTTCATCTAAAAAAATCAGTAAAAATGATAAAGTTTTAGAAGAGGGACTAGAACTGTAATATTTTTATAATATCAAGAACTTAAATTAAGGTTTTTAAAAAATTAAGATTAATTTAAAAATGCTCTTCCAATTTTAGAGCATAGATATAAAATTATTTCAAATATGTGTAAAAAGTATTTATTTTATGTTATACTTTTTGAAAACTCTTGCCATTATATAGTCTATTGAAATCTATTAAATAAAAATTATGTATTTATCGAATTCAAGTGTAAATAATATTTTATAACAAGTTTTCTTTGACGTAGTAATTGTAATTAAAATTAGAATTTAAAAAATGTAATTTCAATTTATCTATTTTTGAAAACTCTTCCTATGAAAATGTATTTAATTAAGAAAATAAAATCTGTAGCTATTGTAATTGAAATTTTTTATGGCATATTATAAAACGATGCTATTATTATTTTTTTTAAAAAAATTGTCACGCTTTAAAGTTTCCTCTGAATTTCATATCTAAAACCAAAGTTTTTTATTTGTAGTACTTACCTAGATGAATACTTTATTATTATTATTATTATTATTATTTTAATACTTTATTATTTTAATATATATATATATATATATATATATATAAAGCGGCGCCCGAGCCCATCCATACATCTTGTCTCCGGGGAAACCAGGTGGAGCTACAGCCCGCCAATGACTATTAAATACTGCTTGTTGGGCAGGACCTAGTTCCAGAAAAAGGAGCAATTCAGGCCAGAAAGCAAAAAAGGAGGGATCGGTATCATCTATTTGTTAACCAGGCCCCACTGAGGAGCTGGTTTTCTTCCTCTTCTCTTTCAAGAAGCATTGTAACAAGCCTTGAGAGCTACTTTTACCCTATTTTTAGTGAATCTTTCCATTGAAGTCGTTCCGGTGGAACGTAGGGATCATCTCCTGAACCACTTAAATCTTGGTGTGTTTCTCTGTATGCCCGGAACTAGTTTCTCCTTGAGCTTTCCCGTTGAACAGGCTCACTCCCCTTTGCGCGGGCCGCCGTCTCCCGGAACTCTCTTTCTTTCGGTGTTTCCTGGGATCCCCACATCCTACCGTCAAACAATTATTTAGTATATATATATATATATATTTACAAATACTTTAATATGAAAAATTTATATCTGCCACTGAAAGAATATTATTTTTTTAAAAACAATATTTCCTAAGTCAAATATTTATAAACAGTATACTTTATTTTGAATGTAATTTTACAGTCGGCACCCTCATGCTGGCTTTAGTTTATCATCTATTGTTTTAATTCAATTAGAATTAACACATATAACTAAAATTATATTTAGAACATTTATTTAACGACGAGATCTAATATAGCTTTAAAATGAAATTCACTATCTTTATTTTTTTCATATATATATATATGATATATATATTTTAAATCTCTTTTGATTTGTTTTGGTTAGATGAAAAAGAAAGCTTAAAAAAATGAAAAAATGTGTATAATGTGAAATGAGATATAAAATATTATATTATTTTTTTAAAAATGAAATAAAATTTTTTGAAAATTTTGTCCCAACCAAATGTGACATTTATTTTTTCATTTTTATCCATTTTTTAAAATCTTTATTTTTTTTCATACATTATTATTGTAAATCTACTTAAAACGGGCTAGATGTAATCTTACTTACATGTGTTTATAACCCTAGTTGAGTTAAAAAAAATAGTAAATTAAATTAGCGTTAGGATACTGCCTATAAATTCATATTTAAAATAGAAGGTACTACTTATAAATATTTGATTTAAAAATATCGCATGAAAAAAGAGATTTTTTGTGAGTTACAACAACAACAACAACAACAACCAAGCCTTAATCCCACTAGGTGGGGTCGGCTACATGAATCCTTTGTTTCCATTGCGCTCTATCAGTTACCAAATTCTTATCTAACTTTAAGTAACTAAGATCACTCCTTATAGTTTCTTGTCATGTCTTCTTTGGTCTCCCTCTTCCTCTTTGTACATTGCAAAATCCAGTAACTCAATTTTTTAACTGGAGCTTCAATTGGCCTGCGTTTAGATGTCCAAAACCATCGAAGCCGACTTTCTCTAAGATTTTTTGTGAGTTAACAGATGTAAATTCTCTTAATACAGGAAATTATATATTACATATACCTTATTTAAATTTAAAATATTTATTAAATACAATATGATCTAACTTATAAATTTATTTATATATATTATATACATAATTATACTTGAATTATAATAACAGTAGCGTAAATAAAATTTTTTAATATACAACTAAATTTTTGAATATATAAACTAGCACAAAAAATTGAGCCGTTGATTAATGTATTTCAAGAGTCAACTTGAAAGTAACAAAAAAAATAAATTATTTTTAAATTAAATAAAATACGAGTAAATTTTGAACAATTTTAAAAATTTGAACAAAAATATCGCTCCTACTTATAAGGAGGATTTTTAAATTGATTTAATTAATCAAACTAAAAATAAAAAAAGAGTTGGACTTTAAATTTCCAAAATCAAAACCAATCATATATGATTTGAAGATAAAACTTGAATTAATCAAATAAAATTTAGTTAATTAGGTTTAAATCTGTGAAAATTCCCCATTTCATAACCAAATTTAAATAAAGAACAAAATTTAATTACCTTCCAATATCTTAATCATAGTTACAAAATTTTGATGATTCCGAGGGAGGTTTTAAGTAAGCACAAAATAGTTCCAAGAATCCGTGGGAGATCTTTTTTCTGTCCACAATATATAATAG
>KZ452013.1:8154346-8191044 GCA_002786265.1 Apostasia shenzhenica | reverse complement strand
GATATATGTGATACATATTTTAAGTACATTTTTTGGCTAGTTGGGAGTGGAAGTGGACTAAAGTCAGGGACGGGTAGCGTAGTTATCGCAAGAAGATAAGGATTGGCGGGTAGTCGTCTATATATGTACACGAGTTTGTGCCATGGACATTTATTCGTGGAGTTGAGAATTTGATGGGTAAGTTACTCGTAGAGGCCATTTTATTTTATTTAATAATGAGTTAATTCTATATATATATAAATAACATGTAAATCATGAAAGTCTTAAGCATAATAAACAAAAACAAACCTAGAACAGAAGAGGAGAAAAAAGGGACAACCTTAGAAGTAGGCGATGCTTTCCATGATTTAAACTCGTAAAAAAACATAATTTTTTGAAAGAGTTAAACTCGCCTCGAACTGAATGCAAAACCTATATTAATCGTTACAAAACGTAATCTTACAACGTACATGCAAACTAAGTTTTCATTCATCGAACGCATTTTTTCACAATACCGTAAGAACAACTCTGGAGAGACGCTCTATATATATATATATATATATATATATATATGTATACATTATTTTAAGTACATTTTTTGCTAGTTGGGAGTGGGAAGTGGACTAAAGTCAGGGACGGGTAGCGTAGTTATCGCAAGAAGATAAGGATTGGCGGGTAGTCGTCTATATATGTACACGAGTTTGTGCCATGGACATTTATTCGTGGAGTTGAGAATTTGATGGGTAAGTTACTCGTAGAGGCCATTTATTTATTTTCTTAATAATGAGTTAATTTTATTTTCTTAATAATATAAACTAACATGTAAATCATGAAAGTCTTAAGCATAATAAACAAAAACAAACCTAGAACAGAAGAGGAGAAAAAGGGACAACCTTAGAAGTAGGCGATGCTTTCCATGATTTAAACTCGTAAAAAAACATAATTTTTTGAAAGAGTTAAACTCGCCTCGAACTGAATGCAAAACCTATATTAATCGTTACAAAACGTAATCTTACAACGTACATGCAAACTAAGTTTTCATTCATCGAACGCATTTTTTCACAATACCGTAAGAACAACTCTGGGAGAGACGGCGAAACTCGAACGTGATTTTGCACCACAAAACTTGAGAAGCTCCTCCAAGTAAATCGAAGCAAAACATTTCAACCGATGATTCGAGAAGTTGGTCATTGCAGGGAAACAAACCTGCTCTCAGCGTTCCCAGATTGAAACCAGCAGACATTTCCTTCCAGAATTACATTTCCTGCTGTGGGCTCTAACAAGTGCATCAGAGAGAGAAAGATTTCCATCCTTGTAACATCCCTGTTGGCCTATTCCACAGAGATAAAACACTAATTCAGTGATCATATTTGCACAAAACAAAGACGCAAAGTTCCACGATCAAAGCATTTTGGGAGACTGAATACCTCGACGGCAAACCGCGCCCACACTTTGTCGTCACGAGCTTCCATGACTCCTTTCAAGATGGTCAATCCTAGACCTCTAATTAAGTCGGCTATCTCGAGAAAGAGACCCCTTTTCTCGCAAAGCATCTATAGACACGTCACTCGTGGTTCAGGGGATTATTCGTCGGTTGTAACATGGTCCAAGGGGGCGAATGAGGGAAGCTCTTACCTCGACAAGCATGTGGCGAGGGGTTTTCAGATCTTCGACTACAATGGGGCAGATTGTAGACTGATCACTGACCTCCAATGCCCATGTCGCACCGCCTTTGAAGTTATCCTTCATGATTAAGCCCTCATCTTTATTGATTATCTGAACAATCATCAACCAAAAATACTTCACAAGTAAACATAGACCAATATGACAATAAATCTAATAACTGAAGTATGATTTTGAGCCAGTCATAAAGGATCTAAATTAATGGGAAGACATGAAGTATGTATTTATCCGTAAAATTTCAGAAAGAATATGAGGCTTTATTGAAATTTAAACAAAATTTCCTTCAAAAAGGATTGAGGATGATGAAAAACAATCCATCAAAAGAGAAATCACATACCTTAGACTTCCCAGTTTCCTTGAGCTTATCAGCATGCATTGTAACACTTTGCAAGAAAAGCATGTGCCTGATAGTTTTCTCCAGTAAAGCCTCAGTACTTAACTATGTAAACCGGATATCAGTATTTACAGATTAAAATTGTTATGGTTAAGCTCAGATTTGCAGCAAGTAAATGAAAAACTTGAAGAAATAGATAGATTACTAAATAAGTTAACCACCTTGGCTCCATTTGGTACGATTTCCCGGAGCTCTTTGAAACGATCCTGGATCATTTGGCGATCTTTGGGCCTTGGCCTAGGATTTTCCCCAGGTCTAGTCTTTTTCCTGTTCAGCTTGCCTGCCTCTTCAACTCGTTTGCAATTCGCAGACGACAATCGATCACGATCAACACTCAGATCCTGTCCGCCCCATTGACCTAATTGAGATTTGAACATCTCATCACCAAGGTAGTAAACCCCTTCAGATCTGTCCATGATGCATTCAGATGTGACAGAAATTCCAACATCTATCTCTGATTTGGCAATAATAGGTCCAAGCATTTTGCTCGGCAATGGCACCGAAGAACCTGCAAAACCTGCAGGACTATTGTGGCATGAATATTTGCTGGACCTGGTTGATGTATTACATGAAACAGCATCATCGGGAATCACTTTTTCAAATGGCTTGATCTGTGAAACTATAGCATCTAACAGTTGGTCACTACAAGCCTCCGAGAATAACCCACTACAGGCAGTTTTATCATTTGAAAAATCACTGAAGGAATCACCAGCTATCTGGGTTATGCTTGTGGGAATATCTACACTGAAAGAAAATATCGAATCATCCAAAACACTGTTTATGGTGTTGAGGGCTAACATATCAAACAAATCATTTTCAGAATTGACTTGTAGATCAATTCTTACTTCATCGCCTGAAGCAAGTACTTCTGAGTTGTGAGCAGCAGGCACTACTTCTGAGCTGTGAGCATTTTCGGAAACTAACTTTGAATCACCCCACCAAGCATTTTGACAAGACACAAGCTGCAGCTTGTTATCAGTTACAAACCCATTTGATTCACTCATTTGGTCATCGGTACCTCGAAATGACTCATCACTAACAATTTGTTTACCAGAAGATGACATGGTGGAAGGTTCATCTCCAGCACGGGTACAATGATTCCAGCTTGGGCCTTCACCAAACTGTTGGAAACTCTCTAAACAATCCTTTGATCTTCTTATCATTCGAGATTTTTCAATGATAGAACTTTGATCTTTGATACTTCCCACTTTTTCACCTGCCAATGAAGACATATTTCGGCAAATATCTGCCTTAATCAATGGGACACTTCCGCTAAAAGAGGGGGATGGTATGCCATTTGCGTCATGTTCAACATCTCTGAACTGATTAAAAGATGGTTGCTTAGCAGCCGACAGTAGGATGTTAGGAATGAAGGAATTTCCATTGTAGTCAGATAGAAGTGATATAGGAACACTTCCTGACTGCATAAACAACTGTTGCACAAGATTTACAAATCCAATATCTTCCAAAATCTGCAAAAGATTATCAAAAGAGCATGTTACAACATTTTAAGAAAGATAAGAGCCACGAGTAGAATAGCGCCTTTTGATGGGTTTCTTTATTAATATCCAGCATCCATGTGTGGCTATACACAGAGACGTACGTTTTAAAAAGAAGCTCAAAAAAGAACAGATCAATCCTAAGTAAGTGCAGCAACTACGATAACTTGGCAAAGAAACATTAGCAATTTACAACATATGACGCATATAATGATATAAAGAAGTAAGCATTTTGAAAAACAGTAGTGAGAACATGGATTAGACAATTTGGCAGCCAGGATGGCACCATATTATTCAATTCAAATTCAAATTAATTAAAGCTAATTGGTGATTTTTATATTCGTTGCATACAAATTTGATTTGAGAAAGGATCAGAGCTGACTTGGAAAGGATTGAAGAGTGTCAGATTTGGAGTTGATTTTTTTTATTATAATAAAATTAATTCCATATTTATTTTAAGTTTATTTGGTAATTTTTGAAACTCATATCTAATATATTGAAATTTAACTTGATTGCCTTAATTTAATTTGATAAATTCTTATTTATCAAATGATCCAATTTGATTTTAATTTTAAAATATATTAATTAGCGAGATTTAAAATTTGACTCATCATAAAGTTATAATTTTAAAAAAATATTGTGTTTAATTGAAGTAATTTGTTATTTAATCTTGCTGGTAATGAATTTAAATATCATTGTCATTTTTCATCCAGCATCCAACAGTTTTCTCATAAATAAGGTATAGATTATTGCAGCGAAATTTATGTATATAAATTGGTACTTATTCACAAGAAATAAATGCGATGAATAGAATTATGTTAGCTACATAGGAATTAAATTAATAAGTAATATTTTAAAACTTTAGAAAAGAGAGATCGAGCATAAATTATGTCGTGATTGTTAGCACATTGCAAAATTAATTTGATTTTATGCCAGATAGATTTACTACAAAGGCTATTTATTTATTGAGAAATTTAATAGAGATATTTAGAGAATGAAAAGAAAATATGTATTTGATTTTTATCGATTTAAAAAATACTAATCATAAAGTCCCTAAGACTTCTTTAGGGGAAATGCGTTGGAAAGTTCCAAAAAAATGTTATTAAAAACATATATAAAAAGAATGTTACTTGTTTAGACACAAGAAGGATTAATTAAAAAATTTTCTATTACAATTATATTACACTAAGGCTATGTTTGGTAACCATCTAAAAAAAGGCAAATTTATATTTTATTAATATTTTAAATATATCATAAATTTTAATAACATTATTTCACATTCAACACAAATTCTAACCTTAAAATCAACTTTATTTTATATCTAACATAAATTTTAATATTAAAATTAATTTTATTTTGCACCTTACACACTTGATATTAAAATAATTTTTTCCCAACTCTATAAAATAAAACATTTCCTTTTTTTTAACCAAACAAAGCCTAAGACTCTTCTTTAAGTTCATATCGCTTTGCATTGGTTATAGAAATTCTGATTGGACACATTCAAGGGGAGGTGCCTTTCTGTATGCTTTTTGCAAATAATTCTTATTAATAAAATAAGAGACTAGGATAAGGTAAAACTCAAGTTATAAAGGAATACTTTAGAGTTTACAGATTTTCATCTTAATAGATCTAAAAATAAATATATAGAATGCAAGCTTAAACAAGATATAAACACTATCATTGGAGAGGTGATAATTAGTAATTAATTAATCAAGAAGAATGAGTTGTTTAAATACCTTAGTTCAATAATATAAAATGATAGTAAAATAAAAAGTGATGTTATCAGTAGGATCCAAGCAAAGTAAATTAAATTGAAAAATGCATTTAGTGTATTGTGATAAAAAATCTCAATAAAATTTAAAGGTAAATTTTAAAGAATAATATTAAAACCAACGATATCATATGGTACTGAATGCTGGACTATAAAGCAAAAACATATAAATAAAATAAGTAATGCAAAGGTGATGTTAAAATCGAAAAATGGGTATACATAAAAGATAAAATAAAGAATGAGTACATTCATGAGAATATTAGAATAGCCTCAATTGAGGATAGGCTCAGAGAAAATCATCTTAAATGATTTATGATTTGGATATATAAATCGTAAACTGAAAGAAGCTCTACTAGAAAGAGTTAGGTTATTAGATTCTACCAATGTAAAAAAAGGAAGACTAAAAAAGATATAGCAAGAAGCTACAAGGGTTGTATACTTGGAGCTAAATGAGATCACATTAGACAGAGTACTAAATAAAAATAAATGATTCATGTAGCCGACCCCCCAAATAAAATGAAGACGAGGTTTTATTGTATTTTCATATATAATCGAGCAATTTTGCACACTTTAACAAAGATTTACGTTATTTGATTTATTAAAACAATCATATTTTCTTCATTTGGCATGGAATTCCCCTACTTATTAAGCAACTTCACTGCACATTTTGTCATTCATAATATATAGTTGTCGGAGGGCGCACGAGCTCCACATTCTATGCTGCGGCTAAGTAACTAAAGTGTGAAAATATAAGAGGAAACATGAACTTTTTCAATTCAAATAACAATAAAAGTAAAACTAAAAAATTAATTGCATCTTGTGCAAAAAATGGAAATTTACATGACATGTTCCTCTAAAATAACTAAATTAGTTGCAAAACGTCAACATTGAGGACCTTTTATAGATATGCAAATTTCCGTTCAATTGTAAAGAGTGCCTTAAGAGATATCATTAGAGATATGTTCCTCAATTTCATATAAATAAACAAAACAGGGAGCAAAAGTACGGAATGAGAGCATACTAGACGAGTGGAACCAAGTTGGAGAACGCCTTGTGGTAGAACTGGTATAACTGATATTGTCTGCGGAAAAAAATAAAACAAAAGAACCAAAGATGACATGAAAAGCATAACACTACATAAATGTCCTTTGCATGATACTTCCAAATCAAGACACGTGTGTGTGTGTGCGTGCGCATGTATTATGTATGTATGTATTATTCACACTTCCATACCTGTATACCTGCTAGAAACTGATCATTCATCTCCAACGGTCCCTAAAAAAACAAAAATACATGAGCCTGATGCAGATTCAATAAGCAGGCAAGAAATCATTAACTATGAAAAATGACCTCACTTCAGTCTTTCTAAGATACTAATTTACTTTTTCAATTCATGCTTGATGGTCTATTTCACTACCTTGTAGACAAAGAAATTTGGTTGGCCAGACGCAGCAGAGATTAGGCGAAGCATTCAATTCGTGAGAAAAATAAAGTAGCAGCAAAAAAATATAAGAAGACACTAAATCTACATGACCCAGAGGGGTTCTTGGTGGGGACACAAATCAGCATTGAATTGGATGGCTACGATGATGTCAAATACTGAATCAAAATTCAAATTCAAATTAATTAGAGCTATTAGAGATTTTCATATTAGCTTTATTTAGATTTGATTTGATTTGATTCAGAGCATATTTGAGAGGTTTGAAAGACTCACCATATTTAGAGCTGATTTTATTTTATTGTAATAGAATTAGTTTCATATTTGCTTTTATTTATTTGGTATTTTATTTCCTACATTCAATATTGTATTTTCAAATTTCTTTATGGGATCTCGCTATATAAAAAGGTCGCCTTGCATTGTAAAAGGATAGCATTTGATGAATGAAATTATGTTTGAGTTTTCTCAGAGCCTAGATTCGGGTTAAGGGGTCGATATTCCGGTGAAGGAAAAGGTAGGGTTAGCCTTTGGTGAGAATCCTCAAATTAGATTAGTTATCCACTTTACAAAAAAAAAAAAAAGAGATAAAAAAGTTTGCGCACTCACCTATCTCCGAAGCTCTCTCCGCTAGCACTACCTTCGCCTCTGTCGACCCGCCGGCTACCCGCGAAAGCCGGCAACCCCGCCGCCGCAGCTCCAGCCTTGCGGCTAGCCACTGCCCGCGTCCGGCCAGCAGTCATCGCCCAAGATGTCTGATCTCGATCCCGCTGGTTCTGCCTTTTGTAATATCGTGCACACTGGTTCAGTCATCTCAAACCTCGTGCACGACGTTTGGCCTTCTGCAGCCTCTCGCGCACGACATTTGGCCTTCTACAACCTTCTGCGCCCGACGTTTGGCCTCTGCAACCTTCTACGCCCGACGTTTGGTCTCTGCAATCTCGTGCACGATGTTGGACCAAACTTCGATCCTGCCAATCTCCTGCAACATTGAACACGAGGCTTAAGCCAACGACGTCCTCCCTAACATCGGCTACGATATTTTCAACGCGCCTGGCTGCGACCAGATCAGTTAACCCTCATCGCCAGTGACTCTTCTCCGATTTAAATCGCTGGTAAATTCTTTCCCGAACCCAACTAAACTGATTATTTGACTTCAACACAAATTATTCGCTTGACTTGAGTTATTTATTTGGCTCTAATTGTGTGACCCGATATTTCTTTATGTGTCAATTACTGTTGAATTTAACTGTGAGACGTCTGTCCTAAATTCCTGAATCTCGAATCTGATTTATTGAATTTAAATTGACGCCCTAATCTAAATTGATAAATTCTTATTTATCATACGATCAAGTTTAATTTTAGTTTTAAAATATCTTAATTTACGAGATTCAAAATCTTATTTATCATATAATTTATTTAGAAAATATTTTTCTCTTAATTAAAATAATTTGCTAATCAATTTTACTAAATATAAATATAAAATATCATTTGCAATTTTTTTTCCCGTTCCGCATTAGTTCTCCTAGTGATGAAGAAAACCTACCAAGCCAAGACAAGACTGCACCCGAGATTAGAAATGGTGTTGCCACTGTGCGCCAATGATTGTTGAGCTGCGGTCTTCCTTTATCTGGCATTGCCATCATCAGGAGTGGTATGTATAGGCGATCCTTCAAGCGAGGAGTTCACCTTGGGAGCCCTAGTGTGGTATGTGTGCTACATGGACGGTTGAGATGTAATAAGGATCCCATGAGTAAACACAAGATAAGCTTTAAGTCGCCCAAAGGGGATTAAGGCCATGTTTGGCGTGAGGACCACAATCAGGACCAAAATGGTAGAAGTTTAAAAAAAACAATAATAATAATAATAATTAAATTTTTTTAATCATTCTACACAAATTCTAATATAAAAAAATCTTATTTTACTTCACATACTCAATAATTTTCAATAAAGATATCAACTTTATTTCACATTATAAACCAAAATATTCAAATCGAGTATTTTGATCTAGGATGTGAAATAAAGTTAATATTTTTTATTAAACATTATTGAGTATATACAATAAAATAATATTTTTTTATATTAGAATTTGTGTAGAATGATTAAAAAAAATTATTTATTATTATTATTGTTATTTTTTAAACTATACCATTATGGTCCTCGCGCCAAACAGGTAAATGATAAAATTATAATAAATCGAATCAAACAAATAAAAAGGACTTAATTTCCCCGTTCATTAAATGATACTAGCGTAAGAAACCCTGGGAAAGTAATTTCCCCGTTCATTTTTTCCACTTTACATGTGGATGGTTGCACCCATGGTTTCTACAGAAACCTCGAGGAGGTCACAGTAGCAGCCAGGACTCACCATTGGTAACAGGGCTAACATCAATAGGTCAGCGGGAAGACGAGCCATTAATTGTGATTTTATTGAATCATGACAAAGAGAGAAAATTTAAATGAAGTCATTGTTGAAATGTTTCAGTGACAGGAAAACTCAAACATTGTTTGGGAAGCCTCCTTAGATAGGGTGAGTGTGATGAGATACATTGGAGACCTTGATGACTTCCAATGAGGTGTTTGACACAAGGAGCATCGAGAATGGCTTCTTGAACGTGGGAGAGAACAAAGGAAACCTCTGGTGGCCTTGGCAGCCACTAGTGAGGTGATTTAGGTTCAAAGCACCAAAGAGAAAAAGTGATTGATGATATCCTTACTGTCGTGGTGAGAGAGCACGTGACCATCAAGTGCGAAGGAAGTGGTAGTTATAGAGCCAACTGATGGTGCAAAGATGGTTGGCGGCTGTGATGGCATGGTGTGCCGACAACAGGGATCATCTTGTTGGAGAGAATGGAGAGCAAGAGGTTGCTAGAATCTTCTTGACTCAGAGACCGGTAGAGAAAGAGCCTTTTTCGTGGGGTTGACCTTCCTGTTCAAGTGAGAAATGGCACCTTTTATAGATGATTGACACATGGAAGACAAGTAATGGGAGGATAAATAGATTGCTGCAATGTGAATTGTAGTTTGTTAGATGGTTATAGTAAGTGGTAAGGAAATCTTGAGAAATTCTAGATTTGGGTATTTTGGTTTTATCTAAAAAATAAGTTAGATCCCCCATTTCCTTTCAAATTTATGCGGGTGCTCATTCCATTGCATGGTAGACATACCAAACCATTCTTATGTACTTTTTATCAATTTCTTGGATAGATATCACTCGAGTTCATCTCCTAAAACACATGTTCATGAACCTTCTCTTTAACAAAGTCACAATAAATCATCATAAGGCAATTGAGATGTTCTATATAATACAGAAACAGATTGTATATCATGACTGGCCTCATTAGTTACTGACAAGCAATCTGCCTCAGATACTAAGCTTACTGGAAGAGCTTCGCCAAACAATTTTAGAAATTTCACAAGAAACCACAACTTTTCATCAAAATTGGGGCTTCAATAGTAAAATATATACCATAGATGCTGCAAACTTTTCTTCAAGGTTGCCTTGGAGGATCCACTGATGATTTCTTGTTGAAGCTGCTTCCCAAACTACCCTGCAAAAGTACAGAGACTACATGTTACATACTGTAAGTCCACCAGAACATCTAATTCAGACCTAAACTTAATCCATGATCCTTACAATTGCAGTTGATTTTCTTGCGACTCAAAACTAACTCCCTTGAAATTGAGTCTATTAAACGCCATGGTATTTAGATTTCTATACCATGTATAAGATTATAAGGTAATCGTATGTGCATACCTATGCAAAATATATTTCAAAACACGTCAAGCTCACATTCAATCAATAACATTATAATGACTAACAGTAGTACGTATAATGCATAGTTAATATAAGAAATTAGATGTTAATTTTAGCTTGAATCAACTAGAAAATCACTTTAAAATCAAATAAGTTTTAATCAACTTGAATCAAGCTTGTCTCCAAATCGAAAACTTCGAATTCAAGTTGAGACAAGTTCGCTCAAACTTGAGTCAATTCCAACCCTAATATCTAAATGTTAAAGAGGAAAACAAACAACTAGAATAAATCCACACAAAAGTAGAAAAATTAGAAGAATAAGACAGAAATTATCCTACCCATCTCCAACACCATGAACTTGGGTTGGCATCCTTCTATGAACCAGGGTCCAGACTCTGTCATCCTTTTGGCACCCAAAACCACAAAGAAGTTTCTCCTCCTTGATGAACAAATCCATGGCTTCAAATCTGGAAATAGCTAGGTCACCAGGAGTTTGCTCACAAAAACCATCTTCCCACACAAAGCACCTAGAACAAATTTATACAAAAAAAGTGTCATTTAGTAACATTTCAAATAAATCTTTCCTGTTACATTCTGTTTGCACCCAACTATATGGTATATCAAGTAGAATTAGGTCAAACTAGACCAGACAATCAAAAAGTCAAGCCAAGTCTTCTCGGACCTCATTTCAGGAGGGATTCACCTATAAGGGCTAAGCGCAACCTTGTTCCCTCAGGTTTGCCTACTCAAGTCTTAATAAACATCGGCCTAAGGGGAGTTCATTATCTCAGTTTCACACAAACCGTTCCCAAAGGGATTTATTTAGTTGAGCAGCTTGAGCTCTATTAACCCTGTTTTAATAAAATTTCGTCCTCATTGTCTGATATCATCAGTAAAACCCTTCAAAAAAAGATGAAATCGGTGTCACTCATCAATCAAAGTAAAATAAAAGAACTAACTTCTCATCCTATAGCGCGGACATGACAACTACAGGGGTTTTGTTCACCTGCGAAACAATACAAATGAATTATTGACGAAGAAAAAGGAGTCTCGCTAGCTAGAAGCGCGTGGTGAGTACTGAGAGAGAGAGATGTAGTATAATAAAGTATAACACACAAAATTTAGGTGGTTCAAAGAGGTCTTCTTGCATCCATCAGCCAAGCCAATTCAATGTTCCACTATCTCCAAAAGAAAATCCGCCAAGAGTGGTTACAGAAAGCATTACGAAAGGGAAGAGTAGAAGGAAGAGAAGGAAGTTGCCTAAGTTTAGCTAGGAAGTTCTTGCCAAAAGAATCAAAGTTGCAAAGAGAAGTTCCAAAGGCACAATAGGGCCACTAAGGCTGATACTGGAAGTCCCAAAGGAGTAGAGACTATTCAAAAGGCTCGTTACATTCCAACGGTCGGTGAACTTGTTACATTCTAAAGTCTTAAAGGCGCGAAGGTGTTTGTTCTAGTTGTGAGGACCAAAGCAGCTAGATGGTGGATGAGAAAGCAGGGCTGCTTATTGGACCAGTTCGACCCGGAACAGGTCCGAAACCGGTCCAGTAAGAACCGGTTCGGTCCAAAACCGGTTGAACCGAACCAGTTCTAACCGGTTCTGGGCCGCAAAACCAGTCTGGATTGGTTCTGCACTTGCAGAACCGGTTATCCGGTTCCAAAATAAATAAAAAAATAAAAAAAATAATGCTTGGGGGCAGCGCACACACTTGCTGCCAGCTGCAGTGGATAAAATTAAAAATATATATATATATATATTTTTATATAATGGAACGGTCAAATGACTGTTTTAAACTTAAAATGATGTCATTTTAGACTTTTTAACATGTATTAAACTCTCTATAAATAGTAGAAATTTGTGAAGAGAATTCCTACAATTTTCATCAAATTTTTCTGCTCTTCTGCTTTGTCAAACATTTTGCAAATACGTTTTAATGGCTTCCTAATGTCGATTCTCTAGCGTTCCTTCCTAGAGTCGCCAACGGAATGTGGATCCAAATTACGTTCCAGAACTCGATCGTCTTCCTGCACTTGGTGAGAACTTTGACGAAACTTCAGAATCTGATCTCGACCTATTTACCGAACATGATTCCAAGGAAAGTGGAGAAGTTGGCATCGGCACTGGCTCATCAACCCAATCTTCCAATGTCTCTAACAAATCTCGGACAAAACACAGTAAGGTATGGGAATTTTTTGAATTACAAATTAAACCTAATAGCAACTCGGAGAGATCCGAATACGTTGCTATTTGTAAAATTTGTAAAAATCAATACTCATACAACAGGGTGGTACCGGTGGTGGAACTGGTACATTTAAGAAGCACCTAGTTAGATTTCATAAGTTTGATGAAAGAACTTGCCAATCTACACTGTAGAGCCAACTCAAACACAACTAAATCCTCAGAGTGGAACTATGCTATGGTCTTTTAGAAATGATAAGGCACGTAGAGATTTAGTTCGATTTATTGTACGAACCGAACAATCATTTATAATATGTGAAAAGGAGGAATTTTTAGAATATATTATTCAATATTTATAACCTCAATATAACCGTATTTCTAGACATACACTTAAAAAAGATTGTATGTCAATGTACGAAGAATATAGGATATTTCTTATTTAATACATTAGTAACATTAGTTGTAGGGTTAGTTTAACATCCAATATTTGAACTAGCATTAGTGGCGCGAGTTACTTAGTTGTTACTTGTCATTGGATCGATGAACAGTGAAAAATGCAAAAACGGATATTATCTTTAAATGTATTAGATGAGGCCCATACAGGTTCAACCATTTTTTTTACATTCGTAATGTTTGTAAAATTTATGGTATAGAGAATAAAATTTTTTTTATTACTTTAGATAATACCTCAAATAATAATTTTGCAGTAAATTTTTTACAGTAATTTTTAAAGCCTTCACTTTTTGGTTCTCTATTTAATGTTAAATGTGCATGTCATATCATAAACTTATGTGTTTCTAGTACTTTTAATTTCGAACATTTAATTATCGATAAATTTAAGCATGCTGCAAAATGAATTCGTTTAAATTCAAACGTTAGGCATGAATGGAAAAGTATTTGCGTAAGTGCCGGAAAATTTTTTGTAAAATTTTCATTACCCGTAGAAACTAGATGGAATTCACTTCATCGTTTATTCAAATCACTTTTACCGTATGAAGATTTGCTAACTGCTTTTTACAATTCATATACACTTAATCATGAACTTCAATTATGTTCTTATGATTGGATTTTTTTTTAAAAAGGGTTTTCAAATTATTGTCTATTTTTAAGGAGTTTACTGAAAACTTTTCAGTTGTCTACTGAAAGCTTTTCAGATTGTTATTATCCGACCTCGCCTATTTTTTTACCTTATATTTTTCAAATGTTTCAAAAAAATTTAGAGTGTAGATCAAATCCAATTCTTGGGTCTTTTATTGCTGACATGGAACTAAAATTTAAAAAATACTGAAAAAAAAAATTTGACTTTTATATTCAATAGTTGCTATGTTTGATCCTCGTCAAAGAATCGAAGCTATTGAAACTTTATTACAGTGAGCAGGTTGCAAGCAGGAACGTGCAATGTGTGGAGATACAAACAGGAACACAGAAAAAGCCTGGCATTTTCAATGTTCTCAGGTCGTCAGCGGCAAAAAGATCTCTTGTTACAGAGAAAGGAAAAGCAACTTCTGGCGAATCCACAACACAGAGTCAAGCACCTACCAATTTGAACGAGTTGCAGTTCTATTTATATCTCGGGGAGAAATTTGATGATGATATGAGCTTATTGGAGTAGTGAAAAAGCTCATCAAAGCAATATCCCGGTATATCTGCTTTGGCACGAGATGTTCTAGCAGCCCAAGCTTCCACTGTAGCTTCTGAATCAGCCTTTGCATGCTTACTTGTCTATAGGATTGGTTTGCTGCCGAGTTACGAAATCAACAATATAATTTCGTGGACGAATTTAAAGAAACAATTCAGAAGAAGAAGAGGAGTACTCGAGAAGATAATGTGAAATATTTGTACAAACTGTAATTATTTTTTTAAATATTTTTGTTAATATTAATGTCACATTTTGTAGAATTTTTTTATGTTAACTTTTTCAAAAATACTACAAAATATAAAATTTTTTTATAAAATACATTAAAAAATATATTTTTAAATTAATTTACCCGTTGACCTGGCCCGACCCAAATATATGGATCCAGACCGGACTCGGACCGGATCCAAGCTAAGCAAACCGGTTCCGGACCGGATCCGGAACCAGTTGGAACCGGTCTGGTCCGGTAACCAGGCCTACGAGAAAGTAAGGATTGTACTGACTATAGAGACCATTGACAGCAAGTTGTTAGCTCCGGTGGATGTGATGCTGACTGAAAGCCAGTTAAGGGAGTTGCCCCGTACTGTCAATACAGATGGGGATGGTAGTGCTAACCTCGACTGCTAAAGTAAAGTCCAACTTTACTAAGGTGAGTGTCGAAGAGGAAGGAAAGGTCACAGACTTTGCTACCGCTGGTGAGAAGCTTCCACGACTGAGACCAAAGCAGAGAAGATAGAGACGGTTCCTCCAGTGCAAGAACCAATTAAAGGAGGGAAGCAGTAAGAGATTTACCTCATAGAATTGACCGAGTCGAATTTTGAGGATAATAGGCAGTCTCACCAGGAACAGGTACAAACCAAGAGAACTATTCATGGGATGCAAACTACCATTGAATTGGAGAAGATCTGCTAGGCCATCAAGGCTAACCTTTTGAGATGGAAAATACCCTGAGGGAGATGGTTCAACACTTCTCTTCTAATGAAGAGAAAACTGACAACTTGCCAGAGCGAGTTGAGGGCTAGAGAGGCAGAGGCACATATGAGGGGGATGTCGATGACTTTTGCAGAGGATAAAAAAGGAAAATTGGAGGTTGAGGCTGCCATAGAAGAGAACCTCAAAGCTCCCACATAAGTTTCAAAGTGCAAAGGTCAAATGTCTATAAGCCAATAAGCTTCTTAAGGAGGCTTTCGAAATCCTGAACAAGGTGGTAAGCGACTCCACCACTTATTCCAACAACTTGCAAGAAGAGCACACCAATCAAAAAATTACACACAAGGACATTGGTAACACATGCGATATTGACCAACTAAAGAAGAGTGAGGAACTGCTATCCAAAGAGAGAGATGCCACCAAATAGTGTAAAGAGGTGGCCTGACAGGACAATTAGAGACCTAGCAATGAGCTGAATGAGGCCAAGCAATGCATTTTAGTGCCAAACGCTAAGGTGAGTACCCTGACATTAGCGGTGTGTCACAATAGAGATTAGGTCAGTCAGCAGACCACAAACATTGCATAGCCCATCAGTAAGGTTAAGGAATCTCAAAGATCATCTGCAGATCTTGTGTCGGCTAGGACGTGCAAACTCAAGCAACATATGAAAATTTGTCAATGCCATGTCAGCTACGATGCCAACTTGTTTGGTCATGTAGTAATCTAACAAATTAAGCAAACATATGGTAACAATTCATCGGCTTGATTAGTATCAGAAGTAACAAGATCAATCGGGTGTTCCCAGTCACCTTAGCGCTTCAACTTGTCTATAAATAGTGGTCTCCATCCCAATGAGAAAATATATTGAGACAAATTCAAATTGCTCAGAAGCTCAAAGATCCCAATATTACTAAATCCCTATTATCCCAATGTAACACCTTGTTGTAATCATATTTTGAAGCTAGTGGAACTCATTTTGGCTTTGCTAGGTAAGTGGACTTAGGAAGATCCTCGGAACTACCTTAAATCTCTATTTTTTCATCTTCCCTTCTCTTTTCTTTCCAGTTCAACTCCGGTTTCCTATTTGCTAGATATTTTGATTTTCTCTCTAAACACCACTTACAAGGCTACGCTGCAATCCCTTCTCAGCTCTTCGCCACATTTTCGCAGCATAACTTTTACGTTAACATATAAATAGATAAAATTAATGTCATTAGAGGGGCGGGGGTTGGTTTAATTTTATTTTAGTGTTATATCATGTAAATTAGATATTATCTATTGAGTGATAATTTCGTAACTTTTTAGAATATTATCTATACATGTTATTAAACTGAACAATTATTTTCTCTAAATAACATGACATATCACCAAGAAAACATTGGGCCGAACACCCACTTAGTAACATTCCGAATAATTAGATTCCCAGCAGAAAAACCCAAGATACCACTGAGACATTCAGTGCAAGAGAATCTTCATTTAATAATCGCACAATTGTAACTTTCAAGCATAATTGAGGAAGCTCTGAAACAAACAAAGTAACAAAGGCTGATTCTCCCCGTTCCCTCTGGAGCATAGCCCCAGAGAGCCAGATCAGCAGCAAGAATCTGAAAACTTAAAAACACAAAGCAAAAAAAAAAAATTCCCCCTTACATTCGTCCCTGGAGTTCGACCGCCCTCCAGAATACAGCATAGGACCACCCAATCTCGACGCAAAAGCGCCTCAGCAAATCTCCAAGAAGAACCCCCATCGCTAAAGCGGCTTCCTCGAAATGCTAAGGCAGGTATAACACAAGGGAAAGGAAGCGATGTAGAATCAGGGGAATGCCACCAGCCCGCAGGCGGCGGAGCCCGAACCTAGCTTCCCCGGCAGGAAGCCCTTCCCGCCTGCTTCGACCGGAGTCCCTCGCGCCTCTTCCTTGCTGCCCTCCGGCGACCCATGGACTAGCAGAGAAGCACTCGAAAGAGAGCAGGAATATATGGAAAGGCGACGAGCAGCAAGCCAGCACTCCCAACTCCGGCGGCACTAGTCCCGTCGACTGCCATCATGGTGGCGTTGAGGATATTCGAACCTGTTTTATGCAGCGATACGCTTCGCCGCGGAGCAGCAGAACGCTGAGCGAAATTTGTCGGTTTTCTGCCGAGCTTTTGGGGCGGTCAGCGAGGTGATGGAGGTAATGGGCTACTTCGGGAGAATCCAAGTACAGAAACGCTTTAGCGGAGCTGGTAAAGTGCGAAGCAGACCTACTAATTTTAATTATTTACAAATTTGGTCACTTCTTTTCATGAAATAAACTTAATATTATTTTCTTCAGGTTTTTTTTATAAACAAGGCTGCAAAGTGGCAGGTCTTGTCTTTAATTTTCAATCTTTATTTCACTAATGCAACAACTTTTTGAGTGCTAGTAACGTGTTTTTAAGAAAAAAATATTTTATTTAAGAAATAATTATCTACATATCACATAATTTAATTTTATTTATATCTTATCCATTTATTCTTAGTTAATTACGCTATGCACACTTAAAACATTATAAAATTTTATATACACATATTTTAACTTATTTTTATTATAATGAATAATCATAATTTTTTAATAAACTAACTATAGTTAGATTACAAAAAATCTGAGCCGTTCATCATATTATTTTAAGAATATTTAAATATATTTTGAGTGAAAATCCTAAAACCTTAATGTTTAGGTGGCGGCAAAGGAAGGAGACATCCACGACGCGAATTGATTTTAGGACAAATCAGCACTTTAATGTAGTATTGAGGAAGAGAAAAATATGTACCATAAAGAGTAAAAAATATAATTTTAATGATTTACTAATAGAATTTTTTTTTTCAAATAGATTTTAATTAAGTTTTAACTCAAATGTGTGTATGTAAGATTTTATAATGTTTTGAGTGTGCATAGCATAATTAACTAAAAATGGATAATGAGGCATAAATAAAACTAAATTGTGTGACTTGTAGGTAATTATCCCTTTATTTAATCGATCACTAATCTAATACAGCAACAGTTGAACTCAACAGTTATTTCTTTTTAAGTGTTATTTTGATGGTACGGGTAATTACATTCGAGTTTCTAAGCTAGAGCTCATATTTCATGTCATTTTAGTCCACTTACTCATAAAGTATTATTGTTAAATTATACTTTTTTGAATATATTTATGTATTTATAATTACTATAATAAGATAAGTATATATAAAAGAAGAAAAGATTGAAAGAATAATAGTAATTGTAAATAGGTAAAAATAATATTTTTTTAAAATATATTTGATGATGAAACTAGATGAATTCATAGAAAGGGACGCATTGAAAGCATTTTCTAGGTTAACCTCGAAGAGAATAGATGAAATATTTTAAATTTTTTAAAATGTGTAAAATAGGATTGCCGGCATGCATGGGTCAGTTCGGCTTAGTTTCATACTTATTATATACTCGATCAAAGCTAAGTCGGTTCTATATATTGTAGAACTGAATCAAATTCAACTTGGTAATACAACTAATAGTTAAAGTATTAATTTTTTTAAATTTTTTTTTTCTAAATAAAATTAATTTTTTTACGAATTATTTGTAATAAATTTAAATTTAAAAGTATTTATGGCATATTTATGAGGTAGAATATGATCAATTAGATCATAAACTGATCATTAATCAATTTGGTCCCTCTAGTTTAGACTTATGTGCATTTAGGTTCTTCTAGTTTCTAAATTAACTAAATAGGTCCTCTAACTTGAATTAAAGTGCAAATAAGTCCTTTAACATTAATAAAGAAATTCAATAGAGAATATTTTCTTTAATTAATAAAATAATTTAACTAATTTAAAGACTAAATTAATATTTTAGATGAAAAAAAGTCTCAATCATAAAGCTTCAGGCAAAATAAACTCAAAAATAAAAAGACTATGAAGTTATCTACTAATTATCTAATGAAATTAGAATTTGAATATGATCATTTAATTCATTTTATCTAATTAATCACTCTGAAAAACTTAAGGCTGCGATGGTCGTAATTGCAATATTCCTATATTATAAATATAATATCATTTTCTTATTTCATAAATAAATAAATATTTATTTATATATATATATATATATGATTTATAAAAGCTCACGATTGGTGTTTTGACATTTAATTACTTATAAACACAATAAAAAAAGGTATGAATAAAACGTATTTGTATTAAATTTTTTATATGAAATCTAAAAAAATTTGAAAAATAATATTTTAAAATGTGATAATTATATTTACTAATATAAGGTAAGACAACACTGATATGCGTACGTCAAACATTATAGGCTCCGTTTGTTTGGCTGTTGAAAATTAACCTGATTTAATTTTAACCAAGCATATCACATCACACATAAAATTTAATATTAAAAATTAATTATATGTCATATCTTACACACATTACTAAAATAATAACCAACTTATATCACATTCTTCGCATATTCCAATATAATAATTAATTTTATATCATATTTCTCACATATTCCAACATCATAATTAACTTTATTTCATACTATTTATAATTTTTAATAAAAAATATCTTTATTCAAATTTAATTTTAATTTCATTAAATTTAACCCTTCAAATAAACAGACTATATAATGATATGATGAGAGGAAAAAAGAAGGCAAAGCCCTGTGATGATTCCAGAAGAGAGAGAGAGAGAGTTTCAATGGGACTCTGTCTAAATACTTGACTATTAGAACATCTTCTTTTGAATAGGTTAAGATCAATTTTAATGACTCTCTTCAAGGTAATGAGATTGCACGAGTTGAGTTTCTTCTCAGGGATCATGAAGGTGGAGCCATACATGCAAAGGGAAGAAGAGTGCTCACCTGCTCGATCATCATGGTGGAGCAACACGAGCAAATACACGAGTTAGAAATTGCACTAAAGATTACTAGACAGCTTTATTTTATTTGACTTGAGAGAGACTCCTTAGAAGCCTTCTAAGCGTGTAAGTGGAGTAAAAAAGGACCGCAGTTTGAATTGGAAGAACTCAAGTGGCTAAAAATTATGGAATCTCTAAAGCTACAGGGGATTTCCAAGATGAGCATTTTTCACATTACTCGATTGATATTTTGTATTCGTTCCTATCACGTTTCTCATGTAAACAAAAACCTCAACAGTGTCGCAACCACCATGCAAACTTAGCTATACTAGATGATTTTCATTAGCGAAGGAGAATGCACCTCCTCTTTGAATTTTATAACATCTTTAAAGAAAAATATAACTCGATATATTTTACACATTTTCATGTTTTAATCTGCAGTTTAGGCCACAATTTTTAGACGTTTGCGTTGGTGGGAGGATTTGGTATAGATAGGAGGGAGGGTAATCAAAATTCAATAAAAAAAAAAATTTTGAATTAAAATTGATTTAAATAATTGTGAGTAGTTATTGTAGTCATTATATATTAAGTCTGCCAATGAAAAAAAACTTTGCTAAATTTTGTTAGAATGATTCAAAATTATATAGTGCATGCATATATATTTTTATTCCCATAAATACAATATATATATAAATTTTTAATGCTAATATTATATAAACAACAAACTAAGTAAAATGTAAAATAAGATAAAGATTATTTATGAGAAAGTCTTCTTTATTCTAGTTTTTAACAAATTTGAACTTGAAATGAAAATTTACTCAAAAATTTCTCATTTGAAGCCAAGTCTATGATAGTCCTTTTTTTAAGTTTTTTTTTTTTTTTGAAAAAATGAATCCTAAAATCTCTGTGTTTGTCATATTTGAGTCGAGTTAGAATATCTTTAAGTCAGATTTGAATTCACTCGACTGAACTCGTCATAGTTTTAGCACAGTTGTGACTCAATATAAAAACATGACCATCTAATAACTTTGAATTTATCACATTCTTCAATTAATTAGTTGGCTAGTGGAGATATTTATGCTTCAATACTTATCTCCAAGGCCATGTTTATCTTTTAAATTAATCATTTTAAGCTAAGATTAGGAAATTTATTAAAAAATTATACGAAGAAAAGCATGATTAGTGTTAGAATCTTCTCTAATATTTCTTGCCGAACAGCAGCTCAACAGCAACCTTTTGTCGAACAGCGTCTCAAAGAGACATCACCAGATCGTACCCTCCGTACTACTATATCAACTTAGTATTTAAGGTGGCATGGGAGTCCATTGCCTAATCGTCCTTTGCAGGAATAGGTATCAGATGTGACAGACCGTACCTATTATGTCCCCTCCTCTCCAAGCTAAAAAGAAGGAGAAGCTGGGGACCACCTCTCCCTCTGGCCGAGCTGCCTATATCTCTCTCTACCTCTCTCTTGTACTCACTCAGTCTCTATTTAAAAACCTCAAGTTTTGTAAGAGAAGAGATTCGATTAGTAGATTTAAATCGCCTAAACGGCGCCGTGATTTTTCTCTCGGGTATTCGGGTTTCCACGTAAAAATTGTCTTATTTTATTCTATTTTTGCATATTTTTTGCATCAACAATTAGATAAAAATGGATCAAATATTAAATGTATAATGACTTTGGAGCGATTTAATTATAAATAATTGTACAAATATCTATGCTATAATATGTATATATTTGTACTATAAAAAATAAATGTGAGATAAAATAATGTATACCTAAAAAGTTGATCAACAAATATCATATAATACATATGCTACGTATAAAAATAATATTGCTACTAATTTTTATTTGAATCAACTCAAAAAATAAATACGTAGTATAATTTCTACGTAACAAGATTCGCCTGCCCATTAGCATCTGATTACACGATTGATTCACGTATAAATATAAATATAAATAAATAAATATAAGGCAAATTACGTCCAGGTACTTGAGTTTAACGCTTAATATCGCGTAGGTCCACGTTTTTTAAATTAACATCGGGGTTCCTGAGTTTTAATAAATTATCAAATGAGTTTTTTTATATTTTTTATTATTAATTTTTTTTAAAATTACCTTTTTACTCATGTCATTCTCTTTCCACTCCCAATCCGGCGCAAGCGCGGGGGCGGCGAGGCCATCGGCGGTCTGGCTGCCGCACGACCCGCCGGCGGTCGCTCTTTTTCTCTCTCCTCCCGATCACGGAAGGAGAGAGAGAATGGTAGGGTAAAACAGTAATTTTAAAAAAATTTAATTATAAAAAAAAGGACTCAATTGATAATTTATTAAAACTCAAGGACCCCGCTGTTAAATTTAAAAAACGTGAACCTGCGTAATATTAACCGTTAAACTTAGAGATTTGAGCGTAATTTGGTCATAAATATATATATATATATATATATCTCAGACGCTCTTAAAATTTATATCATAATATATTAAAATTAATTTATTGAAAATCAACTAGATCTTTCATATATTGTGTATTGAAATTATTAATCTTCTAAAATAAAACTAATCTAATTCAAAATTAAATTGATATAATATATTGTTCGAGCTGATTTCTTTTAAAGATTACTTTTCTCGAATCTTTTATGTATAATGTAGGATGTCAAAAATCAAAACTACGTCCTTTACAATGTTTGTCTCGAGGTAGCATAATTTAAATACTCATAAACACGAGTTTTTATTGTTCCTTGTAAGTCATAACTTAATTTAGAAGTAATCGAATAATCTTCTTGCAATCGAGGCACTCGACTTTTCTAACTTGACAAAATTGGCAGGAACTGAGTTGTTGTCATCTGCGTCCATAATTACGATTATGAATGCTCCTAAAGAATAAATAATTTTCGGGAGCTGCTATTCCCCTCCCTCTTGACAAACCCCCCCTGGGCCCTCCTCCTCTCTTAAATTACTTTTTTGCCCCCAACTCCTTCCCCCTTCTCTTTAATTTAAATTTTTTATTTAATTTGATAGTTATATTATTCTTATTCATTAAATTTAATTCATTAATTATTTTATAATATTTTTTCTATTTTATTTATTTAATAGTCTTTATATATTTATTTTTTTAATTTGTTTAAGAAATCTTATATATTTTTTATTTGTTGTTATTTATTTTTGTGTTCCTTTTTTTTATTTATGTCATTTTTTGTTTTTTTTCTTTTATTTAACATTACTTATTTAAAATAGAAATGATTTTTTTTTTGCAATAATTTTTTATTTATGGCAAAAGCGATTATATATATAACTTGCAAACAGACATATTTTTCAGAACAAACCCAATATTATTTTATCCATGTTTAGGAAAGAGTACATGCAATAATGCAAAAAAAAACACCAAAATATATGAAAATACAAATTCTAAAGTATCATTTTAGAATTAAATAAAATAAAAAAGAGTGATCTTTGAGATGAATATTAAATAAATAAAGTATATTTTTTTCTTAAATTATTAATTAATTATATTTAATGAATAAGAAATATATAATAATCAAATTAAATAAAAAAAAGTAATTAACTAAAGAAAGTGATGTAAAGAACATTAAATAAATAAAATAAAATAAAGATATTAGAAAATAATTATTTAATTAAATTTAATGAATAAAAAAATGATTAATTAAATTTAATGAATAAAATAATATAATAATTAAATTAAATAAAAAATATTAATTAAAGAGAGGGGGAGGGAGGAGGGGCAAAGAGGTAAATTTAGAGGGGTGGGGGGTTGGGCCCGCGGGAGGGGTGGTGTCGGGGGCAATAGCAATTTGCATAATTTTCTTATTAAATGAGAAATAAAGAATGTGGTCTAAATTTGGTTAAATTTTTTGGGCAAGTTACACCCAGGTCCCTGAGTTTAAGGATTATTATCACACAGGTCCACATTTTTAAAATTTAACATGGGGGTTCCTAAGTTTTCAAAAAATATCATCTGGGTCCTTTTTTTATTTTTTTATTATTAAAAAATATTACAATTACCATTATACCCTTACTCTCCCTCTCTCCACCAGATCCGGCAGCCGCGCCGTCACCGTGCCACCTCCACAACACCGCCGGCGGCCGCACTGCGCCGCGAGGCGAGGCGGCCGGGCCGCTCGAGGTATTGTGGAGGCGGCGCGGGGCGGCGCGGCGACAGCGCGGCTGCCGAATCTAGTGGAGAGAAGGAGGGTAAGGGTATAATGGTAATTTTAATATTTTTTAATAATAAAAAAATTAAAAAAGGACCCAGATGATAATTTTTGAAAACCTAGGGACCCCGATATTATAATTTAAAAAACGTGAACCTGTGTGATAATAACCCTTAAAGTCAAGAGCCTGGGTGTAATTTGTCCAATTTTTTTTTGTAAGATTTTTTACTTCCAGGTTTCCAAACGGTTTGAAGACCAATCACCGAGTGTCACATATGCACGAGCCTATCTAGAGTGCACACGTGGCCCTTAGTGATTTGAATGGGCTTGCAATCTCAAAGCTTAATGGATTTAATTGGGCCCAACCTTTAAATTGTAGTCCAATGAGAAAATTCATGTAATTAAAACGAGAAATATTATGCACTAATAAATCTTAGAGGCACTTACAAGTTACAAACATAACAAATTATGTACACATTTTTATTTATTATATTAAAGTACAATGACAAGAAAACAAAGTATTTATGTAACTGACCACAACTAATACGATAAAAACTTAATTATTATCGTTATTAAATATTTTCCTTTAGAATTATCTTAAATAAATACTTAACACCACCCCAAGCTCGTCACCGCCAGAGCACGAAAGAGAGAGGGAAAACGGGAAAATTTTCATCTCGTTTTAGTAGAAATTGAAGGAAACTCTCAAATAATAGTTAAACTAAAGATCACAATGAAGTTTTCACACATTTTGGTGGACTTATGTGAATAAGAGATCTACAAATAGAACTTGGATGCAATTTACCTAAAATACTAACATTATTCTGTTATATACTTTAGCAAATATATATAAAAGAGGAATTAATTATGCACAATACATTACACAGAAAAGCATGAATAATACTAACCCAAAACACAATTAAATTAAATTTAATCAAAATCTTCGACTCCGCCAAATCAGTCACTCGAGATCTTTGATCTTTATCCAGATTCGATAAATAAAATTGAATCAAATTTAATTATTCTAATCTAGTTCATAACTTTTCTATAGTTAATTTAATTCATGACCTACTACTATAAGAACAGAAAGCACTCTAACTTTAATGGAATTCTCACGGACGAAAAAAGATTACAATCCAAATATATTTCATAGAATTAGATATACTAACACTCGAGAATAGAGCTTTTACATTTCAAGCTTGACCTTTGAGCCTATAGCAGTAATGTTGTATGCAGTTAACCGCTAGGGTTAAAAAAGACATTAAGAGGAGAGCTGTGTACCATTGTATGATGGTACATGGAGTATGTGTCGAAAGATATATACTATTAATAGTACTTGTTATTTGCGTGGCTAGTACTATTAAATTCTTGTGTCAAGTGAATATTTTCACCTGTGTTTCTGGTGTAAGATAATATTCTAGATCATAACCTTAGCTTGTTTAGTAACAATACCTGAGTTTGATGAGATTACAGCAAGCCAACCCCAGTGGAGCAAGTGGAATCAATATTTCCTAAAACCTTATATCTCGCACCACTCAAGTCGAAGATATGTCGCCAATCTCCTGTTAGGATAAGAAACCATACTATAGACTATTCATGATTGAGTGGACTAATAGACACAAGGGGTTCATCTTGGTCTTCAACTTCATGGAGTTGATTTATATTTAAAGATAACAAATAATAAGATTTGAATGTCAACATATAATACTATTTTGTTTATTATGCATGTAATTAAAAAAATTATATATAAATTGACTAATGTTTTTTCATTTTGTCTGAAGCAAATGAAATGATATTTAAATATGAGGCAACATATGTTTACCCTATGATATACTATTTAAAATTTTATATGACATGTATATAAATACCTCAATATTATAATACAGAGCTAGTCAAATGAACAAGAACACAACGATTAATACTTTCAATCTCGTAAAGATGCCCGAGGCACTTCAGGTAGGCCGAGCCCATCATCAACCTGCACCAAATAGCTTCAAATAAAAAAAACGGCTAAAAAAAGGCATGAAAACATTAATAGCAAAAAATGATATTTGGCACTAGCTCAAGAAAATTTGGTATAAAGGCATCTTAGCGCTATATCATGTTATTTAGAAAAAAAAAATTTAGTTCTTGCTTCTTTATTGTTTCGGATATCTATGGATCTTACTTTGCAATAACAATGATATTAAAGTTTAGATCTTTATTTTTGTTACGTTGATTTAGGATATCTATACAATGACAATTGTTTTTAGTCCTCCATCACCCTTGTAGGTTCCAAATCCGTTGGAGACTGCGCTTGGAACTGCGAGGTTGCGCTCGTGACTGTCAAGCTGCGTGAAACTGTGAACTACCTGTTGTGGCTCAATGTCTTGGCGCTGGGGTTTTAGTTTTTCCGTGGGTTATTGTTTAGGTCTAACCTCCGAATTTGGGTTGGGCCCCAAATTTTTGGCGAGGTTTGAGGTCTTGCAGCAAACCATGTAGAAAGAAAACCTAATATGTTCTTGTAGCAAAGGAGGCTCTTGGATTGATGAGTTGGGACTATTCACCTGCTTCATGGTCAGAATCAAAAATCACTTTCAATTCATTCTTTAAATGGTCTATATTCCCTCCTCCCTTACTAAGAGTACCATCATCGGCCCATAATAGATGCCCTTTGTCAATTTCCTGCAGCTGCTTGGTGACTCAGCATGTGTTTCGTCTCCTTACTTTCTGCAGTTCGATTGTAGCAGCTTTCCTCGATATACATATGTTTATGAATGTATAGAGTCGATTTCAAACCAAATCACCTATTTTTCAAGCTAATACGACTTCAATTACAGGGAAATCTAACACTTTGAAGATTAGAATTCCAAGGATTATTGAAAAAGTATGAAATTTTGAACATGATTGCCAGCCCTTTACTATCTCGTAGATACATTTCTTTCTATATGTTAAATATGGCCAAGATTCCCGCTGTCAACCTTTTCACTTGTTCTGAACAATTAATATCATTCTCATCACAATAATACTGAAATGGGAGATAGAATTACCTGAGTATTCTGTCTATTGGAGGGCCGCACAGCATGTGTTGTAGGTATTGCAGGTAAGTTGAGTTCTGCATCTAAATCTGGTTCTTTGTCAGGTTGGAGATAAGATGGGACAGCATCGGATAAAGCTTCAGTTCCCATATCTGCTTCCAGTGCATCAAGCTCTATATTATGCAAAAGAATAGATATAAGCTACGATTGTTTTATCTGAAAGTAATACAGATATTAAAAGAAGTAAAAAAAAAAAAAAGAATTTCTAACCTCCCATAAGCTCCTCTTCATCAATGTCTTCAGGTACATTATAGCTTCTACCTAGAGACTCTTGTATCTCATTACTGATATCCATCATATCCATCATCTCATCTTGCATGCTCTGAGATTGAAGAAATAGAATGAAGATCATGAAGACCATTACAAAATAAACTAACACAAATTATGGCTTTGAGGAGACTCAATTTTGAAAATTATGTACAGTGACATACATCTATGTCTTCTATTTTCACAGTTTTCATCATTCCTTTTAACTCCTTGTTTGCTGACTTCAGTGCTGACATCTGGAAGGAAAGGATGCATCATTTGGTGAATCAGATAGGCAAAAGGCCCTTTTTTTTTCTGGAAAAGAATGGTAGTTCTTGGAGAAAGATGCTTTTAGCTTACAGTTTGTTGAGCATCCTTAATCCCCTCCGCAGCAAAAGCAACTTGGTCGAGATTGAAAGTCTGGTTATACAGCATATCACGTTGACCCTCATACCTAAAGAGATATCGATTGATATTATGTGGATGAATGGCTACAAAATAATCTCTTTTGTTATATTTGAACATCTGTTATGTGGTTGATAAATCCATTAATAATGATAGGTATCATTTGATTTTGTCTTTTTGCCCTTCGACAAGTTTAAATGTGTTATTTTTGTTGTACAGACAAATTCTAAAAAAGCCACTGTTTAATATTCCATGAAGTCATGAACCCTGATTAATTGAATAAAAAGTTTTGCGGCTTTTGCCTCACTATAATTCTTTTTCTTACTTGTTCTGGTGCCCCTCTTCTTCTTCATTCTACCCGGTTGTCTCTCTTTTTTTTCTACTTCTTCTTCTCATTTCCTACTGTTGACGTAGGATGTGGGAATCCCAGGGAACACCAAAGAGAAAGAGAGAGTTCCGGAAGACGGCGGCACGCAAATGAGGGAGCCTGTTAATAGAGGCTCAGGGGGAAGGTTCTGTCCAAGGCAACCAGAAAAGCACACAGAGATTTAAGGTGGTTCAGGGAGAAAATCCCTTACGTCCACCGATCGGTCAGCGAAGAGGTTTCACTAAGTGGGAAAAGTAACCCTAAAACAGGGTTTATACAGTGCTTTGTTATAAAAAAGAAGAGGAAGAAGAAGAGAGGTCGAGAGAGCTTCTCAGTTGGGGCTCTGTTACAAAAGAATGAAAAGCTAGGAGTCCTTGAGAGTCCCTCTTCTTCTTTGTTATTTCCTGTTTTTCTTTCTCTGTTCTTTCTGAATGTGTATATCTTTGGCTGGGACTGTTCAATGGTTTTTATAGCCGTTGACACGCGTAGCTCCACCCTGGTTTTCCGGAGGAAAAGTAATGGGTGAGCTCCGAGTGCCGTTCGCCTGTCACTGGAGAAGTCCGCAGCTGTACGAGGAGGATGACGTCTTTTAATGCTGGTACTTTCCTGGGGAAGAGCACCTATACGGAGATCGGCGGAGTTAGGTGAAACTGATTGTGACAGGCATTACCTCGTACCCTCGGGTCCGAGGTTATGAAGATCTATTCTTGGATTGTCGTGGACGATGGTTGGTCGATCTCTCGTGCCCGAGATTTGACCTGGGTCAATAATCCTGCAAAACTGGAAGCTGAGTCAGCAAATCAATCAATCAAGTACAGACCCGTCAGGCGCCACGCGTTCGGCCAGGATGCAGCGCAGGAACCACGTGTTTAACACCTACCATTCTACAGCTGCAGTATATATACTATAACAACCCAAATAGAAGAGGGCTATGAGCAAAAGTCGGAGCCTAGGGCTCAGACAATATGCAGCTCCTAGGATTAGCATGAAAGCATGTAGGATCACATCAGTTGGATTTGCAGCAGTTATTGTGCAATTGATCTAAAACACCAGTGGGATGCAACTGATCTAAAACACCAACGGGAAATCAAAAAGCCAGTGTGTTCTAATATAGTACACAAATATAAACATAGCCAAATAGTGGCTTTAGTTGCTCAGCTTGTTCTTGAGAACCAGGAAGTTGTACATCAAAAGCTTCCATTACCTACTTTCTCAGTAAGCAATATCTCAAAGCCTACCTTCTGCTTCATCAAATAGCTTTCTTCTGATTATTTCATTTATGCTTTTAACTAAAAATGTTTATCAAACTACAAAAAAAATGCACAAGCGAAACATGAAAACAAAATTTTAAAAAAAAACGTTAGAAGATGGAAGAAAGTGTATTTAGAGGATGAATTTCAAAACCTACATCCTCTTTTGCTTAAGAACTCTCATGGCTCGAGCTTTGACTGCTTCTTGAGCAGGACCTGATCTAGTTCTCTTTATCTGCTCTCTGTACCTTGCAAGTTCAGCATCAAGTTTTTGGATCTTCTCATCAACAGTATCACCTCTTTTATTTATCTAGAATTGCATTGTAAGAAACCATAAACAAAGTAGAATTACAAACAAACAACAAAATACACTTCCACAAAAATACATGCAAATTGAGCTGCTCATACTCCAGTATACCATGCAAACATATGTTGTATAGCACAACAGAAAGAAGTTTGTCAGTGTCGGACTATCAGCGTCAGCAAGAAAAACAATTTTGATAATCATAGAAAACTGCTACTAGAACAATAGAGATAGAGTGGGCTTTTTAAGTTAAAATTAACGTCAGCTTTGAGTTGAAGTGGTCTAGAGATAGCTAAAAGAGTGAGATGAAATTGTATCGGGCCTTAAAAGAGAGTGAGGTGTCTGATCCTTTCATTTCTTTCCCTCATTCCAAAAGGAAATCTTTTGAGAGTTGGAACTAGAGGGATTAGAACTTCCATTGTCATTCTTCTTCCTTTTCTTTTCTTTTCTTCCTCGAAGGGAGTGCGATGAGCATCCTCTATCTAAACATACGTTAGGCACAACTGAGAAGTTCTACGTAGAAGTAGGCTTGAGAAGATCAAGGATGTCGACGAGTGAGCTACCTGCCAAGCCGAAGCAATAAGTGCAGATGGCAACAGTGGAACCTCTAAGCCTCATCACACTCGCAACGACAAAGAATTGACTAGCTTCGATATTTCAAGAAAGCAAGAGGTAAGCTCCAGCTAGAGGTGCTTGTAAGGTAGGATGTAGCTATTGGGGAGCCCAATCCACCAAATGAAGGCCAACATCATAAGCATTAAAACCATTAGATATCACTTCATTAGATCCGATAATCAGGCATATCAAATTGTTGCCTTGAAACCCTAAATGTGCTTGCACGGGTCTGTCTCCCCTTGTAGTAGTCAAGCTTTGAAACTTATAGTCTTTTGCGAGAGCAGTAACTCAAATGGTATCACCAAGCGAGTGCCAATGTCACTATCCCGAAGAAGTCATCAACTACAGTGCTTAGGAAATTCATCTCAAGGAAAAAGAAATTCCCTCCAAAATAGAATATGGGAATGTCAAGGAGAAATCATGAAAACCCAACAGGTAAGGCAACAACTCGAGCGGGTCGCAACTATTTTGACTGAAGCTTTTGAGCTGGAATGAGGTCCTGAAACAAAGCGATTAATTATGGCTCTCCACATGAGTCGAAGCCACTTGATGGGGCGTCGCCAGCGCTAGAAGGAAAGGGTGAACTAGAAGACCCAGGAGAATTGAATCTCAAGGAATTAAAAAGGTGATGAGGGCAGAAGATGCAACCAAAGAATTAGGAGTTGTGGCAGCCATGATAGGCATCGCCTGTGCTTGCAATTAAAGAGGAAGGGCTCGTTGTAGAGCCAAAATTGTTGGGTGATCCGACATAGATATCTTTGGTATTGCCTACAGGCCCTGTTTGGTTGGAGGCCATCTTGGCCATGACCATGGCCAAAATAGCCTCCAATTATTTTATTAAACAAATTTTTCATTTTTCATTCTCAATACATAAATTTTAATATAAAAAATTCACTTTATATTATATCTATATAATTTAACAATTATACTTAATTTTTTATTATTATTATTTTTAATAAAATGGTTGGAGACTATTTTGGCCATGGCCTGGTCTCCAACAAAACAGGGCCCTAGGGTGGAGAAGTTGGTGCTACTTGAGCCTAAGTCGAAGAGGTAGGATGAGTTGGCTACTAAGGAGAGGATGACATCCTAATTCTGGAAAAAACCTTCCATTGTCTTACCCAGATCCAAACATCATTTCACACAGGTGATTGACTTGTTGGTCATGCAAAGTTGCAGTAAAGACATTGGTTCAGGTTCTACTGCAAGAGGCAAAAATCTGAATGTGGAGTCTGTTGGTGGCGAGGCATTCACCGCCTAAGATACTAAGAAGAGAAGGGAGCGTTGCTACACATCCTGGTCACCATCTTCTTAATGGACTCTTGCATGAGGGCACAAAATAAATGTTGATGGAGTGAAGGTTAACTCTTGAGAGATGGGAATCAAGACTAACGTAATGGATACAATAGGCACAGTGTATACTCCTGTAAAAGAGAAAGAAAGAAAAGAGAGAGGGAAAGAAGACAAATCAAGTAAAAAGCCACAAAATTTACATGATTTCAAGAGGTCCCCTTATATCCACAACCTAAATCAAGGAGAATTCCATAAAATATAAAGAGGGTTTGCCAAAGGCGAATTATGGAAGTGGTTTTGTACTATAAGAAGAATAAGAAGAATGAAGAAAAATAACTCAATGAGAAGTTTTCTGGTGGTCCAGTGAAGAGCTTCTTGATGGTTGCCAAGAGAACTATAGGAAAGAGGCCTCCTAATTATAGAGGAAGAAGGTATCATGGCATTGAGGAATGATCAATGTCCCTCAAACAGATCATTAGAATATCCTTCTGTAGGCACATGAGAGATCACCACATATCCATAATCTCGAGGAAGCAGGATAGTGGATAACAATGATATGAACCACCCTGACTTGGAAGTACAAGTTGGTTACTCGTCTTTGATTCCTCATGGATATCAAGAGGAGTGAAGTAGCTAGGAGACTATTGCTAGTTGATAGAGTTAATCTCCCGAATTAACAAATAAGGAGAACATAGGTTTGTGAAAATCAATCTTGTATGCAAGCTTATTGAATTGTATCTAGCCGTGAAGGCCTCCTACTGGTATTTGGGATGGAATTGAATGCTTCTCAATTAAATAAAATGATCTGGAACAAGACGTTAGTTTACCTTGGCTCAGCACATTTACTTGGACTTCGAAAGGGATGAAGCAAGTTGGTTGATTTGCCACGTAGATGGTTGATATTACCCCATCGCCTAGCCCTTAAACAGTACGTAGACAAATCAATTTATTTTATTAGCGTCGCTTTCTAAGTCGACGTAAAAGTTATAGTTATCACTGTGGCATAAGAAATACTTAATAATTTATCCACATTTGCAGGCATTTTAAATTCCTCTCCCATAAAAAACCATGATCCATAAAAATAAACTTTGTTTGGGCAAATGAATATAAACTTTTCACATTCAATTCAAACCTTCACTCCTCAAACATGCAGATCAATGTAGTAAGCCTCTAAATTATTCAATCTAAATCATGGTGCTAAGCCACATTCCTAGTATGTGTTTGGGAAGAAAAACCACTCCTACAACCCCTAGACATGGAGGAAATTAGCCGGATAAAAAAATTGCTTAGAACAAAGTAAATGAATTGTTGTTGTTGAAAGGACCATCGGTAACCATGACAAAGACAGACAAACACTGTATTTAAAATCTCGATATTTTTAATTACAACCCTTCAACTACAAACTAAAAAAAGATACCAAAGAATAACTTTTCTAGAATCTAGCATTGAATGTAAGATAGATGCCTATAGGTTTTGAGTGATGAAATAACTCATGTTTGTCACAAGCCAGGAAACTTAGCTAAGATAGAATTTAGTTTAGGTGACTCTCTTCAATGACTCACTAAAGAGTGACAGGAGTCTCCATCTAAGTCTCACACTAAGACAGAAACAGACTTATTTCATTTATTTTCATGTCTGGCGATGACGACAACAAAACTTTGAAAACTGGATCACACTTATTTTAGATTAATGTCATTGGACCTAAGCCCTAGGTAAAGATCTCCTAATACTCTCCGAAATCACAACTTTCTCATACTGCCAACTCTTTTATAGCTAGAGAAAGAGGTAACAATCTTCACGTGATCTTCCAAGAATGCCCAGGTATGTCGTGTCTCATACACACTCCCTTTGCAATTTGGTTAGTGGTTGACATGGCCCTTCCTCCACAACTACATGACTACTCCATAACCACCTAAGATTACCTAAGCTTCTAGAAGCACACATTCTATTTGACGAAGAAATTTCTTTTCAATGAATCTTCAAAGGAGCAACTCCTGTGAATTAGGGAGATCTCCATAAAGTCTTGCACTACTCTTCGAACATTGCTTCTTTGAGCAGTTCCTCGTACGGAGTTTGTAAACTTCGATTTGAACAACGAAGTTTTCCTTCATCAGGTTTTCGTTCAGCATAGGACCCAACCTCAATTGAAGTCTTCATCCATAGCCCGTCTTTGTTCAAAGTTTCCAAACCTCTATTTAAGCCTTGGACTTTGAGTCTTTGATCAATGTTTCCAAAGGCCCATGTAGAAGCTCGTCCATGACATTTCAGTTTGACGATATCTTCATCGAAATTCTCTTCCACGACAACATTCTTCGATGAGCTTTCTTAGACGGTCCTCCTCAACCTCCTTCCCATCCTCATAAGGAGGGATCCCCAACAGGAGTTTCACAGGTTTCTACTTCAGAAATAACAAATCAAACCGCCCATCAAACTTACGACTAGAAAAATACCGACTTTTGCAAAGGGAGGAAGAACCCTAAAAAGCCCTGTAAACCTATGAAACGGGAAAAGAAAAACCCACTCTCATCTGTTAAACCTACTATCATCTTCAAGCCAGAAAAAGAAGAAAAGAAAATTTGACAAAGGAGAATAGCGGAATCTACAAACCTTATCAGAAGCATCCTGCACAGACGGCGGTGGCTCCTTATTCTTCTTCACGCCAAAAACCCTCTTCATATCCTCTCGCTTGGCTCCGGGCGTTCAAGATCTGTCGAGAAGTAATGCTGAAAATAGAGAAGGAGAGGGCTGGAAGAAGGATCAGAAAGTAAGCACGGCGATAGCCCGACCGATAAAGTCGAGTTCGCCCGAATTGGAGTCAAATTAAAACTTTTTTTTTTTTTTGATAGGAGAATTGGACTCAAACATAAACTTAAAATTTTCAAATTTCAGTTAAATTCAATTCAATTTATTTCTTCTAAAAAATCAATTTATTTAAGATTTATTTAATTTTAAGTCAAATTTTAAATTAAATTTTATTTTTTATTTAAATATTTTTATATATAATAAATGTTGAACCCATTGATTTTGATAATCACAATTACTTTAGATTTAGTACTAATCCTCTTCTAAGTATATTTTTACAGGCTAATCGTCCGTTAGAAGATGGATATTCTCAAGTCCAAGTGAAGCGGAACTCACCATTAGTTTGCCAAGAGTTTTTACTCGTTTTTTCCTAGATATTTTATCCTTCTTTCTACTTGCATTAGTAGGCCTAGAATGTTAACTTATTTCATTCTTTTTAATAGCCTAAATATCTTTCAAACATCTCATCTTTTAAGCCAAAATTGTGCAACCGGTCAATTTCACCAAATCGACCGGTTGGTTCTGCTGGGCCTGGACAGAACCGACCAGTCCGCCCAGAATTGTATTTGACCGTTATTACATCATTTTGGCTGTGCTAAAAGGAATTATTTGATATTCTTAAAGCCTTGTGATGTGTTATTTCTCTTTTTTTATGAAAAGTCCACAAAGCTCTTATTTTCCTCATATTTTGTCCTTTTTCCAAAAGGAGAAATATTGAGTTGATATTTTCCAACCCATATCTTTTTGCTCAGAATTTTTGTACTCATGCTGAGATATGGTGGTCCTTTTTAGCATGTTTTAAGGGCATAATAATCCTACTTGGCATCCCTTCTTTTGTCCTCATCCTAAGCAAGTATGCTTTAGTATTTTTATAATGTTTCTCACTCCAACATTATTGTTTTTGCTGCCACTTTTTCTGGAACATGTTTCCAGAAAATTTGGAACTTTATCTCATGGTTCTTGAGCCCAAAAAAGTCCAAAATGTCCTCCTCTTGTCTTCCTCTCATTGGTTTTTAGGTAGGACATGGACACATGGCAACCTCTTATTGTTTAGTTTGAATTAAGGGCATTCTTCCTTCAGCAAAATCAATTTTTTTCCTGCTGTCCCAACGGAAAAAACACAATATTCACTTGCAAAATTTTTTCTAAGTGTTCTAAGCTCTCCTCTCAAGCTCTAAGTGTTCCCTAACTTCTTCCCTAGCAAAAACCTGCATACATTCTTGAAGAAGTGATCATTTGGAGAAGCTTTTGGCTAGCAAACAAGCAAAAATCTGAAGCTGCATTTTTCATTCTGCTGGCAAATAATTTCAAGTTTACTGTTTTTGTTTCCTGCAATTGGATTTTCTGAAATCGGCAAGTTTGTGTTTTGAAAAAGATTATTTGAGCTATTTTTGAAGTTTTCTTGCTCTTACTTGAAGACACTCTCACTTAAGCATTTCATATTTTCTTGAAAACGATTTTCTCTCTCAAGATCTAGCTTCTTTCGATTTCTTTTAAACGAGTTGTTGGTAACTCGTTTTTGGTTTTCACGAGTTTTTCTCTCTTGGCAAATCTCTACGCGTATAGAGCTCCTTGTGTAATTTTTATTCTTGCTCTCTTGTTGTAATATTGGCTAGCTAGACTAGCATCACTTCATTCTCTTGTTCACTCCTTTTGTGGAGGTATTTAGTTTTTCCCATTAAGTTGGAAAATAGAAGGGTTAGAATTTTTCCCGTGTAAAAATTTATTGTAGGTTTGGTCGGCTTTGGTTCCTAGAAAAAGCCGGTGTGTTTGTAAGGTTTGGTCGGCTTTAGTTCCTAGAAAAAGCCGATGAGATTGTAATCGGGTTTGTTCGGCTTTGGTTCCCGATAAAAAGCCGGTTTGTTAGTGGATTGAAATCCCACTTGAGGAGCGTGGGGAGTGGACTAGGCGGGAAGCCGAACCACTATAAATCGCTTGTGTATTTTTCTCTCCTCTCTTTTACGGTAAAATTTAACTAATACATAAAATTATTAAATCTGATTTTAAGTTAAAAATAAGTTCAAATTACTTTAATAAAATTATTTTATACAATATCTAAATAA